>JARHVA010002470.1:0-592500 GCA_037957365.1 Torreya grandis | reverse complement strand
ACCTAGTAATTTGATACTCTTGGCATGTCAAGCTATTAATTCAAAACATTTAAAATAATTTCCAATAACCAAAAAACACTGAGCAAGATTAATTACATTGAAAATCTTAATTAACATGCCTAAGTAAAAATTCTAAGTTGAATTAATGAATTTCATATCTAAATTGGATTTTTAAGCCAAATATGGATTCAAAGGTCAAAGGATCTAATAAAGTGATTTATTAATTTCTAAATATTCCAAAAGGGTTAGTCACAACCTTAGAAATATCTAAAGTGAGTTTCCATGGCTCATAAATATTTAAAAATGAGTTGTCAAGACTTAGTGAGTGTTTTAACCCAACCCAAGGTTAACTTGAATCAAATTTGGATATTTTAGACTCAACCAAAGTTAGAATTTAACCTAACATCCCTAGGGTTAGAGTTAATTCTTAGAGATATAAATATAAATTCCCACCCCATATACCAACAAGCTTTGGTGTGTAAGTTTATTATGTAGAAATGACTTCAATAAGCTATTGAGAGAAATGTTATAAAGCCCATTTTATGCCAAGATTCACACCAAGCCAATCCAATAACAAATCAAAGCTATAAGTGACCATTGGAGAAGTGCTACCACCATGGAGAAGCATTGACAAGAGTCTCTAATGTCATAGACTGAGCATGAACATCCTTATGCAACCAAGTGGACATCAAATTTAATAAATGAGGAAAATTAATTGTGTTGTTTTTATCTCTATTTTGTGATATTTTTCATTATGTTATGCTCCCCCTAATTCTTAGGCAAGAATGTTTAGTTCTAGCGTATTTTTATGCATGATTTTTTTTTTATCATTTTGACTAATAAGGAATTAATAAACATGTGTGTGATTTTGGAACACCTAATATATAGATACCATAGCTACATATAGTATGCATAATGAAAACTATTAATGACATGTATATAAAAATTCAAAGTGTTGAAGGAACATGTAATACCATCAACTCAAAATGGAGAGACCTAAAATTAAACCCAGGTACTATTATATATATCAAAAAGTTGAATAACATCCAAAATAAAAGAATGTAGGCCCTATATATGTTCACAATTAACATCATTATTAATTATACTAATTCATATCTAGGACTTCTATGCATTTACTACATTACTACAAAGTTAAGGGAGAGTTTATGAGGATCACGTCTCATTGACATTCAATGATGTTTAGGAATGTGATGTAATCCACTCATTTTTGTGTGAATATAGATGTATAATTTGTATTATTAATATAAATTCACTTTTTAATAAAAAAACATTACTTCACTATAGTTGGAGCCATTGTTAATTCCCATCTTATTTGTATGGTTTCAATGTACTAAATGGTTTAACAACCAAGTTTGACACTTGAGGACTTCATCACCAATTGTTTTAAAACAATGGTTAAAAAGATCCTTAATAATGTTAGATATTATATTAGACATGGACATTAATTATGTTATTAATATAATTTTGACCTCATTAGTCTCAAATGTCTATATATCTACTCAACAAAATCATGAATTTATAGTTCTCATATTTTAATATATCTCTAAGGAATGTTGGTTACTATTGTCAAAAAATATTTCACCTTAAAAGAGCATGTTCAAGCCTCTTCCATATTTTTGAAACATGGGAATACTTTTAGGTATGTGGGTGTACCTATGGTGGAAGTAAGCCTCTAGATTTAAGGGCTAACTCCCTAAATGTATCTTGCAATACTTATCACCTAAAATAGCACTTAATTGTGGGAAAAGAGTTATAAATTTTCATGAAATTAACCTAATATAAGGGGGTGATACACCAATATTATTTACACATGACCATCATACTCCTATCATAATGAAACAAGGCATACAAACTAGCTTCAAAATCCTAAAGGATTCTAACATCAATGTTTCAACATAGAGGTGAGATGTGTGAAAGCAACTTAAGGTAAATTAAATAGAAGGTAGAATTAAAAATAGTACACTTGAAAGGATCCTAACATACTTGAATACACTCTATATGACCTATTAGAATAGGAATTCTTGCATAAACATGAAATGATAAGGCAAGTAAAGATAAGATATTATCACTAACTCTACCATACATCACTTTATGCACTTAGAAAAATATTCATGAAATCAAATCCAGACTTGAATTAATGTTCAAAGGAAAAATGGATTGTCATTCTAGTAGGGATTCACCATACATGGTGTGGTATTAGTCTGCAAGAGACAAAATGGCCACTACTTATAGAATTTTAGAGTGGAGAAGAGAATGAAATCCAAGAGTCACTAGGAGTTATACATGAAAGATAATGAGTGTGAGATATACAATGAAAATTTTTGTAGGACAAATGGCCCTTAAATGCATGAAGCTCCTAAAATGTGGCATAGGACTCCATTTTGTTTGCTTAGAAAATTGCCTTCATCATTTCGCCATTTTGGAACATCCCATAACTAAATAGGGATATATATTATGATTGAAATGAGAGGGAGGGGTTTTAGACATGATTTACCATGCATTTTTTAAATCCATAATCATAATTAATCTTTTAGAGATTAGTCATCATTTCTTGTAGTCCAAATAACTTCTCTTTCACTCACCCCTCACACTTGGCCTCAAAATTGGCTTCAATTTTCCATGAAAATCCATATAAAATAGTGAATGACACTTGATAAGACCTAAAATATTTTTATATTACTTAGGTACACCTTAAATGTTCTCCCACTTGAATTTCTCACCCTTCTCACTATCTTGCTCACTTTGCTAGATTTGACTGGCTAAGATGGAGGTACTTATAGAAGTAAATAAGATTTTTTATGAAGCATTAAATGATCATAGTGAGCTATATTAAGTCATAATATCTCTCCCAAAGTTATTTTCATCTATTGAAACCTTGTCATACCTATACAGCATAAAAAACAATCAATATAACCTCATTTCCCCATGTTCAAACAAGTAAGGCATCACTAAATTTGATGGGGAAGAGCCTCGGAGAGTATTATGTAATTAAAAATCCATTTCATTCCAATTCCATCCCATCTAGATATCTCCCCATCCTCATTTTCCCAATCAGGTCCTTATTCAGGGTTTTTAAGGGTTTTAAGTCATTTTCACCCTTAGCATTTATTCATGAAGGTGTGATAGTTAAATAAAGAAAAAATTACAAAAAATAGTATATTAAGACCATATTAAACTTGTATAATATCCTTGAGATCCCCTAAAAATTATACAAGAAGATATGAGCATTTTAAATTGCCTATTAAAGCTTTTCATTCCATTTCCTGTAGGACTAAAGAGGTTTTAAGACAAAAAAATTATTTATTGTGTTTTATATACAAGTTATAAGCTTTAAAAAATCTTATAATCCCCTAAAAACATGTTTCAATTCATTATAATGCTCACCTAAGGTTAGAAATGAAATTGACCCTCTAGTTGGGATCTAGGCTTAGTTGAGGCCTAATAGGTCTGCTTGCACTTTTGTCTATTTGGACCACCCCATTATGTTTCAAGAATGTATGCATGATTTTTAATATTCTCCCTTATGTGACTCATACTTTAAAAATTTATTTCAAGTTTTCACCACATCAATCTCTAAAACTACAGGTTGCATCCTAGGGAAGTACCCTCTGTTTGAGACAAAACATAGGGTACTTCCCTTATTTCCTCAGACAAAATAAAAAAATGGGGATTTTAATAAATATATGAAGATTTTATATGTTCAATTTCAGATCTTTAATATATCATTATACCTTTAAAATGTACCAAAACCTAAAATAAACTCCTAGGGAAGCTTACTACATGCAGGGTTTAGAATATGAACTGTGGGTGCTTGTTTTGAGGTTTCTCTCTACATTGTTTCCATATCATGAGCATAGTGAGAATTAATTATAAATTTAAAATATATTTAACCATTATTTATTTTCATTTTATACTACCAACCTAAGGTGATTTCACCTTTCCTTATCATGTTTAGTTATAATCAACTATGACTGTATTGTATTGCCTAGAAAAGTGACACTTGCAGGTGTTGATTGGCATGGTTGGACCTTGGACATAGTGTTTAAACACCTTGTTAAATGTTATTTAAAATTTTAAAATAATTTTTTTGTATCAAAGTCTTTTTATTGTAATATAAACATCAAAAACATCATCTTTTTTCTTACTTCCCACTATAGTTAACTACAATTGACTGAGCAGGGATCCTGTAGGTGGGCATCATCTTTAAAATTTATGAAATATGACCTATGATAATCCTAGAGGTCTTGGAAACATTTTTAAACTTTTATGTGATTTTATGTTTGTATGTTTCCATGCTTAAGCTCAATTATGGCCTATGAGAGTTTGTAATCAGCGATAGACCAGTTGTCTCAAGGCAATGGACACCTATAGGTGTAGATGAGATTCAAAACCAAAAATTCAAACATTCTTGATGACTTTAGAATAATTTATATGATATTAAACCTAATTATAACTAATTTACCTATATATACATGCTCCATTTTTCAAATTTGGGTATAAAGGTCATTTGAAGCCCACTAATGTAGAAATCACTATTTGAACTCAGGGAACAAAAGTGCATATTGGAGCCCTTCAAAAACTACTTTCCACTAATCATACACCCTCTTAATTTTGAAAGGATATTCCCCTATATGGGGGATATAAGGTGAGTTAATTTTTATTCATCAAAAATCTTTTCAACATTGTCGTGGGGTATCATCAAAATGGCTGGGTGTTCTATTTTATGTTTTTAGGGACACTTGTCCATGAGCTCACATTATCAACTTTGATCATGACTCCTCACTTTAATTTCCAAATTAAGGCATAAATTATGTATATAATTATACATAAATCCATACAAAATCTATGAATTATTTCAAAATATGTCAAACCACCTCTGTACAACACCTTTAAGTCTCTATTAGTACCACTTGTAGGTGGACATTTTCACATGCAAGTAGTGAAAATGAGCAAGTTGGTAATATATATGATATATGAGTTCAATGAGGTTTTTAACCTCTCAAATAATCCTAATGCATAATTCCAACCTTGAAGGGTTTGAGACAATTTCAAATACTCCCAAATCAAAGCTCTTAGTCTCTTTTAGGCATGTTATTGTGTTGCAACTAGGTAGTGAGTGAGACTATGGGCAATAGACTTGATATGTGACTTCATAATTGATTAATAAGATATGTAAATATTATTTAAACCTTATGGATACCTTAAAACATGTTACAACATCCATATAAAACCATTTCAAGTCTTTGTGAGGGTCTATAAATGCATATACAGTAACAAATAGGTAGAGATGGTAGAATGTAGGATGTGCATATGATATATGTTTCTCTTACTAAATTAATATATCCATGAATTCATCCAATGAAACTTATCCAACTCATGGGGAGTCAAGCCATATTTAAATATTAAAACACACATGATCAATATACGTTTATCACCTATAGGTGCATGCCAACAATGTATGACTTATATATATGCAAAATTAACTATAAAAGTCCTTCTTATGTCACTTAGATGGGTTTAGATCTATTTTTCATGATTATGAAAAGGTATAAAAACTTTTCTAACTCTTAATTACCTTATATTTATGTTTTCACACTCAAAACACCATGACTACATTTGGGAACAAGTAGATAGCTGATTGTGTTTCCATATGACTATGTGTTTGAATCAAAGGATGATGTTATAAGATGAAACATGGAAAGGAGGTGATTATTATGAAATTAAAATATGGATAAAATCATATCCCATACACATGAAACCCTTTTACATAACTAAACCTTCTGTAAGTAGTGAAACTGATTACAACCTCACATGGAATGCCAACTTACAACCTTGAACTCTTTGGCTCATGAAATAATTTTAAAAAATGAAAATAAGCATTATAATAATGATACAAGAGACTTAACATCATATATAATAAAAATAATTTTAGATACTTTAAAGCATTTACAACATATACAACTTTCAGAGCCATAGTCTCAGTATCTCCATCATTCTTTTTGATCATGCACAATTCCTCTCCTTGATACAGGACAACATGATAGGGAGTATTCCATGAGACTCATTTCTTTTTGGTTCCTTATATTTTTGTTTGTCATCTTCCTTAGGTGTAACTGTGCTAGGGGTTTTAGCTTCTTCTATCATCTCAATGATTATAATAGGTGGATTGTTAACTATTTTTCTAGATCTGGTTTGAATGTTTTTGAAATCCATTATATTTAAATCAACTAATTTTTTTGGATCTATTTCATATACATGAGTTGTTTGTTTATTTCTTGGGTTTGCTACTGGTTGTGCTAGCATTTGGGTTTGGACTATGTTTTTGATCTATGGATTTTGTGTTGGAGGTCTCATTATGGCTTGTTGGTTTTGATTTGGATATGTTTTTCCTTACACACTAATGGTTCAAGTTGGGAATTTACTTTAGCTTGCAATCCTTTAAAGTTTTCCAATTCATCCATCAATTTGTTCATATTTGGATTTGAATTTTTAACCATTTTCCCTTTTCTAGGTCCACCCCTTATTCTTGAATAGTTTCTAAAAATTTCTATGATTTCATCCATTCTTAAGTGAGCAATGTTTCCTCTACCAATTAAATCAAGGGTTTCCCTAGATTCATCATCTAGACCTTTGAGAAAAATGGTTTTATTTAAATCTTCTTGAAGTACAAATCCACATATTTTACTCATAAATAAAAATCTATCCAAATAATCTTCGATCTTTTCATCTTCTTCTTGTTTAATTTTGAAAAATTCTTCCTTTCGATTTCTTCCTCTATAATAATCTTGATATTTGTCTAGGAAGATAGTTTCCATTTATTCCCAATTAGTAATAGAATTAGATATTAATCCCATAAACCACCTCATTGCTTCATACTTCAAGGTAGATGGAAACAACTTCAATTGTTGATTATCTATCTTGTAATCATAAGTCTGACATAATACTTTAAACTCAAATAGAAATTGGTCAGGATCCTCATATGACATTCTTGTAAATGTGGGCAAGTGTGCAGGTGAATTTTTTTTCATAGTGGTTTCATCATCCTCGATATGAATGGGATAGGTAAAGGTTCTCTCAGGTTCTCATTCCATCTCTCTAGTATTTTCTAATCCCTTTTCCTAATCAATGTGGTATGTGTTCTGTTTTGAGGGTGGTGAAAAGTTAGGAGTAGGGGGTTGACTACTCAATTGAGAATCAAAAATTTCCCTTAATGGATCTTGAGAAATAATCCTCCTTCCTAATGTTTTACTTAGTTTTGGTGACTGATCCAAAAATTTCAAATATGACAATTTTGCTTCTTGTCTTGTTGGAGATAATGGTAGCTCCAATTCTTGCTCAACATCCTTTCTTAAACTAGAGGATGATGGAATTTCTTGTTCAGATATTTTGGGAAGAAATCTACCCTTGGAATCTTGTGGTCTACTCATAAATTAGGGAAAATTTATTTAATTACTAAATGAATGATTGTTGCTCTTATTGACACCTAATTAGAGAATTCCAACTAGTTTTCCCTGGCAACAACACCAAAAATGATGGGTGTCGTCATCCCCTTCATTTAATCAACTTTCTGTTGATGTCATATTTAACTAGGGTTGTGTCTAAAGAAATATGCAACAAGAGGAATCATATAAATTTAGTAATTGAATGGAGGTATTTGTATTTTTGCTATTTTGGGGGGGAGGGGGGTTTAATGTCTTAAGGATTTCTTGGTTAAAACCTTATTGGAATAAAACTATGCAAACCTGCTAGAAATAAACACACTTTGCAGAAATGAAATAGATTACAAGAAATAAACACACATTGTAGATATTAAAATAGATTGTTGGAAACAAACACATGTTGCACAAATGAAATTGATTGCTGGAAATAAACACACATTGTAAAATTGAAATTGATTGCTGGAAACAAACTCACGTTGTAGAAATGAAAATTGATTCTAAAACACCTACAAGAACAAGTTTACAACAAATCTTAACTTTAAGGAGTTGGAAGCATTTATAAATTTAACAAAATTACCTATTTACTTTTGTGAATAGAAATATAAATACTAAAAAAAATGAAGATCCTAGTTATTTAGAAGAGTGGGCCCTTACTCCACCTAGACCAGGATTTGAACAATTTAATTTGCTTTCAAAATAGAATGGCTATTTCATTGATAAATTGTTCTGTATTACAAATGTACTGATCTATCTATTTTTTCTCTATACTCTTAGGTCTATATATATAGATGCTTTGATGGCTATAATTGTTTCATAGATATGATGGAACTGAATCATACCCAAAATAGATACTAAATCAAGATGTGGCCAGATGTCTAGCTATGTGATAAATGTATTGATTTTGTAAGTTCAAAAAATTGGGAATCTATTCCTAATTTAATGGGATCATTGATTTGATAGATCACCAGTCATTTGGAATAGATCCTCATCAGTTCCATATCTAGCTGCAAAAGTTTTGGAGCTTATCTATAAGAGTACCAGAGCTAAATATAGAGTTTTAGAGCTAAGTCTAAAAATGCAATGACTTGAAATAATATGGTGGAGTTATGAAACTAACTGTGATGGTTATGGAATAGATTCTGTAGGTTTCAGAACTAACTGTGATGATTCTAAAATAGATTTTGTAGGTTCTAAAACTAATCTAAATTGAGTCCAATGCTTCCAAAAACATGCAATCCACTTCATATTTGTTCTTTAGCCTAATGATGACCTATTTTATTGAAAAACTAGAATTTTCTAACACACTTGTTAGGAATTATAGGTCTTTTAAAATGTTAGAATCATAATCAACAAAAGATGGATAATGACATCCTAACTCATCTCAGATCTAAATAAAAGCTAAAAAATTCAATCAAACTTAATAAAAAGAGAGAGTAAGATGAGGTCATTTATTATACTTTTATTAGGAATATCTTGGCCTCATCATTTGACCCTTTCCAAAACTTCATCTTGAAACAACAATAACAAAATAAACAAAGACAAGTGCATGCTGACACTTTTAGGAAAGAAAGAATAACTAATCTACTAAATAAATGTGCATAAAGACACTTGGAGAAAAGCATGAATACTATTCTAATATGTACAAGGCTAAAATTTATAAATACCCTCTATTAGGTCAAATGGAAAACTATGAATACCATTTACTTGTAATAAACCAAGATGAAAAATACCTTGCTTTAGAGGTACTAGAATTGATGAACTAAATAGCCTTATGGCCAATCCTTTTGATGTGTTCTCTAATAGATGGAATGGAACAAACATGTCTCCAATGTAGACATACTAGTCCAAGTCCTCCAATTTTGGTTCATGTTGGGCTACAGGGGCTCTTGTAACATCCTCATTTGATGGCTCAGTTTTTTTCTCTAAATCAAGCACAACATGTGATGTCTCCTTTGAATTAGTGCTTGGCTGACTATCTAGGCTTAGGCATAAAAGCTTTAAGTCATCCCAAAAGGTAGTTTCCTCTTGTTCATCTGAGACAATGCCAACTTTAACACCATATTTTATATACTTCTTCTGAAAGCGGAAATATGGTAGTTCATCAATATACCTAATGCCCAACATGTCATGTTCTTATGGATTTGAATATGACCATTCTTCTTCATTCTTGAAGACATTAGTACTACCTTCAAAGGATAATTCATATTGAGATTGGTTTTTTTATTTAACCTAATTGTAAATTTCATCTTTAGGATCTAGAAGAGGCATAGGCTAGTTTAAAACCTCTACCTAATCCATGAAGTCATGGTATAACTACTATTGTACCTCATCCTAGGCATCCTTTTTCTCTATTTCTTCCTCATCTTCATCTGTAGTCACACCAAATGGAAGATCTTGGGACCAATCAAAATATCCTTTGCTCTTATTTATACTATGGGTGCACACCCATTCAAATATGAAGGCATCAATACTACCTTTAGGATCTAGTTCATCAAAGCCTAAGAAGTCAAATCAAAACCTGAATCTTCCCCTTTTGAATGAACTATCTATCATTATCTCTTAATCATAAGTACTTGTGGTATCCTCTTTAGGATCAAATTTGACTTCAAGCTTCTCCTCTATTCTTTGTAAATTAGGTTCTTTCTCTAAGAGGGAGATGGTAGGAGGGTGAATAATTTCACCTTGCTTACAACTTAGGAAAGTGTCCTTCTAGCTAGGGAATTTGAATGGATTCCTTTATGGCTATTAAATAAATGAGAGAGAGAGAGAGAGAGAGAGAGAGAGAGATGAGAGAGAGAGAGAGAGAGAGAGAGAGAGAGAGAGAGAGAGAGAGAGAGAGAGAGAGAGAGAGAGAGAGAGAGAGAGAGAGAGAGAGAGAGAGAGAGAGAGAGAGTCTTGGAACTCTTGTAAATCAATCTCATTGAGATAATCTACTTTTACCCTTAAAAGATGACCATCTATCCTTGACTAGTTAAAGATCACTCCTTGCCTCTTTATAACATGGATATGGATGACTGGAGAAAACTCCAAACCCCTACCAGTCTCCTTTATCAACTCAACATAAAATTATAGTGCTTGCTTAAATCCTAACAAATATGTAATAGGATAAGCCTAAGATTGATAAGGGAAACTAGGGTATTGATTTTAATGCAAAATAGGATGACCTTGGTCATATGTAGGGTTAAGAGGAGGAAAAAGTCCATGGTAAGGTTGATAGGCTACTTGAGGGCCACTTAGGGGGGAATACATAAACATTATTTACCTGATAAGTGTGATGTTGAGGTAGAGAATAAGTATTTTGATCAAAAGAGTGATGATACATACCAAATGATGGTGATTAGACACATGGGTTGCTTAAAAATATAATATTTCATTTAGAGTCACCATTGATGTTAACTTGCTTGCTTCCAAAAGTTGATTAGAGGAAAGACACACCAACAATCTTTCCACTCTTTTGGACCTTTGTCCCACTAGGCATGCCAAAAATATTACAACTCAAATTTTCACCCTTAGAATAGGGTTCTTTAGGCCCTTTACAACTTGAGCTATATTATGGGAACAACCCTAGGCTTTGGGTCACTTATGTTGGGACTAAACCTATAGAGTAGGTTGGATTCCTCTTTGATCTCACCTAAACTAATGCTAAAGTAATGCTTCATAGGGAAAAGGGTTAAAAATAGGATAAGGGATCCTAAGAAAGTTAACTAGGTGATACACCAAATTAAAATGGGAAACTCTGATAAGCTTTAACCCATACTAGATCTATAGAAGATAATACTAGCTCACATAATCTCTAAATCCAACTAATTACATAAGTATTTCATATAAGAGGTTCAGGGAGCAATGGATCCAAATAAAGAGGAGTTATAAGACTCATTAAAGGATTACATCAATGGCAAAAGAATACCAATCTAGACCTACAAATAACTTGAAACAACTTAAATAAGGTCAAAAAAAGGGGGACCATGGACAAGGAAGATTCTCCTTCACACAATGCCATAGTGCACAACTCATTCAACATAGATACAAGGCAAGAGATAGGCAAAGAAAGTTTCATATTGCATTAAAAGGTATTTTTTGAAAATTCTTATCAAGGTCAAGCCTAATCAATATTATAATATTTTGTAATATCTCATACAGTGTCCTTGCTCTTCAAAACCAAGAGTCCTTTTTATAATCTGAGAAAGAGAGAGATTTACAATAGAAAGAATGGGTAATATAGAGAATGAGAAGAGAGAGAGAAGGGGTAACATGTTGTCCATGATCATTAAATTATTTTTCACCTTTCATTCCAATTAAGAGTAATCCATCATCAATTAGTTAGCCTACATTTTCTCCAGTAATCTTCAAGTTATTCTCATTGGCTGAAAGATCCACTAAAGACAAGCATTTGTTTTTCATGATAAATCATGATTATTTCAAGGAGAAAATATCTCCAAGGTCTCTAATCAGCATTAAATATTATATTTCCTTTCCAACCACTAGATCCTCCTTTCCTTTGATTTTCCATGCCACCCTCCAATTGTTGTCTTCCACTTAGTCTCATTATGAGGACATAAATCCTCATGTTCATGGGTCTGATAGAGCCATGAATAATTCTTCTTGAGTGGTGGTTTGTACCTTCTTGTTGAGGATGTGGCCATTTTGGAAGATAAGACATTCTTCCATATCTTTTTTTATATATGCACCTAATCTAACCCAGACATATATTAAATATAGATTGAAAACCAATACAAGTTAATGGTTTTCATATAGTTATTATATTGATGAAAACTTATAGGCTACATAGCCTAGATCCTGTACTATATTTATGTTTAAATAAACCTATTCTAACTTTGAACCTTGGGAAAACTAAGAGCTCTATGTATGCATAGGTCTCCTTTTGACAACCAATCATCAACATTTTATCTATATATTAGGTCCAAAAGACCTATTTTGTCTATATGACTCTCTAATGGTAGAGCCTAATATTTTAAATGTCCATCTATCTTAACTTGAATCATGTTTGGACTCAGTTTATTTGGTTTTTACCTTTCCTAGGTTGAAGACTTCCCTATTGACCTTCATGAAAATGTCCTAGGATTGTCCTTTGCTTATTGGACATTGATCATGACTCATCTTATTTGAAATTTTGACCCATGTTACTCCATTGATATTGATCTGTATAATTGAGTGAGAGCCATCAATCTTTCCCTTGAATTTTCAACCTTATCCAAGATGGTGCCACTTGGAAATCCCATATTTGCCTTCAAGATTTACTATCAGTCTATCTTCTTTATGAACTTACACCATGTGGTGGCTTCTTGAAATACTTGACCTTTTGACTTATCTCACTTTGTTGATCTCCCTTGGTATGAATGAGCACCAATCATTAGACCTAATTTAGTTTCAAAACAATTGACTATTTACCAAGTTTTAAAATTAACATCTGCATGACTATCATTTGATGTCTGCATGGAAATATTTGACATCTTGTAGACTATCAAATTCTGTCAAATTAAATCTATAATTTATTTTTATAGTGGTTTAAATTTAGTGTATATGTGAATATATCCCATTATTTTACCATCTTTGAATATTTATATCAAGAAGCAAAAAAATCATGGAGGGTCCAAATTTACTGGAGATATTTTTGATATTAAAAGGATTGTGCCCAATTGATCTCCTAGTTCTAAGATATTTCTATGTGCATTTAAAAAATGTTCAAGTGAGCTCACATGTGTAATTCTACATGATTCCCTAATTATGGTCTAGTTCATTTGGTTAAAAATGGTAAAACACTATCAAACTACTTGGGATCCCAACTTTGCACATGTATATCTTATGTTGTGCTTGATCACATGACCTAAAACTTAACATATATCAACTTGGTAAAAATTTGAATAGACCCATGTGATAATTTTATCTTGAGGCTACCACATGTGCAATATATAACATCATCAAAATACCCACTCAACTCTATTTGAGCTCCTTTACAAATTGGCTATGTATGGAAACTTATTAAATTTTGTCTAAGAGGCCAACATTGGCCCTCAATAACTTTTTTTTCACTTTGATTCATGTCCTAAAATTTATCACATAGAAACTTGAGACTAATATGATCATAAATATATGACCAATTCACCCTGACTCATCCACATGTGGTAATGATAATGTCAATAAACTACCTACTCAAAATTTCTACCACTAGACCCAAAATGTCTAGATGAACACAATGAAGAACTAGATGAATACCATGCACTTACATACTCATTATAAGAAATATTAAAACCTCATAGGGTCTCTAAAACTTTGGACCTATCCTTTATAAATTTATAAATTACACTTTAAGTTAACTTAAAGTGTTTCAAAAGCTTTAGAAGTTGCATGATCCTTTTGGTCCACTCATTCCAACCAGAACTTTGCTCAATCTCTTTGATCATTTGAACAATTAGGAACTCTAATTATTTATTTGCATCAAGACCTCTTATAGACTAAAAAATTACATCTAGGTAGTTTTGTATGTGGACCAAAATTGGCCAATAGGAATTGAGTCCAAATAATTGGGAGGTAGTTCATCTACAACTATTTTATATATTAGTTAAGTGGGCCTTAGAATATATTTTGGAGAGAGTGGGGTGTATATTATTTTTTTTTAAAAATCAATAAATTTATAAAAAACTTTGGGATTCCATCATGGCCTAAGATGGGAATCTCTTTCTACTTAGAGGTGACCCCCATCTTTATCTATAAAATGTAAACTATATCCCATTGTGAAATGTTATTAATTCTTAGTCCAAAAATGTTGTTAGAATTAAGTCAAGATTTCACTTACTTTTTACCACACTCTTTTAGATTGTGAATGTCTACCATGATTGACACTTTTTTAAATAAAATTATTTTAATGAATGTAATTTCTCACTTCCTAAAAAATTTATGGTTTATTTATTAAAATGTTGTCAATCATTTATAGTTCTAGAATACATGTTAACTATAAGAAAATTAAACTAATGTGATATTAATTAACAACTAAAGTGGTTATAATGTGTTTTTCTATTCTATCATGTTGATGAATCCTTTTTTTCCCTTTATAATATTCATGGTCTATGTGTTAATCTATAGATTGTGTTTGAATAATCTATGTGTTATTTACTATAGGCTTCTTGAATATTGATATCTAGTGAAGGGTTTATAAATTGATATTTCTCTTCCATTTCCTTAGACTTATCCTCTTGGTGTAAAAAATAATTTATAACCATCGGTGAAATTTAACACATAGTGGTATAATAGTGGTAGGGCACTTAGCTCAATTATTGAAGCATTAACACTTTCCAAGCCTAGAAACACTCTTTACTTCCATACTTTACCCTTATTTTCTATTTGTTTTAGAAAATATACAATTTCCCATGCTTTATAAATGTATGAGGTATGACTCATTAGTGAATGAAAAGTGGAATCTCCTTCAGCTAATAACTAATTCATAGTGTGATTGCACACATCTTGAACTTCTAATGGTAAATATCATGGCTCTTTGAGTATAAAACATTAACCTACTCGATCTTTTGACTGAACCGACATCAATCCTAAAATTAATGAGGGTATATTTTATCCCATGCATTATCTCCTACTTTACTTTTTAGAAATCTCAATCCCATGAGTGCCTCTAGAGGTAGAAAGTATCTTGAAGATAAAAATAGTTAGCACTATAAGGAGGGACAAATCTATTTTTCAAAATTTCTTGATGGTTTATTGGGTTTATGATGGTTTATTATTATTAGTGGTGATTTTTTAACTATTATTTATCTATAAAATACCCTAGATCCTACTACACCTATCCCTAGAGATAGGTCCCATCATGATATACTAGTTGTTTCACCTTTGTAGTTTCATAGGAGGCCTAGACTTAATATACCTTGACCCATACCAACAATTAATTAAACTAGCTCATATTCTCAATATCCCCCAAATATACCACCCACAATGGCTCTCCAATTACCCTAGTTAGTTAGGTTAGCTATCAATGTTCACAAATTTATCCATGACTTACCTAGGAAATCAAAAAAATGTGTTCCCCATTTCATCCTTGGTGTAAGACCAACAAATGAAGAGCATATGACTTCATACAAGACTACCTTGAGATTTCTTAATGTGAAACATGAATATGTCATGTGTAGGTTTTTCTTCTTTACCTTAATGGACTCAACATATGAATGGTTCCTTAACCTCCCCAAAAACTCAATCATAATCTATGACCAGTTTAGTAGTGTTTTCTTGTCCAAATTTGGGAATTTATTAACCCTACCATACTCTATTAGTAACTTTCTTGAATTAAACAAGAAACCACTAATCCCATTTGAAACTTCAATGTTAGGCTTTATAAAATGTATAAATGAGTCACCATGCTTTACCAACCTAATGCTTGAGTTTCACTCTAGATGTACAAGAATTGCTTAGACCTATGGATGGTTGTGTTCTTAAGATGAGACCCATAGATAGTCAACTTACCCTTAGACTATGCCAAAGTCATAAAATTTAAAAAGTAGTTAAACCCTCAAGGTTAAATTATGTCTCCCATTTCTAATGTATTACCACATATTCCTACATTAAAATTGATGCCCAACAAAAACTAGAATATTCTAATGCTTAAATTTCTTCCCATAATGAAAGATCTCCCTTTGAGTCATGTCATTCCAAACCAACACCTAAGATTTCTTAGCCTAGTAAACCATGAAATGGATCTTTAGTTACAAAACCAAGTGATTTTAGTAGTGGATAACAATGCCCAAACTATACCTCAAGACTCTACTAAAAATGAGTTGGATACCATCCAATGAATGGTCCAAAAACTAATTCATGACTTCCTTAGTATACAAAGGCAAATGGGTAGCTCAAATACTAAGATTTCAAACAATAAATTCACCTACCAAAGTCAAAATACAAATTATAGTCATCCCCATAGTCAACTAAATCCCTCCCCTAATAGGATACCTAAAGTTAACATCTATGAGATAACTCTATGTAACTGGTGCTAAATAAATAACATGAATGCACATGGGGAGATTTATTGTATAGAGTTATATATTGCCTTTGAGATATTCCATAGAGAAATGAAGGAGTATGAGGTGGTTCCAAATCACCTAGAATCATCAAACTTGGGTACACCCCTTATCATATCCATGGTGTTGGAATCTATGGATTTTCTCATCTAGGGAAAAAATGGGTTGAATGAGATTAATAGTGAGGTTCATGCATTCCAATAGTTCCAAAGGAGTAATTATTCCCTAAGGAACCAAAAAACATAACAACCCCTTACTAGATCATAATGTTAGGAATGACCCTCCACCTCCAAAACCTCATGAGCAAATATAAAGTTCCTACAAAGACCTACCTAGTTAAAAAAGGTAGGATATAACATAGTAGAATAAATTAATAAAATAAAGGCAAATATCATCCTCCAATAACTTCATCAAATCATAAAGAAACATGATCTTATATTAAAACCCCTCACTTAAAATTAAATTCAACCTACCCAAAATAAGAAAAAAACAACCCACACCAACATACTCATTCATAAGAACAAAACTAAGGTCCCTCCTTTCCTTTTGATTGTTAGTTTATTTGGAAAGAACCTACACAATTACTTTATGGACTAAGGATACTCAAAAAAATTAATGTCAATTGACATTTATGTGAAGTTGGGTATATTTATTATCAAATAAAAAAAGGTGGTGGTTTAACTAGATAAGTCAAAGGTCAATGTAGTGGGTGGGATTCTAAATGTCTACATGCAACTCGAATCTATGCCTAGGATTCAAAATTTTATAGACATCTAAGTGGTAGATATTATCAAAGCCTATGGCATGTTCCTTAATGAGGATTGGTATATAAATTTTAATGGGTTCATTTCCATTGAATTATCTCATGTATGGCTACCCTAGAGAGGCATAGCCAAGAAAATCTAAAGGGATAGAGAACCCCACATGAAGCATATGATAACTGAGTACAGTGTAATCAATGAGAAAGTGAACCTAGTATACTTAGAGTTGGGTATTTATACACTCAGTACAAAACCAAGTAAATACAAAGTTGTTAATGAGCTAGAATTTCTAAGCCTATGGTCCCTATACATTGATGGGGATCATTCCAAACAGGGTAGTGGGATCAGTGTTCTACTAGTGAACCCTTGAGGAGAGAGATATATAGTTTCATATAGGTTTTAGTTTACCTAAACAAATAATATAATAGAGTATCAATCATTAATACTAGGTTTTTATTTCACATTAAAACATATGAAAAATAACTAAGGGTATTTAGTGACTATAAGATGGCGATCAACCAAGATAAGATTAAATTTCAATGTAATTTGTCTCACCTTAGGAGGTATAAACATAGGTCTTAGGACCTAATCGATATGTTTAACACATTCAATGTCATCCCTATCCCTAGAGAATAAAAATAAGTTGATTATTTATTGGCATATGAAGTAGTAAACCTAACTTCCTTGGATGATAATGAGTTGCAAGAGTTCTCTATGGAGCTAGACCCTTGCCCATCCATCCTAGACAATGTGATCAATATCTAGGTATTTGAGAATGATTAACATATTATCCAATTTATTAACAATGTTGGGATATTTGAAGCTTAAATAATTGATGAAGTAGATATATAATCATAGATCTGAATTGATAAGGACAAGATACTTAATATTCATAGGAATTGAATCCCATAAGGTATGGTTTTGCTAGAGACTTTTTGGCACCTTAGACCTTATGCCCTAGATGAATAAAGCCAAGTTTGAGAGTCATAAGTGTCAAAATAATTAATGTGGGTCCTAACTAGATAAATCTAAAACTCATGCAACTTTGAGATTTTATACTAAGATGTAGGGATGTGATCATTTGGGCCTATAAAGATCTCAAAGTCTTTGATCTGAGGATGATTAATCACACCATTCCACTCAAACCAAGTCAAAAACCATTTAGGCATAGATAGAGACCTATGAACCCAATAATGGAACCTTTAATATAAAAATAGGTTCATAAGTTACTCTCTATTAGGATAATCTTCCTAGATCACCATTCTACATGGGTAGCCAACCTATTACCCATGCAAAAGAAGAATAAGGAAATATGTTTGTGTGTAGACTTCTAAAACCTAAATAGAGCTTTACATAAATATAACTATCCATTACATTCCCTTGATGAATTGATCCAAAAGCTGAGTGGATTTGAGATGATGTCCTTCATGGAAGGATTTTTTGGATATAATTAGGTCTTAGTCAATTCAAAAGATTTAGTCAAAACCACATTGACTACTAAATTGGGTACATTTTCATAAAAATGAATCTTGTTTGGGTTGATCAATGTTAGATAAACATTTCAAAGGGTAATGGATTTTTATTTTAAAGGTTTAATCAGTAAATGCATAATAATTTATATGGATGACTTCAATATGCTTTTAAAATATAGATCAAATCACATACGCCACTCTGAAAAGGTATTTGTAAGGTTTAAGAGGTATGATATTTACCTAAACCAAAAGAATAACATGTTCAATGTCACCAAAGGTAAGCTTCTTAGTCATATTACCATATAGGAAGATATTTCTATTGATCCAAAAAAGAGGTGATGTGATTTCCAAGTTACCTTTACCTAATAGTAAAAAAGAATTAAAATCCTTCTTTGGGAAAATTAATTTTATTTGCAAGTTCATTTATATATTTGCCAAAATTGTAAAACCTTTGAAATCTATGTTGAAACAAGATGCAAAAGTGGAGTGGCATGCTAAATTGAAGAAGGCTTTATAAGATATAAAATAGGTTATCATGAGGATTTATACATTTACCATTTTACTTTTTAGAAAACTATCATTGCATACCTCATGTAAAGATTGGATAGATAATAATATCATGTTACTTTTATGAGCACTAATTTAAAGGATGTATAACTAAAATATTCCACTCTTGAAAAACAAGCTAATGCAGTGGTGAAGGTTATGAAGAAATGCAAGCACTACATCCTCATAAATAAGGTGCATGAAATCATCCTAGACCCAACCATCAATAAAATGTTGGAATATAATGAATTGGTTAAACATAGAAGTAGATAGATTAAAAATAAGCAAGAACATGATTTATAAATCAAACCTACCAAGTTGGTCAGAGGGTAGAGACTTACTCAGATGATAACATAAATATATCTAAGGATCACTATGTATCAATTAGACCAAGAGATAGTATTTCAATAGGATTGGTATACCCTAATCATATATTACATACTCTATAGGAACACACCTCATAGGCTCAACCAAAAATAGAAGAGGACCCTTAAATTTAAGATTGCATAGTACATTCTAAATAAGGGAGTTCTATTCAGGAAGAATCATGAGGGTATCTATATTAGATGCTTATCACAAATGGAAGACAAATAAGTAATGGAAAAACTATACGAGAATTTGAGAGATGGAGAACCTAGCTAAAATGAAATGACACAAAAGATACACCAATCATGATACTACTAGGCTACCTTACTTAAATATATCCATGCCCATTTTTGGACATGCCATTAGTGTCAGACCTTTACCAAAAGGGAAACCCATGTGACAATTATATTACAATGAGTTATAAAAATAATGCCATTTTCATAATGGAGGTTAGATTTCATGGGATCTAATAACCCCAATTCCTTAATTGGCCATAATGTTATGCTTATAGCTACATAATATTATGAGAAATAGATCAAGGCAATGGAAATAAAGAAAAACACCACCAATTAAGTCATTAAATTCATGGATAATAATATAACCACTTGATTTAAAACCCTAGTTTCATTGGTGTGTGATAATAGTATCGTATTCCAATCCATAAATTTTACTAAATGGGTTTATGATGAAGGGATCACCTTGAAATTCTCATCTAATCACTACCCATAAGGGAATGGATTGGCATAATCGACTAACAAAAACTTGATTAATGCCATCAAGAAATCTACATCAAATAAATCCTAAGAATTACATTCACTATTGAAATTTACTTTATGGGATAACTAAAATATTTAGAAATAATCCATTAAGAGCTTGTCATTCCTACTAATCTATGGGATTGAGCATGTTCTATCAGCTACACTCAGGTTACGTATATATAATTTATTATAATAGTATATGGAGCATGATGATAAAATGAACATAGGCTCATAGAAATTATTTATTTAGAATAAGCCCATGATGAATCCTCACTCAAATTTAGTAGGCATAGAATTACTATTAAACAACAATTTGAAAAAAGGGCCAAAGATAAATCCTTTAGTATTTCTAATCTAGTGATATTGTGGGATAAATATCATGAAAAGAATGGCCAACACTCTAAGTTTGATCCTCTCTAGATCGACCCTTACCATATAGCTAAGCTACTTGGATATAATTATTTTCACCTTAGGACCTCAATGGTAGTGAGTTCCCACTACTGATGAATGTATAGTTTTTAAAGCATCACTTTGTAACTACCCCTTCTAGTGTAATTTTAGAATAATCTTGGCAAGGGTGGTAATGTATGTGTTATACTATTTTGCTTTAGTTGTGTTTGTTTGTGTTGTGTACTTTATTTTGTCACATTAATTTTTAATTTTAGTGTTGTTTTATTCTTGTGGTACTCATCCTAAAACTGACCATGCCCTAGATATAACCTTCAATTGTAACCAAGATAGTGAATGAAATTGGAAAAGTCCTTTAGTGAACTCATAATAAGTAACCACCCTAAAGGGGATGAAATATTGGGAGGTATAATTGAGCTTTGGCATACCAAATATGAGCTTTCATTTCAATAAATTCAAATGTTATAAGTAAGCATTTTACATCTTTAATATTGGAGGCAAATGATTCTTAAAGAAATAATTGAATTTTATAACAACCCCATTTCTTGATATAAACCATCAACATGAACCTACTAAGAACATCTTGATGAAAATTGAGACCACCAAATAATCTAGGATTGACTAGGTATTTAGAGATTTCCAAGCACCCCATCACCCTTGGCTTGGTCCCAAACCCTAAATGGATAGACTTACCAAATATATTCATAATAAAACTTTAAAAGGATTCTAGAATAACATTTAAAATCTAAATTTTTATACTTCCTTGAAAGGGTTATTTAATTAACCTCCATTACATGATTTCAACACAATTGGTAATGGAACAAGCCCTTGAATAGGATTAGAGGTATATTTATCAAGGCTCTATACACCTGGATGGAATCAAATCAATGATAATACCATTCTCATTCAAGACATATAACCAATAATTCACTTTGGGGAGATATAATCCCATCTTATCCTTGACTTATTTAAGTGAAATCTAAAATTGAATCAATTGAAAACATATCACATCACACACATTGATGGTCTCTTGTGGGAATAAGGATTGGTACGTCACTTATTGTACATGACTTTGGTGCCTTATTTGTTTGATATGTCCAAACTATTTCCTTGTAGTCTATGTTTTATATAGGAATGAAGGTTAGTAGCTTAGGTTATAAGTGCTTAACACCATTTTCCCTATAGAAGTTGCCATTTATTATGGCTAACACACTCCCTTTTTCAAAGAAGTGGGGGAACCTTTTTTAAAATGATCAAACTCAAAGTACTTGTATTTTATATCCAATTTCAATAAAATACTTTTTGAGATAATCTTTGAGTTCCTACTTTGTCATAATTTTCTTGAGTATGGTGAGTATTTCTAGTGGTCAACTGATCCCTATTAATATCCCCTGATGACCTCTAAAGTTAACGTAACTAAATCTTGGATAAACCTTAAAGTAAACAAGGTGATTTATTACTTATAATATTTAATGCACTAACATTTCTATAGGTTTGATCCCATATTCAAGTTATTAAAGTCTCAATATCCTAGATTTTCAGACTCTTAAAGTCTTACATGGTTCCTAGTGAGCTTAGTTGGTAGCCATGTGAGAATTTATATTCATCACATTTATTTTCCTTTTACTTAGTCTATTTTTGTGGATTTATGTAGGAGTGTTTAAATGAAGGAGAATCATGTGGATATCCACCAGAGTTGTAATAAATTTTAGAGCCTAGCCAATCAAGGTATCCCATAGTTATAATGGTCAGTTTCCTAGATTTTTTAGAAATATCAAATCTTGGGGGAGCTCAAACTAATGGGAAAGTGCCACACTGAGTTTTTGTCATAATGGTTAGTCTCTCAAATCTATAAAAAAATTGTTAGATCTTGGGAGATCCTGACCAAAGAAGTGAATGACACATGGCCTAGAGGTCATAGATACTAGGATCTGACTAATGAGTTTTCCCTAATATTAGGTGTGTTAATCTCTTGAGCTTGATAGAAATATCAAATATTTAGAGAACCCAACAAAATAAGAAAGCACCACACAACCCATTTTTAGGATTTTTAATCTGTTAGACTTGATAAAAATGTTAGATCCTAGGGAAGCCTGACTTATTATATCATGCCACATGGTATTTCCATGTGTATTGGTAGTTGGACCCCAAAATACCCTATGATGGTATAATCAGTCACATTCATATTTATAATGTAATCCAAAAAATTCAATGTGTCCTCTATATGGCATTCTCTTTCTCCCAAGCACAAAGACAAGGCACTATGATGTGCCTAGGTTAGTAGCCATTTCATTATGAACCACTTAATATGGGACACATGGCATGAGGTATGAGCTAACTAGGAGGCCTTCAGGATGATATAGACATGTTCCTACCACAATCCAAGTATTAATTAAATGGTAAATTAGCACCAATTAGACATTCTAAAATATTTCATCATGATCACTAAATCTAACAGGTGATGAGTGATCATAATTTCCATTTTTATATTTAGATTGGGACATAAATGGGGAGATAGAGACACCATATTGAATTTGAATTCACTCCAAGTGATCCACCAAAACACATCAACGTCGAAGATGTATGTAGACCTATATAAGCTACCCAAGGATAACTCATTATCCATTATTGTTCCTAGTCTCCCAGAATCTATTCCTTGATTTCTACCCTGACCAATGCCCTCCACATTCTCCCTTTTCTCAGTGTTATTTATAATAAAATTTTATCCCATCTACAATGACCACCTCATCCTCAAACCCAAAAGCTAAGATAGAGTACGGAGAAACCACATTCATATATATCTTGATGTGTTTCAAACACTATAACGAGATGTTTAAATCCATTAACCTAGTGCCCAAATCATTGGTCAACAATAATGAAGATAAGGCCTAGTTTCAAAGATGTCCTTCAAGCATATGAGAAGTGTGGGTTGTACCAAGTTATATCTAGGCATAAAATATTTCCTACACTAACTTGTTTATAAAATTACTACTCAAGGTGAAATGGGCATAGGATGGTATCCATGACATGGTCTACTCTATGAAATTATAAATTTAGATCATAAACATCTTGGGAGATACCTTAAAGGCTTACTAAAACCTCCCATAGTTTACAGTCACCTATGATTTAGCCACCATGACCACCTAAACTATCTCTCACTAGATTCATGACATCTTGAAGGATTGGGTGTAGATCCCATATGCTAACTGGGTCAATAAAATAGACATGAATGTGTACACTATCTATTTTTTCAAGGTGGAAATCTATGTTAGGATGATCCTTCTTAACTAATTATTCAGGGAGAATGATTACCTACATGTCTACCTTCTATGGATCCCCTTTATCCAAAAAATACTCTAAGGTGATCAAGTCCTAACCTTGGAGGGATGACCAATTTTAATATAATCAAAGTGGTGGGATATTCCTAGGGAAGTAACAAATTTTACATGATGAGTTATCTAGTAGACATAGTATGTGGGATGCTCACATTCAAACCTTATACTTTCCTATCATGTGTTCCCATAGGAATTATAGCCTATGTAGCTTCTTATAAACTATATGGCCACCAATATAAAAATAATATTTGAGATATATGCAAGTCCTTCTACCCAGTGGTTGGCATGGCCATCATTGAAGCACTCATGCATTGACTATCAAAATAAATATGTAACTTTATCACTCTCATTAGGGATTATTGGTATTATAGGGAGGATACATTCATTCATTTATCAATAAATATAAAGGCTCCCCTCTACTTACCCTATAAAGTCTCAACCTTTCTAGTAGAGTAGGAAATCACATACTAATTAGTGTAATGCATATTCAAGAACTACATCAACTACCAACATAAGGTGTGATCACCCATACCGATCACCATCTAATACCATGTTTATAGATCCTTCCCCCTTTTATAAAATATGATTATAAGAAGGGAATCATTTATCTTAGGTAAGGTAGATCATCAAGATTGGGACATTCATGGTGTTATATATGCTCATGGCTAAGTATTAGGCTCATTTTAACCTCAATGATGGTCACCAACATGAGGATGATGATAAGGTCAACCTAAATCCATATAATTATCAAGAGGTATTTTTAAGGGTTTAATCTCAAAATAAGAAGAAAGGAAAGAAGGCTTAGCCTAAACTATCTAGCTAGGATAACATTACATCTTCCACATCAGTCCAGTTTGATGAGGATATTTTGACAACTTCCCCTAAATTTTGAGGATAATTATATAGGGAGTCTTGATAGATTTTCCTTCTTGAGATCATGCCACTTGGCCCTTATATCTACTTCTACCACCTCATATGGTTCAAGTATTGTGACCTAATATAGTACAACTCCTAGTGACTTAGATCCAAGTATATGAATTCCAAGTGGATTGACCTCAGGCTACTTAAGTGCTTAGATTTGACATCAGTATCAACCCAAAGACAAGTTTGAGGAGGGAATAAAAGTTGACACTCATGAAGATCCTTTTCCTTACTCCTTCCACTCTCTAACAACCTCTTGCACCACCTAGATTCTAAATTCCCTAGTAGTCCACTTAGGTTATGCCTTTCCTCTTCCCCATTTCACCCCCTCTATAATTAACCCAAGTGCCTATGGCCTTAGACCCATATAAATCATCCATACCATAATTAGGGATATCCATGACTAATTTATTCATTAAACCACAAGTATAGATACTTATAGGTTCCCTAAACTCAACAAGTATAGCTATAGCTCTAGTAATAAGTGCACTTGTGTGCACATCTAAAGCACTCCAATCTATTCCAACTATGCATGTGGTTATCCAATAGATTCCTCAATTGGTATTCATGGCCTCTACCACCCCTACTCCCTCAAATATAATAGCTAAAGTTGATCTAATAAAAAATCCCAAAATGAAATAGAAGGTGGCCCATCATCAAACTTTTATTCAGGTTCCAATTTATCCCTATCAACTTCCTTTATAGGATCTTGCTTCTCTTCATTCACCACCTCTATTGGTTCCTTGGATCATTCCTAGGCATTAATTTTACATCATCTTAGGGTCTTATGGATTTAGATTTAATTATCTAATTTACACTTTTATATTAAATGACCCTCTCCCTAGAGTCACATATATATAAGTGAACTTGACCTAGAGCTAGTAACAAGCACAAATGTTTCATTAGGATTCCCCATTCATCTTACCTCCTTATGCCTCTATGACTCCTCAACTAATTTCATATATCATCTATTACACATCCACCTTATCCTCCACCTATAATAACCATCTTTATTACCCCACCAACACCTCCCTCCATCCTAATAATAGTTACAATGTTGCAGGTACCTGAGATGACTCTTTAGGGTGACCCTGATGTACAGTGGGACTTTGACGACACCATAGGAAAAATGTAGAGGATTCTCACCAAAAATTTAATATATGAGGGTAAACCTATGGTTTTTTAGATTCAATAATATCTCTTCTCCCTCATCAAAGTGAGGATATCTAGGAAAGAAGAGAAAGTGGATAAGGACCTAGTCTCGGTCCTCTAGGCTACACATGACATGCCAAAAAAGATGATGGAGGATATGTAGGAGTAATTCTAGGCCCTAAAATCATAAGTGAAGAAATATTTTGCTATAGACCTAGTTGGATAATTTATAGACACCCTCTTACAAATTTTATTAGCTTTAGAGAAGGTGGTCGAGATTCTAGTGGACAACAAGTTACAGCTTCAAAGGACCCATGTCTACTTAGAGAGAGTTGTTGTAGTAGAGATAAAGTGTAAGAAGATAGAGATAATCATGCATAAGGGATGTTACCAAAGTTTAATTTCATGCCCACTTTAGACCTGAGCCTATATAAAACATATTGTAGGAGCATGAGAACTATAATTGAAGAGTGGTTTAGTCTAGTGAAGATGATAGTGAGCCCCCTAAAAGAAGGAAAGAAAATTATATTTACCTAATTTAAAGAGCTCAAAATCATAGTGGTATTCCACCTATATGGAAATCCAATAGATAAGAGTGTGTTCAAATTTCATGTGGATCACTTTGACTAGGTCATGATAATGAAAGTGGCTAGGGCCAATAAAGCCAAGGCCTAGGTGATGCTCAAATTATCTACCTAATCCACTATAAGCATCAATTAGGTTTTAGAGCTCAAGGTGTCCATAGAGGCCCCAATCCAAGTTTATTAGAGGTTATTGGCCTAATTAGATGTGATATTTTTAGATCCACTAATTAATTTGGATAATATGGACATGAAGTTTAACTTTATGGTAGTTACATTGGCCACTAGGGAAATTGAGTCCAAATAATTAGGAGGTAGTTCATTTGTAACTCCCCAAATATCAGTGAAGTGGCCCCTAGAGTATATTGTGGAGAGAGTGGGGAAGATATTGTTTTTTTTTAAATAAATATAGTTTTAACAAGATTTGGTAGGCCATCATGGCCTAATATGGGAATATTGTGCTACTTGGAGGCAACCCCCATCCTTATCTATAAAATGTAAATTGTATCTCGTTGTGAAAGGTAAACAATTATTAGTCCCAAAACACTATCAGAATTAATTCAAGATTTCACATACGTTTTCCCTCACTCTTTTAGATTTTGAATGTCTGACATGATTAATACTTTTATAAACAAATTTATTTTAATGAATATAATTTCTCAGTTTTTGCAAAAAATTTGGTTTATTTGTTAAAGGTTATCAATCATTTCTAGTTCTTCAATACATGTTAATGCTAACAAAATTAAACTAATGATCTATTAATTAATGAGTGTAGTGGTTATAATTTGATTCATTATTATAACCTATTTATTAATCCTTTTCATTTCCCTTACAATATTCATGATCCGTATGGTAATCTAAAGATAGTGTTTGAAGAATCTATGTTATTTACTATAGGCTTCTTGAATATTAATATCTAGTGAAGGGTTATAAATTAAATATTCTCTTCCATTTCCTTAGACTTCAACCATTTATGTAAAAAATAAGTTAGAACCCTTTATGAAACTCAACACAAGATTATATAACTATAGTTGGGCATTTAGCTCAGTTTTTGAAGCATTATCACTTTTCAAGCCTAGAAACACTCTTTCCTACCCTACCTTACCCTCATTTTATGTTTATCTTAGAATAGAAAACTTTTACCCTAATTTATAAATATGTGAGGTGTGGTTCATTATTTGTTGATAAGTGGAATCTCCTTCAATTGGAAATTGACTCAAAGTGTGATTACACACATCTTGAACCTTTGGTGGTAATAGTCATGACTCTTTGAGTATAAAAGGTTAACCTACTTGGTTCTTGGACTGAATGAACATCAATCCTAAAATTAATGAGGGGATATTTTATCCCATGAATTATGTCATGATTTCCTCTTAGAAACACTCAATCCCATGAGCACCTTCAAAAGCAGAAATGATCTCGGGTCTGACAACAACATTTGCATAAACTAGAGAGGAAATAGAAACTTCAACCTAGGTAACATTTTCAATAATCATTAAATAAGGTAAACATTCATTATTTGTGGTCATATAAAATGTCAAAATTGGTAACTTGAGTATTGCTTGTGACACCCAACTCATAGGTCCCTTTTGTATGTTCTCATGACCCTTCTAGATAAGTTTTTTCTAATTCTTAGTCATTCATATACTTCTAAAACTTGATTATAACTTAGCCACACTCCATTTTCCATGATTATTTCATCCCCTTAGGTCTTGAACCTATAGGATAGGAGTGCTAGATTTGTACTATAGTGTTGGACCATAAGGTGTCCCATTTATAGTGCTCTTATAAAATCATATTTTGAGCCCAAATGATCATTTTCTCTTGATTCATCTTCCTCATTGTGTCGGCCTAGTGTAAATACATTTAACCCATGATCAATAGATCTATACAAAAGCCCATTCAAATTTTGTTTAAAAGGGGTTGGAAAATATTTAAAAAGAAAGAAAGAATAAAATCAAGACCATTAAGGAAAATTTCTCTATTCTCTATATATAGCCATCAAATATAGCTACCAACATATTCAAACCCTCACACTAGTCTGTAGCCACCTCAAAGCACACCTAAATTAGTATTTTTGCATCCACATAACACTATTACAGAAAGCACATCAAGTGGGAGAACTACATATGGATTGATCCCTCTTCAGAGTATTGGTATGTAGGTAGCATTCCCACACAAGGGGTGTGGATACACATCTAGTGCATAATACACACACTAACCCTCCCCTTTCTCTCAAGTTTCAGTCAAGCATACCAAAGGTCTAGGGTTTGAATATTGAATCTGATCTATAAAGAGCTCCATTGACATTCAAGATCTAAAATTTCACATGTAAGCTCACATAGGGACAATGGATAAAACCTAAAAACCTTAGATCTTTGTGACTAGTTTGGATAGCAGTAGTAGGACCTATATTATAGCAATGAAACTTAAAGTGTCTTATTTTTTGAATTCATGTCTTTTCACCAAATGAAATCCTGATCCTAGTTCATGACATTGTCCTAATCCTACATAGTTAGTATCAATCTTTGTCTCAGTTGTATCGGCCTAGTTTTTAGATAAGTTATATTTCTCCTCTTTCGTTACTATTTTTAGAAAGCTATGAAAGTCAAATAAATAATACAAATCAGTACTCTATTTATTGTAATATTATTTACTAATTTAGTCAACTCATACCTTTAACTAAATTAGGAATAAAAATACAATGTTTTCAAAACTATTAAATCATTTGGTAAACCTGTCTTACTTTGTTTGTGCATAAAAACCCTAGAAACCCTAGGGTAAATTCCTTACTAATTTTTTCAATAATTTTTTGATTTTTTACCTCCATATTTAAATCATAAATTCACATTAAATTTTAAAATTCCATAGTAATTTAAAAAAAATCATTTTCTTCCAAACCCTAGTTGCACACACTAGGTCCCTTTAAATCAAGAATTTCCAATATTTTTTTTTAATTTTTTACTTGTATATTTAAATAAAAAATTCACATTAAATTTAAAAATTACTTATTAATTTTAAAAATATCATTTTTACAAACCCTAGTTGCATATACTAGGTCTCTTTGTTTATTTGAGGTATCACTTTACATCTAAAATCAGATTTCACATAACAACAAAAATGGATCTCACTTATTTACACATATTTCTTGCATTTATTGCAAATAATTAGGAGAGCATACTAGGTCCTATAATGTACATGAATGATGAAGTTTACCATATGTTAATTAAAATCTTCATTATTTCCCTTTCATGCTTACTTTTCATAATATGGGATGATATAAAGAAAGTTATTGTTAAACATAATAAAATCCCTCTCCTTCAAATCAATGCTTCCTTAGATTTAATACAAGGTTTCATTACTTGCTTTATAACTCTCATATGGAAAAAAATTCAAGTTTATCTTGCTAAACACAATAGAAATGGCATATCACATGACAAAGTTTTTTATACATTCATGTCCAATTTCATGCTCTCTATCCCTTGCTTTGTATCTCTCATATGGAAAAAATTTCAAGTTTATATTGATAAACACATTAGAAATATCATAGCACATGTCAAAGTTTTTAATGAATTCATGAAAAATTTCATGCTTTGTATCCCTTACTTTGTATCTCTCATATGAAAAAAATTCAAGTTTATCTTGATAAACACATTAGAAATATCATATCACATTTCATAGTTATTTATGCATTAAAGAACAAATTCATTATCTCTATCCCTCGCTTGATATCTCTCATATGGAATACTCTTTATAAACATATTTTTATATAACTTATAACTCAAATTTCATGCATTTCATTTCACATTCATGATTTCTACCTAGATGCATATAACTCATTGGATACTTTTGAGTATTTCCCTATCACTACTAGACACAAGCAAATGCTAGTAGCTATATATATCCATACTCCCTTAAAAATTGGTACATATAGCTCTTATCACCCACCTACTACCAATTTTATGACTTTAGTAGATCATGTGGTACATGTTATTACCCAAGTTTATGAATATAAGTAGGTTGATTACACCCATGGATATAGATTTAGCATTGAGGTTAGCACCCTTTTCGATATAATTTTAGTTCTTGAGATCTCTAAAAAATTAGAAATTTAAAAATATGTGTTGTATGTATCCCTTCACAATACTATAATTCCTATTTCCACTAAATAAAACTAAGGTCCCTCCTTTCCTCCTAATTTTTAGTTTATTTGGAAAGAACCTACACAATTACTTGGTGTACTTAGGATCCTCAAAAAAATGTAATTCCAATTGACATTTATGTGAATTTAGGGTTAGTTCTTATCAAATCAAAAAAAATTGTGGTTCAACTAGATAAGTCAAAGGTCAAAGTAGTGGGTGAGATTCTGAATGTTTACATGCAACTAAAATCTATGCTTAGGATTCAAAAGTTTATAGACATCTAAGTGGTAGATATTACCAAAACCTATGGCACATTACTCAATAAGGATTGGTATACAAATTTAAATGAGTTAATTTCCATTAGATTCTCTCATTTTTGGTTACCCTAGAGAGGCATAACCAATAAAATCTAGGGGATAGAGAACCTCACATGAAACATATGATAACTGAATACAATGTAATCAATGAGAAAGTAAACCTAGTATACTTAGAGTTTGGTATTTATACACTAAGCACAAAACCAAATAAAGACAAAAAATATTTATGAGCCATAATTTCTAAGCCTATGGTCCCTATACATTGATGGGTTGCATTCCAAACAAGGTAGTGGGATCAATGTTCTATTAGTGAACCCCTGAGGAGAGAGATATTTAGTTTCATACAGGTTTGAGTTCACCTACATAAATAATATAGTAGAGTATAAATTATTAATACTAGGGTTTTAGTTCACATTAAAACATAGGAAAAAGAACTAAGTGTATTTACTGACTCTAAGATGGTGGTCAACCAAGATAAGAGTAAATTTCAATGTAATTTTTCTTACTTTAGGAGGTATAAACATAGGGCCTAGGAACTAATTGATATGTTTAACACATTTAATGTCATCCCTATCCATAGAGAATCAAAATAAGTTGTTGATTTATTGGAATATGTAGCAATAAACCTAACTCCCTTGGATTCCATTGAGTTGTAAGAGTTCTCTATGGAGCTAGTCCCTTGCCCATCCATCCTAGACAATGTGATGAATATCTAGGTCTTTGAGGATGATTAACATATTATCTAATTTATTAATAATGTTGGGATGTTTAAAGCCTATATAATTGATGAATTATATATATAAACATATATTTGAATTGATAAGGACAAGATACTTAATATTCATAGGATTTAAATCCCATAAGGTATGATTTTGCTAGAGAATTTTTAACACCTTAGACCCTGCACCCCAAATGAATAAAGCCAAGTTTGAGATTCATAAGTGTCAAAATCATTCATGTGGGTCCTAATTGGATAGATATATAAATCATGTAACTTTGATAGTCTCTACTAAGATGTAGAGATGCGATGGCTTGGGCATATATATACCTCAAAGTCTTTGATATGAGGATGATTAATCACACCATTCCACTCAAACCAAGTCAAAAACCATTTAGGCATAAATATATACCTATGAACCTAATAATATAATGTTTAATATAAAAATAGGTTCATAAGTTACTCTCTATTAGGATAATATTCCCTGTTCACGATTCTACATGGGTAGCCAACCTATTACCCATGCAAAAGAAGAACAGGGAAATCTATTTATGCATAGACTTTTGAAACTTGAATAGAGCTTCAGATAAATATAACTATCCATTACCTTCTATTAATGAATTGATCCAAATGGTAAGTGGATCTAAGATGATGTCCTTCTTGTAAGTATTCTCTAGATATAATTAGGTCCTAGTCAATTCAAAAGATTGAGTCAAAACCAAATTCACTATTAAATTGGGTACATTTTCCTATAAATGAATCTTGTTTACTTTGATCAATGTTAGATAAACATTTTAGAGGGTAATGGATTTTTATTTTAAAGGTTTAATTAACAAATGCATAAAAATTTATATGCATGACTTGACTATATTTTAAAAATATATATCATATCACATACGCTACTCTGAAAAGGTATTTGAAAGGTTTAAGAGGTATGATATTTATCTAAACCAAAAGAAGAGCATGTTTAGTGTCACTGAAGGTAGGTTTCTTGATCTTATTACAACATATGAAGATATTTCTATCGATCCAAAAAGAGATGATGTGATTTCCATGTTACCTCTACCTAATAGTAAGAAATAATTAAAATCCTTATTTGGGAAAATTAACTCTATTTTCAAGTTCATTTCTAGATTTTCAAAAATTGTAAAACCTTTGAAATTTATTTTGAAACAAGATGCAAAGTGGAGTGGCATGTTGAATTAAAGAAGGCTTTATAAGATATAAAATAGGTTATCTTGAGGATTTATACATTTACCCTTTTGTTTTTGAGCAAACCATCATTGCCTACCTCATGTAAATATTGGATGGAGAATAATATCATGTTACTTTTATGAGCACTAATTTAAAGGATGTATAGCTAAAATATTCCACTCTTGAAAAACAAGCTCATGCACTGGTGAAGGTTATGAAGAAATGCAAGAAATACATTCTCATAAATAAGATGCATGAAATCATCATAGACCCAACCATCAATAAAATGTTGGGATATAATGAATTGGGTGAATGTAGAGGTAGATGGATGACAAATATGCAAGAATATGATTTATAAATCAAACCTACCAAGTTGGTTAGAGGGTAGGGACTTATTCAGATGATAACATAAATAGATCTAAGGATCATTATGCAACAATTGGACCAAGAGATATTACTATAATAATATTAGTATACCCTAATCATATATTACATACTTTATAAGAACCCACCTCATAGGCTCAACCAAACATAGAAGAGGACCCTTAAATTTAAGGTTGCATAGTACATGCTAAATAAGGGAGTTCTATTCAAGAAGAATCATGAGGACATCTATATTAGATGTTTATCACAAATGGAAGCCAAATAATTAATCAAAAAATTTATGAGAATTTGAGAGCTGGAGAACATAGAGTAAATGCAATGACACACAAGATACTCTAATTGGGATACTACTAGGCTACCTTATTTAAATATGTCCATGCCCATGTTTGGACTTGCCATCAGTGTCAGACCTATACCAAAGGGAAACACATGTGATAATTAAATTATAATTAGTTATAAAAAATATGCCATTTTCCCAAAGGAGGTTAGATTTCATGGGATCTAACAACCCCAATTCCTTAGCTGGATATAATTTTGTGCCTATAGATAAATATTATTACATGATATGGATCAAGGTAATGGAATAAAGAAAAACACCACCAATTATGTCATAAAATTCATGGATAATAATATAACCACTTGATTCAAATCCCTAATTTCATTGGTGTGTGATAATGGTATCACATTCTAATTCACAAATTTTACTAAATGGGTTTATGATGAAGGGATCACCTTGAAATTCTCATCTAATCACTACCCACAAGGGAATGGATTGGCATAATCGACTAAAAAAAACTTGATTAATGTCATCAATAAATCTACATAGAATAAATCCTAGGAATGACATTCACTATTAAAATTTACTTTATGGGATAACTACACTATTTAGAAATAATCCCTTAGGAGCTTGTCATTCCTACTAGTCTATGGGATTGAGCATGTTCTATAAGTTACACTTAGGCTATCTATATACAATTTCATGTAATAGTATATGGAGCATGATGAGAAAATGAACATAGCCTCTTGAACATTGTTCATTTAGAAGAAGCCCAAGATGAATCCTCACTTAAATTTAGTAGGCATTGATGCAGTATCAAACAATAGTTTGAAAAAAGGCCCAATGATAAATCCTTTAGTATTTATAATCTAGTGATATTGTGGGATAAATACCATGAAAATAAGGGCCAACACTCCAAGTTTGCCTCTCTAGATTGGATCTTACCAGATAGCTGAGCTACTTGGCTAGAATGCTTTTCACCTTAGGACCTCAATGGTAGTGACTTCCCACTACTGATAGATGGATAGTTCTTGAAGCATTACTTCTTAACTACCCCTTCCAATGTAATTTTAGAGTAATCTTGGTAAGGGTGGTAATGTATATATTATAATATTTTGATTTAATTGTGTTTTTTTATGTTGTGTGTTTTATTTTTTCAAGTTCATTTCTAATTTTAGTGTTGTTTTATTCTTGTGGTGCTCATCTTAAAACTAACCATGCCCTAGATATAACCTTCAATTGGAACCAAGATAGTGAATGAATTTTGAAAATTCCATTAGTTAACTCATAGTAAGTAACCACCCTAAAGGGGATGAAATCCTAAGAGGTATAATTAAGCTTTGGAATACCAAATGTGAACTTTCACTTCAAGAAAGTCAAATGTTATAAGTAAGCATTTTACATCTTTCATATTGGAGGTCAATGATTCTTAATGAAATAATTGAATTTTATAACAACCCCATTTCTTAATAGAAACAATCAAGATGAACTTAGTAAGAACATCCTGATGAAAAGTGAGACCACCAAACCAATATAACATTGATTGGGTGTTTAGATATTTATAAGCACCCTATCACCCTTGGCTTGGTCCCAAACCCTAAATGGATAGAACTACCAAATCTATTCATAATAAAACTTTAAAAGGAGTCTAGAATAACATGTAAAATCTAAACTTTGATACTTCCTTGAAAGGGTTATTCAAGTAACCTCCATTACAAGCTTTGAGCACAATTGACAATGGAATAAGCCCTTGAATGGGATCAAAGGTATCTTTTTCAGGGCTCTATACACCTAGATGGAATCAAATAAATGCCAATAACATTCCCATTCAAGCCATATATCCAATAATTCCCTTTGGGGAGATATAATTCCCATTTTAGCCTTGACTTATTTTAGTGAAATCTAAAATTTAATGAATCGAAAACATATCACATCACACACATTGATGGTCTCTTATGGGAATAAGGATTAGTATGTCACTTATTGTACCTAAATTTGGTGCCTTATTTTTTTGATATGTCTAAAATATTTCCTTGTAGTCTATGTTTTGTGTAGGAATGAAGGTTAGTAGCTTAGGTTCTAAGTGCTTAATAGCACTTTCCCTATAGAATTTGCCATTTATTATGGCTAACACACCCTCTTTTTCAAAGAAGTGGGGGAGCCCTCTTTCAAATGATCAAACTCAAAATCCTTGTATTTTATATCCTATTTCAATAAACTCATTTTTGAGATAATCTTTGAGTTCCTATTTTTTCATAATTTTTGTGAGTATGGTGAGTATTTCTAGTGGTTGGTTGATCCCTATTAAAATCCCCTAATGACCTCTAAATTTAAAGTAACTAAATCTTGGATCAACCTTAAAGTAAACAAGGTGATTTATTACTTATAATATTTAATACACTAACATTTCTATAGGTTTTATCCCATATTCAGGTTTCGAAAGTCTCAATATCCCAGATTGTCAGGCTCCTAGAGTCCTACATCATACCTAGTGAGCATAGTTGGTAGTCAGGTGAGCATTTATATTCATCACATTTATTTTCCTTTTACTTAGTTTCTTTTCATGGATTTATGTAGGAGTGGTTAAATGAAGGAGCATCATGTGGATCTCTACCATAGTTGTAATAAATGTTAGAGCCTAGCCAATCAGGGTATCCCATAGTTAGAATGGCCAGTTTCTTAGATTTCTTAGAAATATCAGATCCTAGGAGAGATCAAACCAATGGGAAATTACCACACTAATTTTTTGTCATAATGGTCAGTCTCTTTAATCTATAAAAAAATGTTAGATCTTGGGAGATCTTGACCAAATAAGAGAACGCTACATGTCCCAAACGTCAGAGCTAGAAAGCTGTAACTAATGACCTTTCCCTAATGTTAGGTGTGTCAATTTCTTGAGATTGATATAAATATAGAATCTTTAGAGAGCCTAACCAAATAATAAATCACCACACAACCCATTTTTAGGCTTGTTAGTCTCGTAGACTTGATAGAAATGTTAGATCCTAGTAGAGCTTGACTTATTATATCATACTACTTGGCATTTCCATGTGTATTGGTAGTTGGATCCAAAAATACCCTACGATGGGTAGAATAAGGTACATTTAGATTTATAATATCAACCAAAAAATGAAATGTGTCCTCTAGATGGCATTCTCTTTCTCTTAAGCATATAAAGACTAGGCACTAGGATATGCCTAGGTTGGTAGCCATTTCATCTTGAGCCACTTAATATGGGACACATGGCATGAGGTAGGAACTACCTAGGAGGCCATGTTCCTACCAAAATCTAGGAATTAATTAGATGGGAAAATTGGCCCCAATTGGACATTCCAAAATATTGCATCACAATCACTAAATCTAGCAGGTGATGAGTGATCACAATTTCTAAGTTTATATTTAGATTGGGAAATAAATGGGGAGATAGAGCCACCAACATGAATTTGAATTCACTCAAAGTGAGTTTCCAAATTCCATCAATGTAGGAGATGTATGCAGACCTATATAAGTTACCCAAGGATAACTCATTGTCCATTATTGTTCCTAGTCTACCAGAATCTATTCCTTACTTTCTACCCTGACCCATGCCCTCCACATTCTCTCTTTTCTCAATATTCCTTATAATAAAACTTCATCCTAGCTACAATGGCAACATCATCCTCAAACCCAAAAGCTAAGATAGAGTATAGAGACACCATATTCATATAGATCTTGATGTGATTCAAACACTATAATGAGATGTATAAATCCATTAACTTGGTGCCCAAATCCTTGGTCAACAATAATGAAGACAAGGCCTAGTTTCAAAGATGTCCTTCAATCATATGAGAAGTGTGGGCTACACCAAGTTGTAGCTAAGCATAAAGTCTTTCCTACACCAACTTGTTTGGAAAATTATTTCTCAAGGTGAAACAGGCATAGGATGGTATCATGACATGGTATACTCTATGAAATTATAGAATTAAATCATAAACATCTTAGGAGTTACCTTATAGGCTTACTAAAACCTCCCATAGTTAATAGTCACCTGTGATTTAGCCATAATGAACACCTAAACTAGCACTCACTAGATTCATGACATCTTGAAGGATTGGGTGCAGAACCTAGATGTTAAATGGGTTATTAAAATAGACATGAATGTGTACATTATCTATGTTTTCAAGGTGGGAATATATGTCAAGATGGTCCTATTTGATTGATTATTTAGGGAGAGTGACTACCTACATGTCTACCTTCTATGGATCCCCTTTATATACATAATACTCCAAGGTGATCAAGTACATGACTTTGGAAGGGTGATTAATTTTAATATAATCAAGGTGGTGGTAGATGCCTAGGGAGGTAGTAAATTTTACATGTTAAGTTACCTAGTATATGTAGTCTATGGGATGCTCACATTTAAACCTTCTACTTTCCCATCATGGGTTCCCATAGTAATGATGGCCCATGTAGTTTTTTATAAACTATATGGCCACCATTATAAAAATAATATTTGAGATATATATGAGTCCTTCTACCTAGTGTTCTACATGGCCATCATTGAAGCCCTCATGCATTGAATATAAAAATAAATACATAACTTTATCACTCTCATTAGCGATTATTATTATTATTATTATTATTATTATTATTATTATTATTATTATTATTATTATTATTATTATTATAGGGAGGATACAATCAGGAACTTTTAAGGATCCCCTCTACTTACCCTATCAAGTCTTGATCTATCTAGTAGAGTAGCAAATCACATACCAACTAGTGGAAGGCATATTTAGGAACTACATCAACTACCAACATAAGTCCTGCTCATCCATACCAATCACCATCTAACACCATGTTTATAGATCCTTCCCCCTTATATAAAATATGACTATAAGAAGGGACTCCTTTATCTTAGGTAGGGTAAATCATCAGGACTAGGGCCTTCATGATGTTATATAGGCTCCTGGCCAAGTATTAAGAAAATTTTAACCTCAATTATGGTCATCAATATGAGGATGATGATAAGGTAAACCTAAATCCATCTAATGATCAAGAGGTGTTTTCTAGATTTAAAATTTAAAAGAAGAAGAAAGGAAATAAGGCTCAGCCTAAACCATATAGCTAGGATAACATTACATCATCCACATCAATCCATCTTGATGAGGATATTTTGACAAATATTCCTAGATTTTGAGGATAATTATATATGGAGTCTTGACAACTTTTAATCTTTGAGATCATGCCCATTGGCCTTTGGATCGACCTCTACCACCTCATATGGTTCAAGTAGTGTGTCCTAAGATAGTAAAACCCCTTGTGACTTAGATTCAAGTCTATCAATTCTAAGTGGATTGACCTCAAGATACTTAAGTGCTTAGATTTGACATCAGTATTAACCCAAAGACAAATTTGAGTGACAAAAAGTTAACACTCATGAATATCCCTTTTCCTACTCCTTCCACTCTCCAAAAACCTATCACATCACCTAGATTATAAATTTCATAGTAATCCACTTAGGTTATGCCTTTCCATTTCCCCATTTCACCCCCTCCATAATTAACCCAAGTGCTTATGGCCTTAGCCATGCACATTGTACTCACCTCCTCATTCCCATATACATAATCTATCCCATAATTAGGGCTCTACATGACTCATTCACTCCTTAAACTACAAGTATAGATACCTATAGGTTCCCCAAACTTAAAAAGTATGGCTAAAACTCTAGTAATAAGTGTAGTTGTGTGCACATCTAAAGCATTCCAAGCTATTCTAATTATGCATGTGATTATCGAATGTATTCTTCAATTGGTCCTTCTGGCCTCTACCACCCCTACTCCTTCAACTACAATAACTAAAGTTGATCTAATAAAAATACCCAAAATTAAATAGAAGGTGGCCCATCATAAAACTTTTATTTAGGTTCCAATTTATCACTATCAACCTCCCTTTTAGGCTCTTACTTCTCTTCTTACACCACCTCTATTGGCTCTCTACATCATTTCTAGGCCCTCCTTTTCCATCATCTTAGGTTCTTATGGATTTGGATTTAATTATCTAGTTTACTCTTTTATACTAATTTCCCCTCTCCCTAGAGTCATATATTTATAAGTGAACTTGCCCTAGAGCTAGTGACAAGCACAAGTGTTCCCTTGGGCTTCCCCATTCATCTTACCTCCTTACACCCCACTGCCTCCTCCACTAATTTCATATATCATCTATTAAAATTCATCCATTCCTCATCCACCTCATCCTCCACCTATCATGACCATCTTTATTACCCCACCAACACCTCCCTCCACCTTACGAATAGTTACAATGTTACAAGTACCTGAGATGACTTTTCAAGGTGATCTTGATGTAGATAAGACTTTGACGACACCATAGGAAACATGTAGAGGATTATCACCTAAAATTTAATCTATGAGGGTAAACCTATGGTTTTTTAGACTCAAAAATATCTCTTTTCCATCACCAAAGTGAGGACATCTATGAGAGAAGAGAAAGTGGATAAGGACCTAGTCTCGGTCCTCTAGGCTACACATGACATGTCAAAAAAGTTGATGGAGGATATGTAGGAGTAATTATAGGCCCTAAAATCATAATTGAAGATATATTTACCTATAGAAATTTTTGGATAATTCAAAGACACCCTCCTACAACTTTTATCATCTCTAGAAAAGGTGTTTGAGACTTTGGTGGACATTAAGATGCAGCTTCAAAGGACCTAGGTCTACTTAGAGAGAGTTGATCTAATAGAGAGCAAGTGCAAGAAGCTAGAGATAATCATGCACAAAGGAATGTTACCAAATTTGAATTTCATGCCGAATTTAGACCTGAGCCTATATAAAACATATTCTAGGAGCATGAGAATTGCAATTAGAAAGTGGTTGAGTCTAGTGAAGATGATAGTGAGCCCCCTAGAGGAAGGAAAGAAAATTATATTAACCTACTTCAAAGAGCTCAACATCATAGTGTTACTCCACCTAGATGACACTTTAATATATAGGAGTGAGTTAAGAGTTCATATGGGTCACTTTGACTAGGGCATGAGAATGAAAGTGGCTAGGGCCAACAAAGTTGGAGCCTAGGTGATGCTCAAACTATCTACCTAATCCACTGCAAGCATCAATTAGGTTTTAGAGCTCAAGGTGTCCATGGAGGCCCAACTCCCAATTTATTAAAGGTTTATGGCCTAATTAGAGGTGATATTTTTAGAACCACTAATGAATTTTTCAATATGGACATGGAGTTTAACTTTATGGTAGTTGCATTGGCCACTAGGGGAAATGAGTCCAAATAATTAGGAGGTAGTTCATTTACAGCTCCCCACATATCAGTTAAGTGGCCCCTAGAGTATATTTTGGAGAAAGTGGGGAAGATATATTATTTTTTTGAAATGAATGTAGTTATAAAAATGTTTGGTAGCCCATCATGGCCTAAGATGGGAATATTGTGATAATTGGAGGCAACCCCCATCCTTATCTATAAAATGTAAATTTTATCTCATTATGAAAGGTCAATAATTCTTAGTCCCAAAAAACTATCATAATTAAGTCAAGATTTCACCTACTTTTTCCCTCACTCTTTTATATTTTGAATGTCTGACAGGATCAACACTTTTGTAAACAAACTTATTTTAATGAATACAATTTCTAAGTTTCTACAAAAAGTTTGGTTTATTTGTTAAAGGTTGTCAATCATTTCTAGTTCTCAAATACATGTTAATGATAATGAAATTGAACTAATGATCTATTAATTAATGAGTGTAGTGGTTATAATTTGATTCATTATTATAACCTATTTATGAATTGTTTTTATTTCCCTTACAATATTCATGATCCGTATGTTAATCTAAAGATAGTGTTTGAAGAATCTATGTGTTATTTATTATAGGCTTCTTGAATATTAATATCTAATGAAGAGTTATAAATTAAATATTATCTTTCATTTCCTCAGACTTCAACCCTTTATGTAAAAGCTAAGTTATAACCCTTTGTGAAAATCAACACATAATGGTATAACTATAGTTGTGCATTTATCTGAGTTTTTGAATCATTATCACTTTTCAGACCTAGAAACGCTCTTTCCTACCCTACCTTACGCTCATTTTATGTTTATTTTAGAATTCACAACTTTTAAACTAATTTATAAATATGTTAGGTATGTCTCATTATTGAATGACAAGTGGAATCTCCTTTAGTTTGAAATTGACTCAAAGTGTGATTGCACACATCTTGAACCTTTGGTGGTAACAATCATGACTTTTGAGTATAAAAGGTTAACCTACTTGGTCCTTGGACTGAAGTAGCATCAGTCCTAAAATTAATGAGGTAATATTTTATCCCATGCATTATCTCATGATTTCATCTTCAAAACACTCAATCCCATGAGTACCTTTGAAATCAAAAATGATCTAAGGGCTGACAATAAAATTTTCATAAACTAGAGAGGAAATAGAAACTTCAACCTAGGTAACATTTTCAATAATCCTCAAATAAGGTAAACATTCATTATTTGTGTATTCATATAAAATGTCAAAATTGGTAACTTGATTGTGGCTTGTGACACCCAACCCATAGGTCCCTCTTGCATGCTCTCATGACCCTTCTAGACACCTTTTTATTGATTCTTAGTCATCTGTAGACTTCTAAGACTTGATTCCAGTTCAGCCAAGCTCCATTTTCCATGCTTATTTCATCCCCTAGATCTTTATCCTATAGGATAGGAGTGATAGGGTTATAATATAGTGCTAGACCTTAGGGTGTGCTATTTTTATTGCTCCTATCAAATCAAATTTCAAGACCGAATGACCATTTTCTCTCAATTCCTCTTCCTAATTGTGTTGGCCTAGTATGAATACATTTAACCCATGACCAATACATCTCTATAAAATCCCATTCAAAGTTAATTTATAAGGGGTTGGTAAATATTACAAAAGAAATCAAGAATACAAGCAAGACCACTAAGGCAATTTTATCTATTATTTGCATATAACCATCCAATATAGCTACCAACATATTCAAACCCTCACATTATTCCCTTTCCACCTCAAATCACACCTAATTTAGCATTTTTACATTTACATAACACTATTTCACAAAGCACATCAAGTGGGAAAACTAAATATGGATTGATCTCTCTTCAGAATATTGATATGTAGGTAGCATGCCCATACAAGGGGTGTGGATACACATTCAATGCATCTTACACACACTAACCCTCCCCTCTCTCTCAAGTTTCATTGAAGCATATTAAAGGTCTAAGTTTGAATATTGAATATGATTTACAAGGAGTTCTATTGACATTCAAGATTTGAAATTTCACATGCAGGCTCACATAAGGACAGTGGACAAAACCCAAGAAACCTTAGATCTCTATGACCAACTTGGATAATAGTGATAGGAACTATATTATAACACTAGACCTTGAAGTTTCCTATTTTTGGCATTTCTATCCTTTCACCCAATGAAATCTAGATCTTGGTTCATGACACTGTTCCAGTCCTGCATAGTCGGTATCAGTCTTTGTCTCAATGGTATTAGCCCAATTTTTAGATAAGTTATATTTCTCCTCTTTCATTACTATTTTTAGAAAGCTATGAAAGTCAAATAAATTATACAAATCAATACTCTATTTATTGCAATATTATTTACTAATTTAGTCAACTTGAACCTTTAACTAAATTAGGAATAAAACTCTAATATTCCCAAAACTGTTGAATCATTTGGTGAAACTGACTTACTTCATTTGTGCATAAAAACCCTAGAAACCCTAGGGTAAATTCCTTGATGATCTTTCCAATAATTTTTTGATTTTTTACCTACACATTTAAATCATGAATTCACATTAAATTTTAAAATTCCATAGTAATTTTAAAAAAAACCATTTTCTTCCAAACCCTAGTTGCATATACTAGGTCCCTTTAAATCAAGAATTTTCCAATATTTTTTTAATTTTTTACCTATATATTTAAATCATAAATTCACATTAAATTTTAAAATTCCTTATTAATTTTAAAAATTTCATGTTTCCAAACCCGAGTTGCATATACTAGGTCCCTTTGTTTGCTTGAGGTATCACCTTACATCTAAAATCAGATTTCACATAATAACAAAAAAGGATCTCACTTATTTACACATATTTATTGCATTTATTGAAAATAATAAGGAGACCATACTCAGTCCTATCATGTACATGAATGATGAAGTTTACCATATGTTAATGTAAAGCTTCATTTTTTCCCTTTCATGCTTAATTTTCATAATAAGAGATGATATAAAGAAAGTTATTGTTAAACATAATAAGATCCCTCTCCTTAAAAGCAATGTTTACTTAAATTTAATACAAGGTTTCATTACTTGCTTTGTATCTCTCATATGGAAAAAATTTCAAGTTTATCTTGCTAAACACAATAGAAATATCATATCATATGTCAAAAAAAATTATGCATCCATTCACAATTTCATGATCTCTATCCCTTGTTTTGTATCTCTCATATGGATAAAATTTCAAGTTTATCTTGATAAACACGTTAGAAATATCATAGCACATGTCAAAGTTTTTAATGAATTCATGCACAATTTCATGCTTTGTATACCTTGATTTGCATCTCTTATATGGAAATTTTTTCATGTTTATCTTTCTAAACACATTAGAAATATCATATTACACATCATAGTTATTTATGTATTAAAGCACAAATTCATGTTCTCTATCCCTTGCTTGTTATATCTCATATGGAATGCTCTATAAACATATTTTTATACAACTTATAACTCCAATTTCATGCATTTCATTTCACATTCATGATTTATACCTAGATTCATATAACTCATTAGCTACTTTTGAGTATTTCCCTATCACTACTAGACACAATAAAAATATAGAGGTTATATATATCCCTCCTCCCTTAAAAATTAGTACATATAGCTCTGATCTTGCATGTACTACTAGTTCTATGCCTAAAATAGATCATGTGGTACATGCTATCACCCAATTTTTTAAGATAGGTAGGTTGATTACACCTATGGATATATATTTATCACTCAGGTTAGCATGCCTTTTATTATAGTTTCAGTTCTTGAGATATTTCATCTATCAGACATTTACACATATGTGTTGTATGTAGCCCTTCACAATACTAGAATTCCTATTTATGTTGAACTAGCTTATGTTGCCTCTATCCTCAACACAATGTAATGGAATGAATAACATATTTCCTTTGAGAAAGAGCATTTACCCTTGTGCCACATCATTGAACAAAATATACCTCTATATATTCAATTAAGAATTAATGATGTAGGGGTAAAAAGAGTGTTAGATGATAATGGTTCAAGACTCAACATTTGCAACATTTCTTTTCTTAAACATCTTCATATATAACCTCAGGGTCTAGACCATTCTGATACGAACATTAGAGGTTTTGAAACATTCCATGGAAATTCATGGGTCAAATAACACTCAATATTACTTTGGGACCTAAGACATTACTAACTACTTACCAAGTCATGCCAAATGACCTCAATTATAATTTATTACTTGGTCAACCTTGGATTCATGATATGCATGCAGTCTCTTCTACAGTTCATGCTTGTCTAAAATTTAGTCACACAGGCTATATATACACATGCCCAATAGAAAATAAACCTTCTAAATACTTTAAAGTTATCAAATATCCATATAATTATGTTCTACATTTTAATCTTGGTAATATACCTACACAACCCACTACTCATAGTGCACCCTTGGACCATGTAACATATCAGACAATTCCAAGTTCTGTAATAGCACTAGCACCAAATCACCAATTTACTTTCCCTTTTACTCTTAAATGTCTTAATAAGATGGGATATCATGTCAAAGGTCTTATAAAACATGAACAAGGAATCATTAATCTTGTTGAGGCATCCACACAACATGGAAATCAAGGGCTGGGATACCAGCTTACCCTTCTTCATGATAAACCTTCTTTCATAGCTTCAAAGCATATAACATTTTATCCACCCATTACACTGGTATACCACACCATTGATCATAATTCAACATTATTATTGATATATCTTTATCTCATTGATGATATAATTTCACCAGATATGCTCACATTAGATGAATTCTCCAACAATGAATCCCTCTTACAAGTTCTTGGAGCAGATGAGGACCTCCCATCTTGTTATCATAAAAATATATTTCCTCATCACAAAAAACACATACTTTGGAGAAATTTATATTCTTCCCAAGACATACCAATTGATTCAAATGATACTATTCTTATAACCCCATACACACTAGATCATTCCACATTGCTTAATAAGGAAACAATTAATTTAATTTTTGGAACCGATTAGGATCCCCACTTGTCTTGTTAGCCTCAACCCTATGAAAGGAAGATGATACAAATATTCATCAAACTATAACATATTTTCCATAAATCTTTACTTGGTCTTACTTAGATATGTCAAGAATTGATACATCTAGAACAATTCATCGAATTCCCTTATACCCATATGTTAAACTTGTTAAACAAAAAATTTAAAAATGCATCCTAAGGTGGCTCTATTAGTAAAAGATGAGATCCAACACCTCTTAGATGTTGGATTCATTCGACTAGTAGCACACCCTAAATAGGTTTCCAATATAGACCCCATGGTAAAACTCAATTGACAAATTTAATGTTGTTTTGATTCTAAAGATTTAATTAAAACATGCCTAAAAGATGATTTTACTTTACCTAACAGTGACATGATCATAAATTCCATAACCAGGTTTTGAAATGTTATCATCTATGGATGGCTTTATAGGATAAAACTAAATCAAAATTACTGAAGAAGATCAAGAAAAAACATCTTTTATAACACCTTGGGGCACATTTTATTACATTGTCATGCCTTCTGGATTAAAAAATGTTGGAGCCACATATCAATGTACCATGATGCATGTTTTTCATGACTTATTTCACTATACTATCGAGTATTATGTCGATGATATATTAGCTAAATCTAAATAATTACAACATCATGCTATTGATCTATGAAAGATCTTTCAAAGACTCAAGTAATATAATGTCTGATTAAACCCAAAGAAATGTGTGTTTAGAGTTACATTAGGCAAACTCTTAAGTTTCATTATTTCTCAGTGTGGCATAGGGGTTGACCCTAATAAACTCAAAACAATTATTGATATGCCACCTCACATGAAATTAAAATAACTTCAATCTTTTCAAGGCAAGATCCAAGAAATCTATCATTTTGTAGCTCAACTTATTGATAAAACTTAGTCATTCACTTGATTATTAAAGTAAGATACAAATTTTATTTGGAACTAAACCTATCAAGAAATCTTTGATACAATCAAGAAATATCTTCTTAATTCACCTATTTTAGTACCACATATACCTAATAGGCCTTTTATACTATATATCTCAATAAAAAATCATGAATTAGGAGCACTCTTAGCACAACATGATGATCAACATACTGAGTGAGTATTTTATTACATCAGTTTCACATTATTTGATTAAAAAAAATATTCCATGATAGAAAAATTATGTCTAGCATTAGTTTTTTCCACATAAAAACTTCAACATTATATGGTCAATAATGAGACTTAGGTTATCACAAAATCACATCTCTCTAGTTGCATCACAAAATGCATCATGTTCTTAATAGAGTTTGACTTAAAGATAGTTCTCTAAAAATCATTAAAGGGCCAAATCATTATAGACAATTTGGTAGTTGCACCACTTTTAGACACCAATCCTATTAATGACACATTTAGAGATTATTTTACTACTTATTATACCCATTCAAACACTTGGACCATGTTATTAAATGGTTCTTGATGCATATCTAATGCATGGGTAGGCATTGTCCTTATCAACCCTTTTGGTCACCTAGTTCCTATTGCATATCAATTAAGCTTCTCATGCACCAATAGCATCATAGAATATGAAGAACTTATCTTAGGTCTATTTTCCACCCAATCCCTCCAAATTAGATATATTAAATTCTTCAGTGATTCCCAACTTGTGGTCAATCAAGTCAATGATGTCTATCAAATAAAATAAGAACATCTTATCCCATACTAGAACATGGTATAATGTTTATCATCATAATTCGATTACTTTTCTATAGAAAGTATACCAAGAAAATATAATTATCATGTAGATTCAATGGAAAGTGATGCATCCTTAATTCATATTGACATCAATGATGATCAATCTATTTTCACAATTAAATGATTATAATCACCATCAATATCTAATGTAGATTTGATTGCACTATCCATCTTAGCTACTACACATAGTTTCATAACTCTAGAATGGTTTTTGATATCTATAACTTTCTAAATAAATCCATTACACTAGACACTTTTTCATGAAATGATAAATGAAAGTTACAAAAACAATCACTACATTATATAATCATTGACATAGACCTTTTTAAGTGATCCTTTGATGGACAATTATTTTAATGCTTGACTTTAGTAGAAGCCAACATTTTTCTTACATAGATACATGATATAGTGACTGTGGTGGTCAATTAAGTGGAAATACCATGTCACACAAATTTCTTTGACAAGGATACTACTGGCCCACCATGGAAGATGAATGTTCCCAATATGTAAAGCTATGCGATAAATGTTAATGACACAATAACCTACAACATACACCGTCATAACAATTTCAACTTATTATTTCTCCATGGCCATTTATGTTATGGGGATTTGATCTTATTGGAAAAATTAACCTCAAAACCATTGATTAGCATAATTTCATCATCACAACTCCAAAATATTTTACCAAGTGGGTGGAAGCCATTCCACTCCAATCTACCATAGGAGAGAACATTTGTATCTTCCTTATGGATCATATTATTTCATACTTCAGCCTACCCATAATCATAATTTCCAATAATTAAACATCATTCAAGAACAAAACTTTCAAAAAAAATTCACAAAATATAAGATTAAACACACATTTTCCACTCCATACTACCCACTAGGAAATGGTCAAATAGAGGCTACCAATAAGACTGTCAATAGCATTTTGAGTAAAATAGTGACCAAAATTGGATATGATTGGCATAATCAACTATTATTTGCACTATGAGCCTATCGCACAAGTATTTGCATGCCTACAAGAGAGACTCCAATTATTCACTCATTTATGGCACATAAGCATTTTTACCATTAGAATTAGAAATCCCATCTCTTCATGTCTCCTTTAAAGGTTTTCTCACTAATGACTAGTACCATGAAAAGCATCGATATAAACTCAATAAATTAGACCATACATGCATTCAAACAATATAACATATCATAATCTACTAGTAATGTATACAATGATCCTATAATAAATAAGTTCACACAAGGTAATTTGGAGTTAATGATATCATTCTCAAAGAAAATCTTTTCAATGTTAATGCTAAAAAAGAAATCAAAGGAAAATTAAAAACAAATTGGCTAGGTCCATACATTATTACCAAAAATCTCAGCCCTAAATTGTATCATCTATCCTCACTTGAAGGAAATAAACTTAAAAATCCAATGAATATTATGCATCTACGCAGATTCCATGTCTAGCATTTCATTTCACATATTGTATTATACATAATTTTTAAAAATTAATTGTATATAAATTTCTTTCAAATTACTTGTACATACTTTCTTTTTTCTTACTTGTACATAGTTTCTTAGTTTTTATTTTACATAGTCTTATCACGATTGATTGTACATAGCTTATATCAAAAATACAAAAAACATTCAAATATATCAAAAATCAAAACACATTCAAATATGTCAAAATACCAAAAATAATATAACATTTCAAAATACAAAAACATTCAAATAATTCAAAAACACCAAAACATTTAAATTGTATGAATTATCCATGCTTTACATTTATACTACCATGCTAGACTTAAATTTGTTGTTCTATTGTATTTTTTGTCAATTTATCTACATTACCATGATTCACTTAATCTTATTTGAGTGTGTGAAGTTACTTTCAAATCATTTATTGCTTCACTCTACCCATCGAGGGGGCATCCTACTTCTACATTTGAGACATACATTGATATATCTACCCCCGGGGGCATCTTCTACATGACTACACCATCTAGGTTATGTAATTCATACACCACACACTCTAGTTATTTTTATGATATAGATTACTTACTAGATTACAAAGATTACTCTATCGACATTCACTAGTATATAGCACTTGTGTATCTCTTAGCATATACCTAGTTTTGTACTCCATGTCTTACATACTTTCACTTCTTTCTTTGATTAGTTAGATGTGATTATATTTCCATTGTATTACATGCCTTCATTTTTTGCTTTGCATAGCTAGATGTGATTACATTTATTATTTCCTATTTTGTCTCCTATATATGCCTTAGGACATTAGCCAATGTTCTTTGCTTCTATTCTTGTGTGTGCCTTAGGACATTTGCCAATGTCCTTTACTTGTACTCTTGTATGTGATTTTGGCCCTCATGATAACCTTGATTATTTTAAATTATGTATGTATGCGATATTTGAACATGCCTTGTATGCTTGCTTTCTAGTTTGAGTGACATGTGCCCATTTCCCTTATTTACTTGGCCCCTTGGCAACTCTTGTATGTTTCTTGATTCTAATATTGCATGTTTATTTGCTTATCAACTATTTGCAATGCCATTATCCAAATCATGCATTATCTTGATTTCTTAGATGCCATGATGGACATCATGTTCCATCTCTCATTGAAAACTAATAAATAATTATTAACATTTCCAATTTCAATTTAATATATTGCACATGTTATTACATTGTTATATCTATCTAATCATACCCCTATTTGATCTAACAATCTCTAATATAAACTATGCTATATCTTGATACATATTTTCAATTATCATTACTATATCATGTATTACACAACATAACACACTTGTAGGGCTCTTATTTCTGAGGGTAGTCATTGTAAGGTCTTCATTCCTACCCTTAGAAGAGGGGGTAATAAACAAGGGTTTTGTCATAGAGATCAAAGCTTCTACCAGTTGAAAAAATAGTTTTCAAAACACTCAAAATAGCAATCAGAGGTCAAACTAGGTACAAGAGACCAAAAAAAGTGTTGATTATAGAATAGTCATTAGTTTTAGCAAAGGACAATAACACTAGACATGGAAAACAAAATTGGACAATAGGGTGTCTTATTTTTGATGCTCCTATCCAAATAGCAAAAAAACTAGATTTTTTAGAAACACACATAAAGGTTAGCTCAACTATAGTTTTGTCACATATAGATGAGTTTAGATTTAGTAGTTTCAATATAGTTTTTTAGAGAATCTAGAAATAAGGGGAATCATGCATAACATGATGGATATTTCTTTTAGTTTTAGATTGGGTAAGTGGTGTAACTTCTAGATATGAATCCATGTTATAGACACTAGTGATTGTGGGAAATGTGCATGGCACATTTGACTTCTTTTCTTTTTGAGTTTAGTATATTACCCAAGCATTATTAATATTTGCATGCCTTATTCTATCTATAGGTGGTTAGAATCATTTTAGAGTGGCTTTTATACAGGCTTAACCTCCATAATTTTTTAGTTGCTTTTGTATAAGCCTATTACCTAGTTTTGGAGTGGATTTAATAAAAGCCTAATATCCACCTTTTTTAATGGCCAAGAGTGGCCTAGCTTCTAGCACACATTTGAATATCCATGCCATATTATTAGATTTTAAAACATTCATGGATTTATAAGTCATCTCATATGAAAAACGTTCATACCAATATCAATTTATATCTTCACTTCATAGGGCAATGATAGAGCTAAAGGACTAGTTAGCCTTTGTATTCTTGAGCCACCTATTCAAAAGGATTAGATATATAGTTTAAACATCTATTAGCACATCAATAACCACATAGATTCACTTAGTGGGTGATGATGGAGCTAAAGGGATAGCCTTTGTATTCTTGAGCCACTTTTCAAGAATTGAGAACTCAACTCTATTCATGATATTAATTTTGATACAACACATATCCAACATCACTCAGCACCACTCAACATCATAACAAGTTTTGTATTGGTTCATGTACCTAGTGAGGTGTATTCACTCCTTTCTCTCTTACCCATCTTTATATGTTCTTATTTTAGATATAGCGTATCTAGTAAGAATTGATCTAATTTTTTTTTCTCTTGTATATTTATGATTCATGATGTGTTCTCTCTATTCACACCCAACATCACACAGCTTCATGGGCTTCACCCTTATAGGTAAGTTTAGGTACACTTTCTATTTTTCCTTTATCCTAGTATTTCACTTTGCTACATCAATAGAATAAAGGGGGTAAATGTAGTCATATAAAATGTCAAAATTGATAACTTGAGTGTGGCTTATGACACCCAACCCATAGGTCCCTCTTACATGATCTCATGACCCTTATAGACATCTTTTTATTGACTCATAATCATCTATATAATTCTAAGACTTGATTCTAGCTTAGCTAGGCTCCATTTTCTATGCTTATTCCATCCCCCTAGGTCCTGATCCTATAGGATAGGATCATTGAGATTGGACTATAGCGCTAGACCCTAGGGTGTCCTATTTCTAGTACTCCTATCTAAACACCTTTTGAGCCCAAATGACCATTTTCTCCTAATTCCTCTTTCTAATTGTATCAGGATAGCTCAAATACATTTAACCCATGACCAATATATCTCCATAAAAGCCCATTCAAATTTCATTTAGAAGGAGTTAGAAAATATTAAAAAAAAGGCAAGAATACAAGCAAGGATACTAAGGAAAATTTCCCTATTCTCGATAAACAACCATCCAATATAGCTATAAACATATTCAAACCCTTACACTAGTCCCTAACCACCTCAAAGCACACCTAGTTTAGCATTTTTTTCATCTGTATAACACTATTGCATAAATCACATCAAGTGGGAGAAATACATATGGCTTGATCCCTCTTAAAAGTATTGGTATGTAGGTAGTGTCCTGACACAAGAGGTGTGGATACATGTTTAGTTCATCTTACACACACTAACCCCCCCTCTCTCTCAAGTTTCATTCAAGCATACTGAAGGTCTAGGGTGTGAAGATTAAATTTACTTTTCAAGGAGCTATGTCAACAATCAAGATCTAAAATTTCATAGGTAAGCTCACATAGGGATAGCAGACAAAATCCAAAAATCTTAGATCTCTATGACTAGTTTGGATAATAGCGGTAGGATTTGGACTATAACACTAGACCCCAAAGTATCCTATTTTCAGCACTCCTATCCTTTCACCAAATGAAATTAGATCTTGGTTCATGACACTGTCCCAGTCCTACATAGTCAATATCAGTCTCTATCTTAGTCATATCAGCCTAGTTTTTAGATAAGTTATATTTATCCTCTTTCATTACTATTTTTAGAAAGTTATGAAATTCAAATAAATTATACAAATCAGTACTCTATTTATTGTAATATTATTTATTGATTTATTCAACTCAAACCTTTAAATAAATTAGGAATAAAACTCCATTATATCCAAAACTATTAAATCAATTTGTAAAAAGTAAATCATTGAATAAATAATATTTACATTCAAATATTAGTCTATCTATATAATGATTTATGTATGAGATATTGATATTTTAAACATTTAGAATAATATTTTCATGCATGTTGGATTTATAACATTAAATGCTATGTAATGAACTAATTAATGGGATACTTGATTCTTCTTAAAAAATCTCATAATTAGACTCAAATATACACAATGTAGGATAAATAGGACAACTAGGATCATCATGATCCTCTTCAAAATATATGAAATCATAATCATAGTCATAAAGAGAATAAGAAATAATTATATCAATTTCACCATATTCATCAATATTTACATTTTCATTATTAGTATTTTCATTATTATAATTTTAAGTCACTACCACAAGGAAGACTATGTATTGTAATTTTCATGAGCTATTATATCCTCATAAGCAATATATTGATCATTAGGAAAATTAAACAAATGATCTAAATGATGATATATCTTAGGTTTCTTAACATTAGTATGCATTTTTAGGGTTGTAAACCTAAACATACCCAAGATTAAAAAAATACAAGGCCTAGGGTAATAAATATATCACTCATCACTTAGATTATGCCCATGCACAAAAAATTAAATATGAAAACAAAAAACATAAATAAAAAAAATTGGAGGAAACCCTAAAGCATGTTAGAGTTTGGTTCAATGAAAATTAGATTATATGTTCACTAGAATGTTTTATCCTAAATTGGTATTTCATACAAACACACTATAGAAATAATTTTCAAGTGAAACAATGTAATATCCAAATATAGATAATAAATAGTAGTTTATTATAATTTAACCTATTGAATCACATGCAATAAATATAACAAGAACTATATGATTAATGGTTAAAATATAATATCTTTTTTTCCACACTATTATGGGTTATCAAGATGTTTTAGGTTTGTCTCAATGTTGAAATCCAACTGTGATCTGTTCATTTTATATTTTTTATTTTTTTCTTGTTCAGACACCTACATTATCTTGGGGACACTTTTATCAATGCATGTGTCCTGATATTAATATAAGTGTCTAGATATAAATATTTATTGTATCTATCTATATATTTTTCTAAAGATGCACTTAGACATTTATTCCCATTTTACCTCTAGTTAATTAGTGGTTCATGAAAAAAATACTACCAATAACAAAAACCCTAGATGTTTTTGTCTTTGACCACCTATTACTTGATAAAAAGTGGTTATCATATGAGTCTTGCTAACCCTAACAACACTGATGTTTCTAAGTGGTTTATCATATGAGTCTTGCTAACCCTAACAACACTGATGTTTCTAAGTGGTTCCTACATATCCATATAGTTCAAGGAGGGCCTTAAAATCAAATGTATTTTCTCTCTAAGGTGTGTGTAATAGTGATCATGTAGTTGTATGATATTTATCCTATTTTTACCCTTGGTACAAGTAATGCAAGTGTAATGTAACCTTTTATAATGATTTAGAATTTAGAAATATGTAATTCAATATAAGATGTAATCAATACATTTTGAATGAACAATGTGTATTCTAATTTAGAGACATGTTTATTATTTAATACTATCTTAGTTTTGTATATATAGGGAACCTTTTGAATTATAATTAAGACCTATTGATATGCAAAAACTAAAAATATGAAAAGCATATAGACTCACCCAAATGGTTACAATGCAAAAAATATAGAAATAGAGAAATGGATAATCTAGGACACTTTTATTTTCCCTTGGACACTTACATCAATGCAAGTGTCCTAAAGTGAATGGTAGTGTTTGAGAACTCAAAACACATAACATAAATTAAAAAATTAGGGATTAGATAAAAGTTCTAGATAAGATAATAATGTAAACAGAGAAAAAAATAATAATAGACCAAAAATGGAAAGGCCATGGAGCCTAAGGGGCCCATGTAAAACCACATCACTAAATACTCAATCTTAAGACAAAATTTCTATATATTTGAAATTAAGAAAAAAACATTATAAAAGAATATTTTCAAATATGTGTATATACAAACACTATGAATGGATTGTTGGTCAATATATGATCGTATACATAAGGCATGAAAATAAGATTGATCATCCACTATCTCACTATCATCAAAAGTAATAATAGGATGGCATTGAGTAGTTTAAATTTTTTTACCAATAATTCCATCTAATAGATTATCAAATGACTCAGGAGCTGCATTTGTTATTTAGGTATGATTAATTTCTAAATTATATTTATTTGTATCATAGTTTGGAAATGACTCATTGAAAATATGTAACTTAGAATTTACATTATGTTGAGGCTTAATTACCTCTATAGGATATCTTACCTTAATAAAATTATTATTTATAACATCTTGAATAAGGTGCTTGATCTTGAAACATATGTTCGTAGAATGACCATTACGTCTATGGTAATCACAATATGCATTTTTATTGAAAAAATAACCTTGATGTCTAATCATATCAATCATTAGTTGTGGAGGTAGAGTAATTAGATTGAATTCAAGTAAATTTTTTAATATTTTATGAGGTGGTTGTTGTAATCTAAATTTTTTTGCTTTGGTCAATCTAATAAAACAAGCTTGTTAGAAGGTTGAGAAATAAAATTAACTATGATCTTTGTGTTAGATTTAGTTTTTGTTGTCTTAGCTTTGTAATATGGCTTGATTTTAAATTTCATTATAGAAGTTGACGTAGATGGGGATGTATATTTTAATTTTTTTAAATTGGTAAGATTGAATTATATTTATTTTATTGTATGACAAATCTATTCAAATGATCTTAATTTATTGAAAATAATTGACTTATACAAAGGATCATGTAAACTTTATTTGAAAAATATCTTATCATTCATTATTTACTAAGGTATTAGTAATTTTGGAAATCATGTTCTTGTAACGAATTATATAGTCACTTACAAGCTCATTAGTTCCTTGCTTAATCTTAAAAAATTATACAAGAAATCTTTTCATCAATGGTGGTAGAAAAATGCTCAATAAATTGATCTGCCAATGGATTGAAATATTTAGTTGATTAAATAGGTAAATCATAAAAATAATGTAAGGTTTAATATTTTAGGCTTCTTATAAAAAATTTAGTTTTCAACTTATCATTCAAATAATAATCCAAACATGCCACATGAAAATATCTAAAATGTTATTCTATATTTTTTTTAACTTCATATAATTGGTGTTTAGCACCTAAAAATCATGTAGGTAAAGGTTATGATGCAATCTCAGGTGATAACATATTATGAATTAAGGATTTTGAATCCATTTATTGGATAGTATTTGGTATACCTTGCTTAAATTGAAACACCTTAGCATTCAAAAGTGAAATAGTTTACATGAGGGATTGTTTACTAATAAAGGTATGTTATGTAGTATGTATAGCTATCAAAGGTATTGTAAGGGTCATTTAGTTAGGCATGGCCATAGATTTTTTTTGGAAACCTTATGTTGATTCCAAATATAAAGTTATATATGTAATAATAGAAGTATAAACACGTGGTTGGTTTAAGAATGTGAAAGAGTGGTTCTTGTTGTGAATTATAGGTAGATTTTTTTATATTTTTATGCACTTTTATAAGATAAAAGGACTTCAATTAATTTTTGTATATATTATGGCATTTGAAAAAGTCATTTTAGGAATGTGGATAAATGTTGTACATGTACATGATCTACTCCATTTAGTTCATTAGGATGGATCCTATCTGAGCCCTCATAATTATCTTATGCATTATAATCATCTTGATTAATTTTTTCATTATGATTAACTTATTGATAAGATACTTGAGATTTTTATTCATAAAAATAAAGGTTAATATTTATTTTTATTAGTTGAATACATTTTAAAAGTGGTAAAAGGAATTTGAATGTGCTTAATATGATCCCCACTTAACCTAACATTGTGACTTAAAGGAATAAAGGAGTTATTTTTTCTAAATTACATAGAAAAATAACATAGAAAAGATGTTGCAAACAAAAATAAAAAATGGAATTCAAGAAATGAAAAGAAATATTTTTTGTATGAATATTAGTAAATTCACCTAAAATCCAAGGTCAAAATAAAGTGATTTCAATATCAGATATCAGATATCATATTTGAGATTAAAATAAAATGTTTTCAGTGTCAATATTAAATCTAAGGATGAAAGTACATTATTTTAGTGTCAGTTATTAAATCCAATGTTGAAATAAAGTTATTTTGGTGTTAGATTCTTCAGAATTTATCTAAACCCTAGTATTTTTTTAAAGTATTAATTGAATAAAAAGTGGTTTCACCAATATGTTTTATCATAATTTGAAATCAATAGGTGGATTAACCATAACTAAGATAAAATAAATTGAAAGAGAGTAAATGATGTAAAAAAATTGTAATAGTAGAATGAAATTAAATTATTAAAATTGATAAAACACTATTGAATGAAATAAAAATGACAATTAACACAAAAAAATGACTTAGTTATTTTTTATCTATGATCTAACTATGTGAAATTGAATAGTAGCTAGAATTACTCAACATAGATTGATTTTTCAGGTGACACAAAAACTAGAAGTATAACTATTGAGGGACATAAACACCCTAAAGGGCATACACATTATTGACACTATTATCTTATACTATTAAATTCCTTCCTCTACTATAAAACATAGAAATCAAGGAAAAATTATTTATGATTTTTTAAAACACACCTGTATGTAAACAATTGACCTTAGAATTAACACAAGTGACCTAAAAATAACTTATTCAAAGTTAAAAACCTTATAGGGATTGTGATAGCTAAAAAATTGTAAATAAAAAAGGAGGGGGGAATGTAATGCACTGAGTTGAACCCAATTATCTTGATCAAGATTGATCGATACTTTTGTATCTAATACTATGAAGAAGGAAATAAATCCCACATAGTGTTCCCATTTAGAGTGATTTGTAAAATTATGCTCCTTTTACTACATGTATGCATATAGAGATGGCCTAAATACTTGATAATTATTTACTTTGGATTGGATAAAATAGGGTCTTGACTTGGCTAAATACTACTTCAAATGGTTATAATTAGCTTTGTAAATAATAGGTAATCATTTATTAGTGTGAAAAAGTGTAAGTGTACCTAATTATTGAAATTACCAAGTGATATAATATGTGACTTAGATGTTCCTTTATAGTAATCCAAAAGGGAAAAACATCAAACTACCTATCCTAAAAATATGAACCAAATTATAAGGGTAGGTATAAATTTGAAAATTGACTATTAATAGGTGAAGGATAATATTGAACTATAGGGGACAAAAATAACTTCCACTATTATCCCATACTAGTCGATCTTATCTTGTAAGGAAACATGTGAATTTTGGGATATTTGATGTCTATACATATGTTTATAGGGGTTTTGAGTGATTAAGAACATTTATATAATTATAAGATATCAACTTATAAATGGATAGGTCTATATAAGTGTTATGATAGAGTGAAGTGGTGAAATAGGTCTATATTAAGTATTCAAGTCAGTTAAAGTAAAAATGCACCAAAACTGACATTATCAAGTATTCATGATCAAATTTGAGTGACTAAATTTTGTTTAAATAAGAGTTCAATTTTATACTAATAATTGTACAAATCAAACAAACATAAAACATAAAACTCATAAATCTATAAAATCTTTCACTACCACCACAAAAAAATAATAGAAAATATAAATCCTAAACACATTATTTTAAAATATAATCATAAATAATTTTTTATAAAAATTATTATATTAATTATTGTTTATATTAATATAAATCCAACAAAAAAAGATAGAAAAATATAACTAACCTTCCCTTGCACATAAGGGATGAGATGAAAAAATAAACAATTGTGTGTTGTGGACCTTGTTCATAAACAAATGTTTCAAAAACACCACATTGAAGATGCTCGAAAAAAGTCCATAAGTTTCTTAATATTACACAAATAAATATTAGATCGTGAACTAGATTAGGGTTTTAGAAACCAAATAGCAAGATATAAAAAAATAATGTTTTTGAAACAAATTTAAAGGAAACACAAGGGGGGGGGACTTTAGGAGAATCTTCACATAAATATTATTTCTCTTTAGAGTGGTACATGAATACCCTCTGGGTAAAATATTTTTTTGTTTTCATAAAGACAAACATAATACATATTACAACTTTTCTATTGAAATGTTGTTTTGTGCAGTATAAATTTTCCTCTTGGTAGCCTACAAAATAAAAAATTAATTCACAAAAAAACTAATATATCCACAAACCAAAAAATCACTAACATTGTGCCCTAATTCACCAATATTACTATATTTATTATTTTAGACATGGGTGTCACATTAAATGGATAAAAATCAATATCTACAGTAAAAAATGTATACCCAAATACATTAATAATATGCCTTAATGCCTAAGGATCTTGAATCATTTTTTAAGTCAATGGATATCATGAAATCTAATTTATGCACTAAAAATTATATGATGAGCTCAAAAACTATATAGATAAATAATCATAATAATTAAATAGGGGCCCATATAGGCTCATCATAAATTTTTGGGTTAAATAATAAGAAACATGATTATCAAGTAGAGAAAATGGGTGATTTTATTAATGTTACCGCAAAATGCATGAAAAAAGAGTTGGATGGAGAGGAAGCTGAGAATTTTTTGGGCAAATACTTTTTCCCTCTGGATTCAAAATTTATATATTATTTTTTTCATACATGGATATATTATTAAACAAATTGAACAATTCAAAAAATTTAGATACCTAGTAACATATTTTTTAGGGTTCCTATCATTTCTAGAGGCCATTTATGCATAGTTGGAGTGTAATTTATGGCATCAGAATCATGATGGTAGACATTACAAAATCAAATCCCTTAGAACCAACTAATGCATTTTAATAAAGAAATGTTATACTTTATTTGTAGTTTGTAAAATAGATTAAATAAAAATGAAGTGCCTACCTCTATTGTAATAAGGTATTTCCCATGTATATAAATGTAATAATAAAGTTTGTCATCATAGAAAAAACATATTTGTGATTAGTACATCACTAATAGCCAAGATTAAGACTCCTTTATAATAAAAATGGAACCCTATTTCTCATTTATCAATTAAAAATATAAATATATGAATATAAAAGAAAAGGATAAATGAACCCTTATACCCTAAATTTTTTATGAAGTAAATGATCTACAAATAAAATTAAATGCAAAGAAAAATCCTTTGATGTAACCCTAAAGTGAATGAAATAATATAACCCCAAACTTTAAATCACATTATACTTATAATTGGGAACAAGAATGAGGGGATGGATATATATGGACACCATAAAGCATGATAAACATGGAATTATAGTGAGAAATAATGGTCAATCTTGATCTAAAATAACACATATAAAGACTATAAATTTAAAACACTAGAAAAATATAGTCGGGAGTGTCATGGTAACTAATTCCTATGGGTAAAGCATTATAGAAAGTATTTATTTAACACACATCTAAGGGGTATAACATTTTTTTCAATCACATGAATTTTTGTTGGCTCTCTCTCTCTCTCTCTCTCTCTCTCTCTCTCTCTCTCTCTCTCTCTCTCTCTCTCTCTCTCTCTCTCTCTCTCTCTCTCTCTCTCTCTCCCTCTCTATGTGTGTGTGTGTTTTAAATACTTTATATAGTTTATGATGACATGGTATGTATTTGGTACCATAATGTCGTTGCATGAAAAACACTTATGTAGTGATAACTAATGAAATCATCATATTAAATTAAAAATTTAATTATTACATCACCATTATTATTATGAGATGTACTTTACATGATCAATGATTGATATTTACCATATTATTAACACCACTTGACACACACACGCACACACGCGTGCGTGCGCACGTGCACGCACACACACACAAACACACACCTTAAACTTATATTAAAATTATATAAATTTCAATGGTCATTGGTGGTGCAGAACTTCCCATATTAATACCAAAAACCCACTTAGACCAGACAAACCCAAAATGGTATTCAATAAAAATTAGGAAACACAAGTGGTAAAATATGATAACTATTAAAATGTAGGACTACATAGTAAACTAACTAAAAAATTTCACAAAATTAAAACTAAAGGAAAGGGAGAAAAACTAAGACATCTATCCAAAACACTAAATATATAACCAACCACGTAGTTATCCAAAATCACTACACATTTTATCCAAACATATTCCTAAAAATCATTATCCACCTCATGGTCCACCATAACACCATTAACACATTCAAAAAGAACTTGACTAGATGCTCTAGCCTCTAATTATGACACCCCAAGACAACCCACCATAAAAATACCATAAGATATCACACCATCCAAACCATGAGCTTACCACAAACTATCACACCTTCCCTACATAGTTATAAAATCCACCCTCAAAGGATATATCACCACCTAGATGGGAGTAAACAAATGAGCCATGATCACCACATGTGGGATATAAATTCCATAGTATCCACATGAGCTAATTGAATCTCTAATTTCTCAAATTTCATCTAAGGTGAGAATAGGAGACTTAGCCTTTAAAATATGGGAGAGGGGAAGGAATGTCCAAATTAAGATAGAGGACTTTTAAACAAAGCTTCCAAATTATCTAAATATTTGATCAACACAATAAATTTTCTTTCAAGTGCCTAAAACATAAGTAGTGTCATAAATCTCATTCCATCCTTACTAGATAAAAATAATTTCACTTGACACCTAACCTTGACTACTTACAAGTATTCAAGAATCCCCACTCTAAATTTCAGAGCCACAAAAAATTGACCATATCCATTTCTTTAAATTTATTCTCAACCAAAACCATCAAATTTATAGAAAAATTGACACAATGTATGAGTTTACCTCAATCCTTTGGATAATACTAAGATAGGAATACCCTAAGATGACTTGGATCGAATGCAACATTTTCTCAAAGGAAATCCAAAATATAATCTTTGGGTGAATTCTTAACACCTCCCATGAAAAGTACATTTCACACTTTTTTCCTATCCCAAATGTCATTGGCATCATAAAAACATCCACTATTTATATCTCCATCTCACCTTGCATTTTCCACCTTTCAATGCCTTTAACCTAAAAATGGTAAATTTTCTAAACTAAATATTAAACCCCAAATCCAAATTCAAATAAAGTCAACTCAAAGAACATATGAATAAATCCTTTTAAAATCCATCAAATAGTTTCACGAATAGTTAAATATCCATTCATGGCATAATCACACACACTCCCTATCAATATCTCAATCAACCTTGTAAAGCATATGAAATACCTAGTCACTAATTACCTAAATCAACCTGAAGAACCCCACCATGATCTAACCAAGCTTCACCCAAGTTATCCACATAAGTCTCTTCAACTTGATCAATACTTTGATTATCCAAAAATCATCCACACTATTGGATTCAAAAAAATAATGTCCACCTTCCCATTCATTAAGAAAATCCAAACATGGCCAAACTTTTTCCAGAATATTGTTAATTTTCTATGTTATAGCTCCCCATTTATGTAGATATTAAATCAAAATCATTGAGTCCCTTTCCATAATTAATATATCAATTCCAAAAATCACTACTAAATCCACACCTACTACCAATTCTTAAGCCTCTAATTTATTGTTGGTCTCATCCACCAACTTAATTGAAGCCACTCTAATTAAGGACCCACAACAATATTTAATGATACATCCAATACCATAATCCCCCATATTAATACATTTTTTCACCATCAAAGTTTTATTTTAAACCACCTAATAGCAGGGGGAATCCAAATCACATTCTCCCTTATATGAGTATTGGTCATTGGTACTAATGACCCATTAATAAGGGGAGGAGACAACAACTTCAATTTTACACACATTTTCATATCCGAATCAATAAGTCTACCATTATAATGCCTAGATTTAGTTGAAACCATCTCTAAAATGAATATCTCTACATCCTTGAACACGACATACAATGGATAATACTTGCCTTAAAATATGCGTCAACTTATTTCTCTCCATATATACCAAATTAAAATTATTGGGATAGCTTTCCAAAGACCTTAAAAAGTATTCTTATCAAAACTGATAGGCTAAAAAGAAAAAATTGCAAACAAATTGGGTGGCCATGCCCATAATCATTCCATCTTGCCACACAACCACATCCAACACCAAACTACAAATGGATAATTATACAACAAATGATCAAAAAATTCCTATGCATATTTAAATGAAAATAATGGGAAGGTCCCATGAAGCCACTTTTTTACAGCATGTCTTGAGTAAGGATTCAACTCTAAACCACCAACCAATAAAAATATCCAACCTTTTAGAGACCCTCCTTACTCTAATATAGATGAATAGCCTTGGGCATAATAGGATCTATCACCTCTACCATTTGATATCAAAGGCTAACAAAAAAAAATAGATTTTGATCTGATCCAATGGAGCACATCCTCCTTGGAATCAATGAAAACTTTACTAGTATAAAGAATACTTGAGAGACAAGACATTGATCCTCATAAATTAGAAAATCCACCAGTTTCTTCCAACACCAAGAAACCTGACCATGATCAAGGATAGGATCAAGATAATCAATCATTTTGAGACCCTAGGTATTAGAAAAGAAGAAACAATCCCCTAATTATTTTTTAGGATCAGCAAAAGCCTTATTCTCAGTCTAAGAATCTTAACAAAATTTTGCATGCATACCATTATTAACTATATGTGAAACATGATTCATGATCAAAGGTCTATATTTTAAAATAAACATCCAAAAATGTGATTATTTTAGGGGATTAACAATAGAAACTATGCTTAATTTATTCTCCAATCTCAAGTACTTGCATCTCAATAATCTATACTAAAGAGATTATAGCTTCGTGATCATCCACCAAACCAAATTTAACCTTAGTGCCAAGTTTTATAACCCCAAAATTTGACTCCAACCCTTTCCATCTTCTTAACTTGATAGACCTTATCCCATTTTAGAAGTAGAATTTTCCTTTTCTCACTTGAACCTTAACACAAGAAGTCCTTAATCATCATGTTCAAAATCTTCACCATATGACAAAGTGGATATAAAATAGATGGGGAGAGCACTAAGAACATAATCAATCAAATTCAAACATCCAACTAGTGAGAGCCACTTTCTTTTCCAAGAGATCAACTGATATTTTAAATAATTAATCATGTACTCCCAAAGATAATCCTTCTCCAAACTAGCAAACAAGGGGACCCAAAAATATTTCCTAGGAAGTTTACCAATTTTAAAGCCCCCTATGATTTCAAATTAAAGTAATTAATATATTCTTCCTCAAACCCCACAATATCATAAATCTCCTTCAAATGATGTGTGTATGCATATTTAATCCTAAATATCTAGAGTTTGTTCATTTGAATACCTTAAATATGAAATCATCTTTATGAGAAGGTTAATATAAGACTTATAAAATCAGATTACATATATGAAAAATCAAAATTATGCTAGTGTTAATCATGTGTTTGCATCTTCATCTTGCAATGTTGTTCCCAATAAGGTTTCATATCAAAATAAGAATTTAAAATATAATTCATCTACAACTAGTGATTCAAAAAGTGAACAAAAGGTTAAAAATATTTTAAGTTAAATCCTAAGAGAAACGATTAAAAATAAATTCTTTTAAATTCATCCTCTACATCTGATAAGGAGATAAAAGTAATATTTTTCATATCATATAATTCATGGGCATCATATATATATATATATATATATTGGATTTAAATAATAAAATAAAAAATAAAAATGATAGTGGTGATCTTATAACAAATAAATCAAGCAAGAAACACACTCACATCATGAATAGATCTCGTAAACCATAAGTGAAAAAAGAAAAATTATAAGTACCAAAGGATACTTCAACATAAAAATAATTGAAAATTCAAAATTTAAAGAAATAATAGATTCAAAATGCAAATATAAAGAAAGATATATTACAAAATGCTTAAGATGAAAAACAAAATTACAAAATACACAAGAAGAAAAGGAACAATTACAAAAGGCAATGTTACAAAAAGAGCAATTGGCATATCAAATGTTTAAAACATGATTTATAACAAGATAGGTCAATAATCAAGAGATACTTGAAAATTTTAAATATACAAATGTGGTTACAAATGGGGAACTTTTGATCCCTTCCTCATACCAAAAGCATTCTACTTCAATTGATCATATAGATGTTAAATAATCTTCTGATGAATAATCCAACAAATTATGTTATGATCCACTTGATAAACTACCACATAATATATTCATACCAACAAGACCTATTACATATTGGTTGAATATATCACCAATATATGTGAAACTAAATATAGACAAAGGCAAACTAAAACTACCAAGTACAAACTTACCAAAAGAGTGTGATACAATCTATGATTCTTCTATGCATACATATGGCACATTTTATTGAATAAATGTTGTTCATTTACTAACACTCATGTATTTTCATCCTAATATTGAGATAATTGGATATATTATACAATATATAATTATTAAAAAAATACAAAAAAATTATTCAAGAAAAATATAAAAATATTCAAAAATTTCAAAAATACCGAAACTATTTAGCATGTTCCTAGTTGTATTATTTCCTATACATATGTTGTTTAATCTGTGTTATTATATATAATACCATTTATTATTATTATATACACATATGTTTCATGCTTCATTTGAGTGTGATACATGAACACCCAAATACATGATATATACATATATAAAGGTTGGGCCTTCCCTCTACTCAAATTATAAGTACATTGGGGGCATCTTCTCCTTTGATCATAATACATCCAGGTTATATTTTTATATGATCACTTTCCATTATCATATTTTATCTTATATACTTACACATTCCTATTTACTTGTTTATACCTTTCTAGTGTACTTGATATGTTATGCACTTAACAATTTTTTCAAGCACATATTTGTATGACTAATATGATATATTCATGTTGGTGTCTTATATTCCATGATTTTATTTATGCACTTCCTTGAGTGTGTTCCTTGATTTTTATTGTCTCTCATTGTATTTAATATTTGAGTGTTTGAATATTATCCATTGATTATGGACCATGTGCCTTTATTTTCCTATTTGGACATTTGAATATGTCATTGTTTATTATATGGACATTTGAATATGTGATTCTATTATTTTTGGAAATTTGACTAAGTTATGTCCCTTTGATTGTGAAAAAATTGAACATGCCCTTTGTATGAGGTCTCCTTAGACCATTTACTTTAGATTTAATTTTGAGTTATCTTGTGTGTGTGTTTGATTGTTTACTGATTTTGTATTATTACTCTCTAGACATTGCAATGATCATATCATGCATCTTAGGACTTTATGTGACCACATACTACATGCTTCAATGTTATATCTACCTATACATGATACTCCTATATGCTAAATGATCCATACATAATTTATATAGTTTTCTTATCTTTTTAAGGTAAATAACTACCATATTATACTTCTCCTCACCTTAAAACTAGGGGGCATATTGGTGGGGGCAAGCCATAGTGGCATGAATTCCACATTTTAAGATTTTAGTGGGGGCATGTCAAAAATGTATGATCTCCACACTTATTCAATACTCATCATCTCCAAACTATAGTGGAGGCATGATATAAAAATATGTTCTCTACATATGTACCAATTATTAGATTCCATAGATTCAATGGGGGCATGTCATAAAAACATGTCCACACTTGGACTAATTTAAATTTCATCAAATTTCATAGTTATATGATTTAAATACATATTTTTGGAAACATTCTATATATTGGTATTATTATTATACCTATTTTTCATCTTGAGACATATATGAAGTGCATATTCCATGCAAGGGGCACCTAAAAATTATAAAATCAAATAATTTATAGACATTAATACTATTATGGATTATTAAAATATCTAGGATAGATGGTTATGGACTACTATTAGGACAATATAATGTAGTAGTTGGTTCACCTTTATAAGGTTGATTTGATTAAATCACTCAATATTAACAAACTTATAAGTTATATTTTATTAAATCGCATAAATTCACCAAAATTATAGGTTGTATCTGATTAAATCATCCACTCTCACTAGATATATAATATGCATTCATTAAATCATTCACACTCACCAAGTTATGAACATATTTGGGTTGTACAATTGAGAATAAAAAATCTCAATGGTTGTGATGTAATTCACATTTACACTAATATTTAGGGCATGTGTCATCTAATATCTCTATATATATGCACTTGTAGGTTTAGTTTTTTCTTAATCTCAATTTCAATTCTTCATAATGAGGTATTTTTTAAAATCAAATTTACAAAAGGCAAGATTGTTATATTGACACATAAGTGTAATCCTAATCTTTTTTTTTTACTTTAAAGCATTTCAAATTATTAAAATTTCATACATTGATTATATATTATAACATGCTCTTGGTTACAAGTCAGTCAATAGAAAAGCACTCAATATGGGCCCACACAAAGATAAGGTGTGTTATACACACCCAAGTATGCATTTATTTCCTTTAAACTAGAAATTTCATTACTATATTAAAGGGGGGAAATGTAGATAATAAAATATGATTTATATAGTACCTCAGTCTTGTGCACTTATAAAATACCTATCATGGATGTACATTTCAATTATATACCTTCCTACTACTGAAAAGCTCGTGTTCACTATTTATTTGTCCTTAATTGATTGTCTCTTAGTTTGACCATTATTATTATGATGACCTAGGCCTCCTATACTATGAAAAAATATATAAACTTGATTTTTATCTGTCATTGCTATTTTTGGACCTGTATCTATTTTATAGCTCTCTGGACACTTGTGTCCTAGGAGGAAACATACATCAACACAAGTGTCCATTTTAATACAAAATGTCCAATGCTCAAAGGTCATCTAATTTTTAAAATAAATGCATCCAAAAGGTTAGTTTAAGTGATTTAATGATAGATATTTCTAAAATGGATTGGTATATTTACAAAATTAACCCTCATTCATTCATCACCTAAAAATCACATATAACTCACAAGTTTATATACCAATAAACACTCAATTAAGCATTTATATTAGAAAACCTACCCTATTTATCCCTATTTCCATATCAATGATAGGATAAATATTTAGATAGAGCTAAAACATTCAAAGAGCAGCCCATGAGCCATATTTTCCAAGTTACAAGCTATCTCACTGCATGTCTTTTATTATCACACATTACAACCTTGTGCACATAAAAACCAACACATAGGGGATAAATACATAAAAATAAGGCCCTCTTTAGAGTATTGTCTATATAGTTAGTTCCCATTGATAGAGGGGTCTTTGGGATCAGCTTGACATCATGAGACTAGTAACCCATTTTTCCCATAGTCACTCCAAGGGTGAAGAGATAGGATATGATCATTTAAAAATTAATGATGAATTATTCACATGATATGAAGACATTAGAAAAAAGATGATAAAAAAACTAGAAGGATCTAGTTGGTTACATCTATATCTGTTCAATATTACATATAAGACAGCTATAATAGAGTTAGAAACTTGCATCAGTGTAAATGTCTATATCCAACATAAGCATCCAAGGACAGATAATTTACATTTATATAATTTGATGACTATTCTAAGATCATCATCCAATCCACTTCTATCCTATCCCTGATCAGACCTACATATACATAGTAAACCAGTTAAGTATTATTACATTTCAAATTTATTTCCATATATATCAATATTTTTACTTTACTATTTTTAGAAATATTAGTTTTATAATTTTAAAATACTATTATTCTGAGTTTTCTATTAATTGGCCTAATTATTAGATTAGTTCACCGCCCTTGTGTAGAGCTAATATAGTAGTATTAATCTTAGATACCCATAAATCTAAATTTATGGTTAAACACTTCGTAACCTTAGTTTCCTCATCTTACATGTAATTCACATGATGAAAGAGACCAAGAAAATTATTTTCATATTCTAAAATATATATTTTTACCTACTTTAACAACTATAATTCTATATTTTTCTTCTCTTAATAGATACTATTCAGGTATCTTTTTTCTAAATTTTTTCCATGAGAGATTCATGGAATAATATCCCTTAATAACCATAGGTGGTTCCACAACAAAGAAACACCACCCACCAATTGGTAGGATCCTATGATAGCTTTGATATTGGAGCCCATATTATGCAAAATGAAAATTTTTGCAAGGTAATGAACCATGATTCAATGACATACCTAGTATCTCCACCATATAACATGGTATGAGGAATATTTTTTTATCTCTTTTATGATGGGATCCAAAACAATTTGTTTCCTTGGATTCACATTTTGAGGCTATTCTTCCTACCCACCTTCCTATAGATTTTGTAGGTGGGTCAACCTTTTATCGTACCCTTCCATTTACACTTGAATGTTATGTAGTGCACCCAAAATGTTATTGATAATAACATTATAACCATTAGGGATGTTATTTTCATGGTTTTCATTATCCTTAACATTAATATTTTTATGATTGACATTATAATTAATGTTTTCTTGATAATCTTGATCATGATTATCAACCAGATCACTTCTTGCATTCTTGAATTCCTTGTTGGCTCTAGTTCTCACCATCTTGAGACACATAAAAAAAATTAGATAATGATTCCCAAAGTTACCTAGGGTTTAATGAGGATTTTATTCCACATTTAATAATCCCCTAAAAATCAAACCAAAAAAAACTTTAACTTTAATTTTATGAAGATCAAATTTTAAAAATAGGCCAATCAACTAGGGATGTTGTTTAGAGACAACTCGTTTAAAATATATCAATGGAAGAATAAATATTTTAAGTATGATTGCATGTATGCACATTATATAAAGAGTTATAAAAGAACACCATTATTTTATGAGTGTTTCCTTCATGAAAAGGTATATCTAAAAAGTTGCTTACAAACCCTTAATGAAACCATTATCCATCCATTACTTTGGTCTAGCTAGAGGAAGCATAATGTTCATCCTATAAGATTCAACATAAAATATCAATGTTTCCTTATATAATATATCTAATCATATTCCAATATCTTATAATATAGTTAAGGTAATGAAATTTAAACAAAAAAACACATCACCTAACATTTTAATCACATATAAGATATATCCCATACTCACTATGAATTTACAAAGGATTAAAACAACTAATAATTACCAAGCAAATAAATATTTTTCCCAATAGAAGGTAGGTCAAGTTCAGATTACTATTTTTCTATGAAACATTCTTATAATTAGTTAAACAATAAAAAATTGAATCGATAAAAAACATTTTAAGTCCACATTAGTTTCATTCCTCATGCAAGACACTTAATTTTAGGTGAGTCTACCTTGGATATTTTCTAAGGCTACGAATCCAAGGTAGATTCATCCTTCACTTTTTTTAAATCATTCATTATCATAAATAAAACATTTTATTAACCTAATTATATTATAACCAAAATAATAAGGGTTATTAATTAAAAAACCTATTATAATTCATTCAAGAAGGTCGTAATGAATTGTTTTGAGCATGGTTACCATGCCACATAAATAGATTGGCACTACCTAACAAGTAGTGTTCTATTTTTAGAAGAAATTTTTTCTAGCATGCATACAAATGATTTGACCACCAGATTATTCATATATAATCATTCATCCATATGGATCATCACTATTTAAATTGAATTTTCTTATGTATATTAATGAATGATTGTGTTAGAAAATAATATGAGATCATTAATATTTTTGAGATAGTAAAATTTAAAGATAATAGCACATATTTATCTATTTTGTAAATATCTCAATTTACAAATAATGTTATTATGATTACTTGATTTCTAAATACATCACAAGTATATATAAAATCATAATTAACAACCATATTAATATCAACATTAATTTACAAGTAAATAAATTTTATTTAGCATAATATTAGGCGATTTTATGAATAGAAACTACAAGTTAATATTCATCCATATGGATAAATTTTAAAGGAATATCAAATTAATAATATAATTAAAGGATTAATAACCATTTAGACTCATGTGACAATATATCCTTCATGCAACCTTTAATACATAATAACTAGCTAACTCACAAACATATAAAGGATTCCAAACTTAATTTTAATTTTTCAAGAATGCTACAACTATTACTAATATGATATAGCTAAGTAATTCATATAGTATCAAGGGAAATTATCATGCGATAAATGAAATAAATGCAAAAAAAATATAAATATTACAACTTCATTATCTTAGTGAGGATAAGAATAAAATAATGTAAATAACATAAAATGAAACTACCATTATTTATCTACTATAACTATAACAAAACAAACAAATTCCAACTAGTTCCCTTGTAAATGAAAATAAAATTAAACCACTCAAAGATAATATACAATCACTTAAAGGAATTAAAACAATAATAACCATAGTGATTATAGTCACATATTTGATTAATATATTCATGACTACATTGACATAAATGTCCAATATTACTTAACCTAAAAAACATGAGCAAGAAATGGAGATATTTATCTATAGTAAAACAATAGTTGTAAAAAATTTCCTCCAAAAAGAGGCAAATTTATAAAGAATATACACAAAACTAGAGATACAACATAACTTAAATACCAATTATTATTAAAACCACCAAAAAATATTAATATTTTACAATAAGATAACTTACAATGATGGCATAGGTGAAGGTAGATGTCACTAGTAAGTGACATGTTCATAAAGAAACTACTATTATTCATCCAATAAAATCATAAATCATTCCATTAATATGAAATTTTCATTTAAGACTAAATTATCTTCATTATTTAAATAATAATAAAGCTATAGTTATGATAAATTTTAGCTATAACATGGGTGTTCATGATTGTAATAATCTATACCTCACCAATGAGCCAAACACATAATGACAATATCCTCAATGCTAACTGGTAATAATGTAACAACTATAGTGATGTACTCATACTATAATATTCTCAAGATAAAACAACAATAATACATTAGATATTAGATTTATAGTGTTGGATAAGGGTTTATTATTGATAAGCAAAATGAGTTTTACCTCTCAATAGTAAAATTTAACTTCCACAAATAATATTCCTACATTATTGTATATTCAACTTGGAAGAGTATTTATCATAACCCACAATAATCTCAATATGTTACCAAATATGAAAAAATAAATACTTTAGACCACATTCCATTATTGATGTATAAAAATCAATAAATGAATATGTTTACCTAAGACATCAACCAACTATTAGTATGCTTGGTGTATCTCAAAGGGAGAATTTATGCAAAAATAACTAATTACAATAGAGATAAACAACTCAAATTAACAATAAATAAAATTAATTATTAACCAAGTAATGATATGAGTAAAAATTAGTTTATATTAATTAAAATGATATGAACACGTTTCAAATAAGTTATATAACATAAATTTACAATTATTAAGAATAAGCTAAATATTAAAACACCAGTATTGGTCTCCAAGGACATCCAATACAAGGCATAAGTATATAAAAATTATTATTAAAAATATGAGACACAATGAGTTCCCAAAAAAAATATTTGAACTCGAAGGAGACACAGTCCAAAGCTTGCGACAATCCTCAAAATGAAAAACATACTCAACAATGGAAAGAAGTATTTTAAGCTTCAAAATGCACCCAATATTTTTCTAGATCTGTATCTACCCCAACCATTAGTTGGAGAGTGGAATATGTCATCCCAAAACCATGACATAAAGGTAAATAACTATGATGACTTACAAATGAGATCCAAAGATCAGGCTAGGGTTACATACATACAAAATTACCAACACCATGCAATAAACTAGAACATTGAATTACTCAATTGTGATTAAGAATTAGATTTAATAATGTAACCAAAAATATTTAAAAATCAATCTATAATAATCTAAAACATTCATATATATTACTTCAATAAACAAAAACACATGTAGAGTTCATAACACACATGAATTTCACCCATACACAATTTAAGATCCTTATAATTGTGAAACTAGTTTATATAACTTATCCATACGCCATATAAGGGTGAGATAAATCCTTATTGGAATCACCTAGTAATTGGTTTTTAATCACCATGTTATATGGATAAATTAATCATTTTATAGGCACAAAACCAAATGTAATCACTTAAGAAGAATCCATCTATTTTCAAGCCACATTATGCTTTTTATTCCAAGTAAAAATACCACATGTTAACTTTGCATAGAAAGACAAAAAAGACTTACTTGTTCCAAGGAATTTACTATGGATAGATTCATAATAATTCTACCTTACTTTCTCTTCTTTCTTTACTTTTATTTATTTTCCTTCCATTCTTCCCTTTTATCTTCCAACACAATCCCATTTTAAATTGTTATGACTTCTATGAGTTAGATTTTTAACTAAAAAAATAGTCCAATTATTCCTATTTGGACCTATAGTTATGTCTTCGAAGAATATGAGTGATTCCTTGAAAATACCCATGGATGAAATCCAAAAAAATTCAAAACCCTTGTCACTATACAAACACCAAGCCTTTTAAATACCCAACTTGCATCAAATGAACTCAATGACATTTTAGAAAACCCTAATCATCAATTAGGTATATCTAAGGTCAACTTTGAATATTACCAATAATAACATAATAATTTTCCAACCAAAGTACAAATGAGTTTCATTCATACCATCATGACCTAAATCTAATATACTTATAATCCCATGCCAAGGTTAATTCTTAATGACTTACAAATATAATGCCTTGGCCAAGTTTTGAATGACCTTCATAATATTGTCATGGTAAAAATAATTTTGAATCAATTATAAAATCAAAGGTTTAAAATAAAAATATACAATTCCATATGACCTTCAACAACCATGATAACATATTCATGCCGATTTTCTATCTTTTGCTCATTTGTAACCAAAATATTCACACATACAAGCTTAGTTTGAGTTGAAACATCCATTAATCCCCTCATCTAATAAAAAACTATTAATTTATTAATAAACATAACATTGAATATAAAATATACAAAAAATAAACATAACAAATAGTTGACTATAGGACACACAGATCAAACTATAAGACATGATCTAAATACAATATTTTGTCAAATAGGGAGCATGGTACCAAATTTTGATCTCATTATTACTATATCATATGTATATACATGTATACCTTATTCATAATGTTGGATGATATATTTAACTTTCTAACCTAACTCATCTTGAGGAAACACCTAGAATCATACAAAATGACATCAACAATACCTATACAATATATCTCAGAATAAATCAATTATAATAACTGGATTCTAATAAAATAATATGTCTAAATTAATATAATTTAAATGGAAAACTAATGCAATTGTCCCATAATTACCAATACATTAAAATAATTCTAAAATAATAATAATGTCAGGTATAGGTGGTCATGAAAAAATAAACAAGCTTAACAAGCACACAAACACAACATATGCAATGTCAAGAAATAAGTCCAAGGACTACATATAAGGTACATATTTAGATGTCTCATAAAAAAATATTTCACAAACAAGGCTAAGGTCCACAAGTAATGAACATAGTCAAATGTCACATATACCAAAAACTGATCTCATAGAGATGCTCAAGAAATTTTCACATAGTGAGAAGGCCCACGCACAATAAGAAAACAATATCTAAGGAACATATGACTAAATATATATTTTACACCATGTATATGTAATGTGATCATATCTTAAAAAATAACATAGGCATGTACACAATGCAAGATATAGGTTTTATCAATGCATTTATATATAATATATAGCTCACCACAACATAAACATTATATAATGGTATTACCTATAAATATTATAACCTTCAAATAATATTCTCTTGGCATGGCATGGCTATTGGGTAGTGGAAAGTCTAATATCTAGGTCCATGTAAAATTTGTATGTCTTTCAACACTCTTATATACTATTGAAATACATGTGTGATAGAGAATATTATGATATGTATATATCATGAGATAAATCACATATGAAAAATATGCTAACTAGATGTCTAATCATGCTCAAGTACTTATTTTGGATTTTAGTATATTTTGAATGTCTTTTTGTATTTTTTCCATATTTTATTTTTTTTACTTTTTTAAAATTTGAAAATAGAACAATAGAGATTAGGACATAGATCATGGGTTCAAACATAGAAGGAAGGAAATAGATATTAACAATCCAAAACATGTGTCAAGATAAAGTATGAAGTGAATATGATTTTATGGCCATGTTGAGTAAAATTCCCTTACTATGTAAGTGAATTATGGGTGAAAGCCATGTGATAAATAGAATAGGGACACAGAGGATTGATTGTACACCCTTGTATCATCAAATATACACTTTTCAATATATGTATTATGCATTTATGATAAATATAGAACATAAATAAACTATTTTTCATGAATAATAATGTTTTATAAATTGAAACTGAGTATAATATCAAAAAACTAGATGTATTAAAGCTTTTTTTGCTAAGTTTTTTATTTGATTGTGGAAAATGTTATAGGTTAGTATTGAATAGTTTAGGATAGTAATGATATTAGATGTTGAATATTTCTAATAAATACTATCTATGATGGAAAGTATAGTCTATTTTATCCAAATTGTGATAAAAATGTAGTCATACTAAAATGAAATGTGTACAACTTGAACATGATTTGTGAGACCCAAAACCTTAGGTATCTTGTACTCACTTACATAGCCCACTTAGGCATGTTTTCACTATATCCCAGTCATCCAAATCCTTCTAGATTTATCCCCTACTATCCTAGACTCTTCTCCCAAGTATAGATCTATCCCCTAGGGTCCCTTTCCCCTAGACAATAGTGCCATAGGTTGGACTAGAACATTGAGACCCAAGGTGTCTACTTTCCAGTGCTGTTGTCCAATACCATAATAGCCTCAAATGGTTAGATTTTCTTGAATCCTTATCTTTTCCCTTGTTAGCCTAATACAAGTTCATATAACCTAGGATCACTAGTTTCCCTATAAAATTTCATTCAAAGGTCATTTAAAAGGGTTAGAAATCATTGAAAAGGCACAAGCTAGAAATATACTACAGCACACTCAAGAGAATCTTCATATTCTCTATATACAACTAACCACTATTATTTCTAGCCTATCCAAACTCTTGCACCATTAAAAAGTCATCTCAAGCTTGTCCAAATTTGCATACACTTACATTACATACATAATATTTCACAATACACATTCAAATTGGGATAACTACATCAACGTTGATCCCTCTTCAGAGTATTGGTATGTAGGCAACATGCCCACACATGGGGCGTGATCGCATGTTCAGTGCATATTACACACTAACCCCTTTTTATAGTTGGATTCAATATCACCTATCAATCATGAAGAGGAATTAAGATACTTGAAGACAAAATCAATTATACATATAGCTTTGTGAACAACCAAGACTTGATATTTTAGGCACAGGGTCTCTTAGAGTAGATGAATAAAACCCAGAAATCTTAGACACTAAGGAATACAACATTGGACCTTTAGGTGTCCCATTTCTAGTGCTCCTATCCAGGTAGAGAAAAAAAATTTAGATCATATTTTTTATAGTCTACCCAACCAGACCAACAAATATCAACCTCTGAATCTTCCATCTCAGTCTAGAACCAGCTAAGTTTTATGCTCTTCCCTCTTGTTTGTTATTTTTAGAAATCAATTAAGCACTTCTACATTCAACAAATCAATAGGTTAACTAAGGCACATTTATCTATTGATTTTTCCCTTAATCTAGGCCTATTTACTATTTAGGCAATTAAACCTATAGTTTCCCAAATTTAGTAAAACATTTAGTGAACCCAACTTACCTTAAATTTTTGTACAAAAACCCTAAAAACCCTAGGGCTAATTATTTATAATTTTTTGAAATATTTTTCCTAATTTTTCTTAAATTTAAAAATAAAAAAAACTATAAATTAATTTAAATATTTTTAGTAATTCCCTAAAACCCTAGTTTGCACATACTAGGTCCTATTTGTATGCAAACACTTTCAAACCACTAGGAAAAATATATTGCTAATTTTAGCAATATTTTCAGATTTTTCCTAATTTTTTCATGCTCAATTCTACAAATTTATAAAAAAAATTGAAATTATTACATTCATTTAAAAAAAAATCATTTCAAATCCCTTGTAACATTAACTAAATCCCAGTAATTTTTAAGTAATATTCCACTTATTTTTTGTAAATTTTGATTGAATATTAAAATCAGAAAATCATTTCAAATTTCAAAAATTCATAGTAATTTCTAGAGAATTTATTTGTCTCAAAACCCTAGTTGCATCTACTAGGTCCCATTCAAGAAAGTAACTTATCATAATTTTTTGAATTTTATCTTACATACTTAGCTTAGAAAATCAATTTCAAATTCAAAAGTTCATAGTATTTTGTAAATAATATTTTTGAAAAGTCCCTAGTTTCATATACTAGTTCCTATTGATTCTTGAGGTATCACCTTACACCCATAACTAAATTTCAAAAAATGATATTCACTTATTTACACATGCTTATTACATTTCTTATAAATAATAAAGAAACCATAATGGGCCCTATCATGCACATGAATGATGAAGTCTATCATATATTAGTACAAAGTTTCATTCTTTGCTTTACATGTTTACTTTTTATAGTATGGAATGATATCCAAGAAACTATCTTTGAATATATTAATACACCTCTTCTCCCACCTCCCTTGGAACCTATCTTCTATGATGACTACTATTTCATGGATGATTTCACCATCGCACAGGTCACTACCCATCGCCAAAGATCCTAGCTAGCACCTTTCTTCCCTCCACCTCCTTGCCCTATCAATTATCTATGCTCTCCTCCCACAAACAGTACTAATCCTATATAGATAGTGGATAATTAGGTTAGAGCTATTACTCAATGTGCCATTATCCCACCTCCTCGCATTGTCAATTATCTATGCTCTTCTCCTATACATATGACTAATCATATATAGATAATGGATAATGTGGTTAGAGTTGTTACTCGACATGTCATTATCCCTCCTTCACCCACCTAGGGACCCCATAACCCACATATTCTATCCTATCCCCAAATTTAGCCCTTTATACAAACAAATTTAAATAAGGCATATGATATTGTGGATCAATTGTGTAATACTACAAAAGAAAATTCAATGTTAGAATTGCTCCAAAAAGCCAATGTGTTTAAGGACATTCTCTATCACGCACTCACTTAGACTTATATACTAGCTAACTCTAAGACTTTTTATTTTACATCAGTGATCAACACACTAAAAACTATCGAAGATGTCATTTCCTTTGATAAAGAGGACTTACCATTTCAAGCAATTATTGATCAAAATTTACTACTATTCATACAAATTCAAATCAAAACTAGTGTAGTAAAGAGAGTTCTAGATGATAGTGGTGCCGAGATAAATATATACAATATCACATTATTACAGGCTATGGGTGTAGATATGGCACCTATGCAGAAGTCATATAAGACTATTAAAGGATTTGATGACATACCACAATAAACATTGGGCACCATTGCTATGGATATCATGGTAGGGCCCAAAACCCTTACTACCCAATTTCAAGTTATGCTTAGTCCTCTCCATTATAATATTTTACTTGGATGACCATGGATATATGTAATGAAATCCATTCCTTCTACTCTACATTGACATGTCAAGTTAATTCATGATAGATATCTCTACACATGTCCAATAAATAATCAACCATTTAGATATTATCAAGTTACAAAGTCATCTTTGATTATTTTTCTAGATGGGACACCTTTTCTTATCATGCAATCACCACTTCACCATATTCCTCTTGATAAAATACATACATATGAGGTGGGAGAGACCAGCACCTCTCACATTCCTCCAATTCTAGATATATCTCTAGCTCCATATGCTCAGCCAGTTATAACAACTCCAGTCACTCTTAAAGTCATAATAACTACACCTATTACACTTACACCATCACTAATATCAGTTCTAATAGTGCCAGTAGCCCCCATAGATAAAAACCCTTAGGTTAATATAGATAATCTCATAGTATCATCATCTTCTCCTACTATAGTTACTAAGACTCTTATTTCATAGTTACCCCTTGTGGTAAATTCAGATTTACCTTACATATATGATTTTGATACAAATTCCTAGGCTACTTTAGATGATGATGATGATGATGATGATACAACACCCACACTCATAGATAATTATCTATGTGGATTAAAATTTATACCAATTTGCCTAAGAGAATACCAAGATGATTCTAGATCACTTATTAATCATCCTACATCACTCTTAGCATCTCATGACACATTCTCAAGATATACTCCATATTCACGACCATAGATAGATTGCTAAGCATATACCGTTAACATGGTTACTTATATGAATAAAAATATAGTCATTCAGATCCTGGTAAGTAGTACATAGCATCAACCATAAATTTTACTATAGATGTTACTTGATCATAAATTAATCAAGCTTCCTACAGTATGACACAGATCTATCAATAGATTATCACAAAAGGAAGGTAACCCATTTTTCCTTTTTCATAGGATCATTGGCCATGATACTGACTTATGTATAGGTTTACAATAATGATTAGATCAACTACAACATTAAGGCATTATTTAGATCACAACACCACCAAAACCACTACCAATGAAATTAATTACTAATAGAACTAAATGACCAAGAGCAAAAGCAACATCTTCATAACTAGAGAAACCCTTAGTTCATCTTCAATTTGATGACAACATGAACATAGTGCTTACAACATATGATGATACTTATGATAATGATCTTGATGCATTCAAAGATGGTCAAAATCCTTTCCTCCATTATTATCCCCAACAACCTCCATCTCGAGATCCCTTCCCACCCCTAGCCTAGTCTCTTATATTATGATGTGATGTTTGTATATAATTTTGTTTCCAACATTGATTATACATAGTTTCCTCTAGTTGATTATATATAGCTCAAATATTTCAAAATATAAAAACACTATAATATTTTAAAAATATAAAAACATGTCAAGTGTATGCATAATATATGTTTTACATTGCTAACCATTATGCTAGACTTACATTACATTGTTATATGTTATTGTTTGTTGATTTATCTATATTACCAGGCTTCACTTGATCTTCTTTGAGTGTGTATAGTGCATCTATATCCTTGATTTCTTCACTCCACCCATTGAGGAGGAATCTTACTTCCACATTCCATCTACATATCGATACATCTAACCACTTGGGGCATACTCTACATGACTACACCATCCAGGTTATGTCATTCTTACACTACACACTCTAGACATCTTGTTATAGTATGTTCTTTAATCACTTACATAGATATTATATCAACATCCATTAGCATATATCACACTTTTGTATTTCATAACACATACATTAGTCTTGTATTACATATCTTGTATACTCTTGCTTCTTGATTTCCATAGTTATATGCATGTTTATATTTCTAGCACTTTGCATCCTTACACTCTTTGCTTTGATTAAGCTAGATGTTTTTGAATTTTCTAGTTATTATTTGTTTCTTTCTTGCATTTTATGACATTTACCAATGTCCTTTGTTATTATCTATATGTGTGTGCCTTTGGAAACTTGACAATGTCCTTTGTGTGTGCCTTTCATGTGCTTATGGCCCTTGTGCCAATATTTTCTTATTCCCATTGTGTGTATGTGGCATTTGAACATGCCTTGTGTGCTTATTATGTCCCTTTTCCACCCTTTCATGTTTCTTACTTCTTTCTTTGTATGATTTTTGATTGATTACTTATCTTTGTGTGAAATGCCATGATCCAATAATGTATTTACCTTGCATCTTGGATGCCATGATGGACATCATGCTCTATCCCTCCATGCCACTAACAACTAATAACTAACATTTCAAATTCTAGTTTACTCTTATGCACATGATATTACATTTTTATATCTATCTAGGCATACCTTTATGGATCTAACAATCTCTCTCTACAAATTTTTCTATATCTTGAGATAATGTATATCAATGTTATATCAAATATTTTCATAGCTTAACACACTTATAGGGCCTTTTCTTCTGAGGGTAGTCATTGCAGGGTCTTCATTCCTACCCTCAAAAGAGGGGGAAATAAATAGGGGTTTCATCATAGAGATCATAGCTCCTAATGATTGAAAAATAATTTTTAGAATAGTACAATCCAAAATCTAGAACTCAACACAGGCAAACTAGACTAGGTAGATAGTAGAGAATCCAAATCAATCATTAGTTTTGGCTCTGAATAATAGCACCAAAATGGGACTACAGTGATGGACACCAAAGTGTCTAGTTTTAGACATTATTGTCTAAATAATAGAATATTTAGTTTTTATAGAATCCAGTAGAGAGGTGAGTTTAGTCACAGTTTCGCCAATACAGTTCAATACTGAAATTAGCAATTTTTAGTACTTATTTCACTTAGAGAATCTAGATACAGGGGGCATCATGTGTGGCATGAAGGTTTCCATTTTTAGTTCAAACATGGTAGTTTATACAACTTTTAGTTTAGAATATATGTTCTAGATAGTAGTTATTAGGTGCAATGTGCATGACACATGTGCCTTCTCTATTTTTGGGTTTATAGCATTTTATTTTACGTTATTAATAGTTATGTGCCTTACTCCATATATAGGTGGTTGTCATCACATTAAAGTAAAATTTCATACAAGTTTGATTCCCATGTACCTGAGTTCTTGATTAGCTTCCTAAGCCTTGATTCTAGTTTTAGGATGGACTTCTACACAAGTCAAATCTCCATCTTTAAAAGTGGCCAACAATGGCCTCGTTTCTAGTTTACATTCAACTATCCATACCAAAATTTTTAGATCACAACACATTCAGGGGCTCCATGAGCCATCTCATATGACATTTATCTATACTGATATTTTCTCATTTAGCTTCACATCATGGGGTAATGATGGAGCCAAAGGAACAACCAACCTTTATATTCTTAAGCCACCTATTCAGAGGGATTGGATACATGGTCCAGACATTGATTAGTACATGCATGATTTTTTAACTTCACATAGTTGGTGATGATGGATCCAAAGGGCCTACCTTTCCATTTTTGAGCTAACTTTTAGGGGATTGAACACTCAACTCATTAATTGATATAACTCTTAGTATTCATAGTTCCAACATCACCCAGCATAACCCAGTATCATAAAAGACTTACACAGTACAACCTGCTCTCACTATGCACAACCTAACATCACATAGCTTCTTGTGTTTAGCTTCATACGTAAGTTTAGGTATGCTTCTATTTTTTTTCTTTATCCTAGTATTTCACTTTGTTTCATAATTAAAATAAAGCTGACGGGGGTAAATGTAATCATACTAAAATGTAATTTTTAAAACTTGAGCTTGAGTTGTGATACCCAAAACCATATGTCTCTCCTACTTACTTACATAGCCCACTTAGGCATATTTTCAATGTTTCCCAGTCATCTAAAGCCTTCTAGATTCAGCCCCTACTATCCCAAACTCATCTCCTAGGCATAGATCTATCCCATAGGGTCCCTTTCTCCCTATAAAATAGTGTCATAGGTTGGACTATAGTTTTGGGACCCAGGGTGTCCACTTTCTAGTGTTGTTGTCTAAGTCCATAATAGCCTCAAATGGTCATATTTTCTTGAATCCTTATCTTTTCCCTTGTCAACCTAATGTGAGTTCATCTAACCTAAGATCACTAGTTTCCTATAAAATCCCATTCAAACATCATTTAAAAAGGTTGGCAATCATTCAAAAGACACAATCTAGAAATATACTACAGCACACTCAAGCAAATCTTTATATTCTCTACATACAACCAACCACTATTATTTGCAGCCTATCTAAGCTCCCACACTAGTCATGAGTCATCTCAAGCTTGTCCAAATTTGTATACACTTAAATTTCATACGCAACATTTCACAATACACACTTAAATTAAAAGAACTACATATGCCTTGATCCCTCCTTAGAGTATTGGTATGTAGGCAATGTGCCCACACACAAAGTGTGATTGCATGTTCGATGCATATTACACACTAACCCATTTTTATAATTGGATTAAAGGTCACCTATCAAGAATGAAGAGGAACTAGGATCCTTAAAGATAAAATCAATTACACATGGAGCTTTGTGAATAACTAGGACTTGATATTTTAGGCATGAGGTCTCCTAGAGTAGATGAATAGAACCCATAAAGCTCAAAAAGCTCAAACACTAAGGACTACAGCACCAAAACTTGGAATAAAAAATTGTAACTTTAGATGTCCCATTTTTTTTGTTATTGTCTAGGTAGAGAATAGACTTTTGGATCTTGTTTCTGATAGTCTAGCCAACCAGACCAGTAAATATCAACCTCTAAATCTTCCATCTCAATCTAGAACTAGCTAGGTTTTATTCTCTTCCCTCTTGTTTTTTATTTTTAGAAATCAATTAAGTACTTCCAAATTCAAAAAATTAGTAGATTAACTAAGGAAAATTTATTTACTAAATTTTCCCTTAATCTAGACCCCTTTACTATTTAGGAAATTAAACCTATAGTTTCCCAAATTCAGTAAAACAAAAAACATGCTAAATGGAAAAAAGTGGTAGTATAAGATCATTGTGTTGAACTGTTTACATTGGAAAAGTGAAAAAATAGATCGAAGAGTAAAAAATGACATGAATAACCAAGGGATATAATATCAATCAAATTAATCACATATAGAAAAGTAGAAGAAAATAAACCATAAGGAAATAAGGCGCTATGCATAGTAATTTTTTTTTTTTTTTTTTTGATTTTTTTTTTTTAGAATATTTGATGTAATCAATGGGAATCCAATAATTCATCCTATTCAAGATTAAAATCCTTATATTTATGAAAAAATATCACATGTTCCTCTTCACTTTCTAAATACTCACATTTTGTTATAACTATAAAATTTGAAGAGATTTTATTATCATGCTCATTATTACCATCATGTGGTATGACAATTATTCTTCCTTCATGTGAAAAAGTGATTAACTATTTATTAGTATCCACTATAGATTGAATTTTTTTAACCACAATCATCCCAATGTAAATGGCATGTAATGTGTAGGAGGCATAATCCGTACCTATGTATTGACAAATTTTGGTCCACAATCTATTGGGTATATGATATATCTAAGAGCTTCTTCCCAATTTACACTATGATGTATTCATTGATAATATATCCCATTACACCCATCTTTTGTAATGTTATAAAACTACAACTACTTTCCAATTTATTAGTATAAATTTGATTATGCTTGTAATAATTGCCTTCCATGTATACTATAATGGTTAAATCTTCTCATCAGGAACACTTTCTACATTTCATATCTATAGATGATGTATTTTGAGCCCTTGAAATAAGTGATATTTTTTGTTTTTATATATTAATATGATAATTCCCTCATGTTTTTATTTGTTAATTTTATTTTGTATTATTTCACATTACTCATATCATGTCTTGTAATTCTATGGTAATTGTTAGCCAAATTTTGGCTACCATTAGAGAGGTTCAAAAAAAAATTGACTTGTCATGTTTTATAACCTTGTTCATAGCCATTAAATGCCTTTTTAGGTCTTAAAATGGCCTTTTTTAGGTCTTATTACACAATTTAAGGTAGTTTTGACAAAATTAAGGTAATGGCATATTCTAGTCTTGTGTTTATCTAGTCACCTCATGATAGGTTTCAAGTTGGTCCAAGAGTGCTAAAGGTTGAGAAAACATTTTTGAGTATTTTATCAGATTTTAAGTCACCATATATTCCCTTTTGGTCTGTACAAGTTCCTAAAAATATGGTATAACCTCTTTTACAATATTATAACCCATTTCAAGTGTTTTCTTATGGTCTTTGTAATGTTTAAAAGGAGAATCTTGAAATAAATGGTAGGAAATTAGAAAGAGGATGTATTTTCATGTTTTAATAGGTCATTACATGTGTTAATTACTCCATTAATAATTGTTTCATTGTTTCATCAAGGTTTACCAAGAAAATATGGTAGTTTTAGTGTTAAAAATAATTCTTTTGAAGGATAGTTGTAAGATTTCAACATGGATTGTCACTCCCAAACACTCCCATGGATAAATAAAATATTAATAGTCAAAAATAAATTATTTATATGAATTTATAGGTTCAAAACAAAGAAAACATCTTTCATCTTTCCTATCACTTCCTTGGCAAGCTTATGAAGGCTAGTTTTAGATGCTCATTTTGTATAAAGGATAGAGAGTTTTTATTTTATACTTTTACCATAGTATGGGGTAATAATTTAATTAAAATTAATGGCCATACTTTTAATATTTTTTCCCTCCTTTATGAACAATCACTAAGAAGACAAGGTGGTCGAAAACCCTACTTAAATCCCATATGCCTAGTTTTTCTTCTTGATATGGTAGTTTGAAGCTAGTTATAAGAATGAATGAAATTTTATATGACATATAGTGTCTAAAAATACATTAAAAATGATTATATATTTGTCACTTGGCACGTGTGATCTCAATAGGATAGGAAATCTCCACTTTTGCATAGTTGGCAGGTTGAAAATCATGGTCTCTTTATGTTTGGAGGTTTTCAATAGAATAGAGTATAAATATAAATATATCCCATAATATTTTAACTCTATAAAATAATATAAATTTACATTAAATTTTTATCCATTCCCACTCCACACCTAAAACCTTCTCAACATGATAGCAACTTGCATATTCTCACTAGTGATCATCATTAATCAATATGCAAACATAGTCTTAATGTTTTAAGAGTTTTTTATTGCATTTAAATAAGAATATGTGGATTATATTATGTTTTTTATCTATTTAAATCCATAAAAATATATTAAATGAATTATTATAACTCAAAAAGGCAAAATAATTCATGTTTTCATGACTCACCAAAAGACTAGTAACCTACAAGTGCGAGAGCAACAAGGTCTTGGTCATGAACATAAAACAAAAATGAGGTGAATTGGTTTAATGTGAAAGGTAATTATATATTATAATTTTAATGAAAATTTAAAATTACTGATCACTTCAATACTATCTCCTTTGAGTAACATACAATGGTTGTATAGTAAAATTATGTATATGTATGCATGTACAAAAGTGATTTGAAAAGGTCTAACCTTGTATTATCATATATGTATGAGGGTAATAACCCCATAAACCCCATAATAAGTGTAATGAGTAAATTTAAAAAATTTATTAGGTTTTATATTATGAATATATGTATCATGAAAATTATTTAAGCAATGAAAATGTAGACTTACAAGTTTACAGACCTGCAGGTTTTTTCCTTGTGAAACACAAGGAATTATGTATTAAGAGATGAAGTTTGAAGAATAAATAGGTGAGATAACTATGAAAATTAAATTTGGTAATGTGTAAATTTAAAATTGAATACAAAATATGAGTTTAATAATCACTCTTGACCTATAATGAATCTTAAGCTTAAACCTCTACATACAGTCAAAACTAGTACCTATAGGCCTATCTAGTCAAAATGAGAGAGATGCCTACTTTTGATTGAAGGTAAAAAGGTTATTGCGAAATATAAATCACATTAAACTAAATATATAATGTTATAATTAACTTCATATTATTTTTAGGGTCAATGAAGTTAATTTCAAGGTTTTAGAACTCTATTTAGGCCTAGTAGGCCTACAACTACACACATAAGCCTGCGTGTAAAATTGAGAAGAAGGTTATTTTTTGAAGGTGAGATGGAAGAATAAAGGATATAATAATGTGATTATTAATTAAAATAAACAATTTATGAGGTTTTTAACTCCTCCAATAGTGATAAAAAAGGGTAAACATGGACACTAGGGCCACCTTTACATGATGTGCTATAAACCCTAACATGGGCTAATGGATGTATCATAAGGTATAATTAATAATAATGGAAAATAATATAATTGGAATAGGTAATTATTAATTATAAAAACATCCCCAATATTTTTTCAAAAAAAAACCAAACTCCAATATAGTTGTTTAAGACTAAATCTCTCTCTCTCGACCTTACTCACATAGTCTGCCAACTTGATAAAAGCAATTTGATATGCTCACATATTGAATGGGTAGATTAATGGTAAATAAATATATTATTAATAATATACCACCCATATTAACTATTGATAAATGGAATTTTTATGTTTCTTAGGGGCCTTAGCTCTATGAACAAGCCTTACGAGTGTAAGACACTCACAGGCTACCAAGAAACCTCTCTAGTAACCCAATGGGATAAATTGGTATTATAAGTGATTTAAATGGATTATATGAATATTTAAATGATATTATAAACATTAATAAATCTCATTATCACTCCCTTAAACCATTGGTTGGCATGTGTAGGGTATAATTTATAGAAAATGGCCCAAAAGATGTGGTTGTAGGTTTGTTTATAAACTAAGAAGATGGTGGATGGACCCTAAATCAAATAATAAGGACTTATGAACACAAATAAATTATATGATCCTATAAATACTTATATTCATGTATTTAAAGATGATATAGATGCTAATTATTAACTATCTTAAGTCAAAATGGTGATTGTCATAATAACTTGTCTAAGAAACCTAGTTGTAGACCTATCAAATACCCTTAGAGAGATTGTATTAAATATATTAAGTTGTATTATGATGGTATAGGAACTAAAAATCCATAATTAGGTATTATAACATAAAATTTCTTGATATACCACTCCAATTACCTCTCAAGCCTGAACATGCACTTAGACTAGGGTTTTGGGCATTTCTTGGTTAACCCATCCATACAAGGTTTTAGATCTTCAAATTTGGAATGGATATTGATCAAGAGGTCCTAAAGTGAATCAAATGTCTACTTGGAGTTTCAAACATGTGAGCATTGATTGGAAGAAAATATCAATTTTTAGCCCTAGATACCTAATTGAGGGCTAATTAAGAAGAGAAATAAGTGGATTAAGTATACTTACACTTAGTGTCTTGACATGAAACTTTGTAAAAATTAGGAAGATAATAATGCTTGTTTTTATAGTATCATCGAATTTCCTACACAAGGAGATTTTCATGTTTTAAGGGCTATAATAAATTGAAGACAAGTATGGGATTTAGGTGTAAAATGAACTCTTTGAGAGTTTTTGAGGAATCCAAGAGGATTGATACGGGTTTGATAAGGTAGATAAATGTCTCTCATGGAGATATATTTCATTAATGAGGATATAATCAAGATTTGAGGATTTTGAACAAAGAGAGGCATAGTGAGACTAATGTGTTTCAAAATACCTAAGAAGAGATGATTGCCACTTCAATATCAGTATGAAAGATCCTAAGTAGATGAAAAGTGTAAAATACAAGATCAAAGGGTAGTTCAAGCTGATTTTATGACCAAGGAATGCTACTTGTCATTTTCCAAGCCAAAAGGAGGGTAGTTTGAAGAGGAAGATAAATGTGTCAAGTAAATATATAAACCCCTAGGCTATTTTGGAGAAGAAGCATCATCAAAAAAGAAACACATGTCATATAAGATCTCATGAGACTATTCTATAACTTATTCATTTATTTTAACTCTTTTCATGAGTGATTGACACTTGTCAATGACTCTCTTCTCTACCACTTTTCTCTCTCCTCTCATTCTCTATTTATGCAACCTCATTTAGCTTTGTAAGGATCCTTTCTTTAAGTATGGTAAATCCCTGATCAACTAAAAACTTGTTCTATGCCTTTTAATAATTAATAAAGTTTATTCTTACCTTATCACATGCTTAAAACTAGTGTACTTTTGTGATTATTGATGAATGCTAGTAATATTGATTGTACACTCTCTGTCATTTGTCCTCTCCTACCTATTTGCAAATGGATTTTATTATTGAAGGTCACATGGTGAGTTTGATGTAGTTTTTCATGGTTTTAAAGTGTATTTTAGTTTTTAGTACCTTGATTAGACCTCTTAACCAACCCTCTCATTCAATACATTATTTATGACCTTTATGCTGAAACACTCATGCTTGAAGGTCTTTGTTGAGTAGTGTGATCAGATTTTGGCCTAATCCATGTTCTTAGTTCATGATATTCAAGTGGAGGGTGTTTTTTTTTTGTGTGTATCACCTCTTTATATAGGTTTCTTTCATTTATTTTACCTCCATTTCCCTTTATAATCAAGTAGTGTAGAATTGAGATATTAACTAATACATCAAGGGGAACTAACCCTATAATATATAGGTTTAGTTGAATTAGAGGTCACCCAAAACCTAAGACTAATCCTATTTCATATCTCAAGTTGAGAGGACTTAAAATCCCCTCTCAAGGGTGAAAATTTGAGCTATAATTGTTGTCATAACGTGGTTTATGTGATTTATGTAAAAAACATGTTGTTGATCAGTACATAATAGTAGGTAATGTGATGATATTACTATTTAATAACATTTACAAAATTATTGTTGGTGTATCTTGATGTTTGATTATTTGTAATAGTTACAATACCTTTGTGCTATATATTTAGGCATTATTCACTAAATTTTTCATAAATGCCATTTGAGATCTACTATTGAAATAGTTGCTTACATTATCATATTTAGTCATACCCAAAATAGATTTATTCTTTGTATATGGTTGCTCTTTGTATATAAATCTTGTTCAACAATTTGTAATGTTTATTATTTTATTTGATTTTTGTCAATAATTGACTCTTTATTATAATATATGTATTTTTAATCCTAGAGGATGACTTGGGAAGGAGGGATAATAGATGGATCACCTAAATTTAATTCAGATGCCTTGATTTTACAAAATCTAAAAGGGTTATTATTTTTCATGTCATAGCCTTAGGTTTATATTTTTGATGATTTTTTTTAATATCTAATGATTTTTTTTTTAAATTTATTGCATCAGTGGGTTTATTTTGATGTCTAGAATAGGGAATGTTATAATTTTGTTGTTTTATGTGAATTTTGGGGATATTTTTGGTAAGACATAGTTGGCTAGAGAAACTACCAGTGTTATAACAAAACTATTAGTATTCACAAATTGAATACTATGCCTCTTCTATGATAGTTATGTAACTCTCAAGGTGATTTCACTTTCATAAGTTATCTACAGTAGTTACATAACTATTGATCTAAGAATACTAGAAATTGTGCAACCTACTATAGTGGTTATGTAGTTTCCACATACATTAAGTAGTGGTTTTGCCACAAGGAGAGTTTTAATATTTTTGGTAAATTTGATAGGATAGGGTACTAATTAAGTTCATTCCTCATTATTTTTTAAGATGATTACATTTCTTAGATCAAGGCTAGGGAGTATGAGTACCTTTTGAGAGTTATGGAATTGTTAATAGACAACAAAGTGGCTATCCTAGATAAAGTTAGGATTATTAACATCACATAAGTAGGGATGTTTACCCTAATGAGAATATTTATCTATGACTTATTCACACACTATGATAATAATTGGAATGCTTTCTAATTTTCACATGATCTAATAGAGTGTAATATCACCCTTATTTAAGTTTAAGGATCTTGGGATTATTGGCTATAGGTAGGGTGGTGAATTTGAGGGAGGCCACTGATAATGGTGAGGCATCAAGTTGGGTTAGGTTATTCATGGAAATGGATGCACATGATGTGGGTGATAATTTGGGGGTGAGAATATTGTGGGTTGAGTGAGCACTAATCTTAAACCTCTACAAAGAAATCATATAGATCCTTGTCTCCCAATTATTGGGAGATAAGTGGATTCATCACATAATATATAGTTGGGATCCCATAGTTTGGAGCATAAAGGATAGAATATAGTGATTTTATTAGGATTTGGATGTGTTATCCTAGACTTACAAGGACCTCTATTGTATCACTTAGTTGGGGAATTTGTCAATTATCCACCTAACCTTTATCATGTGTTGGGTATATGAGCATATGATGCCCTACTAGGGAAGGGTGAATATTGGAGATATAGGGTCCATACAAGCCTCAAAGTGGATAGACATGACACATTTAAGGTATGTGTTACAAAAAATGGGGATATTAGCATCAAAATATTTAATGGCCATGTTATATAAGGGGATGGAAGGGTAGTAAACAAATGAGGGGATATTAACTATAACCACCTATCACAAACTATAGGTGGTTATAGTTATAATTTTACCCTATTGATAAAATTTCATAGTCTATTATGGGATATGGTATATGCCTAATTTACCCATTCCCCAAGTTGTCTACATGGGAGAGTGAGAGGTTAGGAATGTACAATTTGGGAGACTAGGTTGAAATCCACTCACACTAGGGAATCTTATCACCGTAGAGGTAGGAGGGTGATAAATAGGAGTAGTGATAGTTGGAAACAATCATATGGAAAGAGAAGGGGTGATATATATTTTATCATAATAGTGGGTGTCTATTAATAACCATAATATCCTCAGTAACCATAAAAACAATTACAACCGCCACCATAAATAGAATTCTAAAAATATAGTAGGTGGTGACTAGAGGGGGAGGTGACTAGGGAGAAATAGGAGGTAACCAAGAGAATACTATAGAGGAGATAGTAGTAGGAGAGGAGGAGGCTAGGGTGAATTTAGATGAGGACTTGTATTGACTAGTAAGAAGGGGACCAAGGTAAAATAGTGTGTTGTATTTTTTTAGTTACTTTACAATGTTAGTTTATAGTTTATTTAATTTTGGTTTATTTTATATGACTATAGATATAATGTATGCTTGTGTGTGTGTATGAAGATTAAGACACATAATGAAGACACATAATCATAGATACTCTTGTGAACCTATTTCACATGAGTACTTATATTTTGAATATATCAAATCTTGACTGATGCGGGTCTTCTTATGGGTGTGGTATGACATACCAAAGTTTTTGTCCCTAGTTACAATTTGGGGCATGATTTTATCAGATAGAAGGCATATAAAATAAATATAGGATAGATTAGTGGCCCTTGTGTCTTAGGTGAAGACTCTTAGTGACAATATTAGTGTAAGAGGTAGACATGGATTGTTTATCTAATAGAAAATGGAAAGGTCAACATCTTAGGAGGCACGACTAAAGATGAAAAATGATTAGGAACCATAAACCCCATAATTTTTTTAGGATATTATTAGAGGAGGATGAGTAGGAATCTTAGGTACTTAGCCTCTAAAGGAACTCAACATCCAAGATGATCTAGTAATATGCTATGTACATACTTATTTTCATTTTTTTTGGATTATGAGACATACTTGCCCTCTAAAAAGGATATTGTAGTAAGACATTGATGTATGAAAACTTGTGTGTGTGTGTGTAGAAATATTTTGGTTAATTTTGGTGACATCATGTTCTATCATCTTGTAATGTTATGTATGTTTTTTTGATTTTATGTCCCTTAGATTCTTAAAAATTTGATGAAATTTTACGTATCTATGATTTTGATAATATTATGGATATGATTATATTTTGAAATGTTGAAATAAAATGTATGAAAATGTGATGTAATAAATGCTTACATAACTATAGATGTTATAATGACTATTTTTCAATTAAAATTCTTTCCCATATAATAAACATAAGAAATTAGAACAACACATGACACCATTCCTTAATATAAGAGATGACATTCAATACCTTACCTCATTTAATAAGTCAATGACATTTAACAATAAGTAATTTGAGAGATATGAACACCCTAATTATAATTTTAGGACTAATCATAATTCTCTAGTGAAAATAAATTTTTTTAAAGGAAGACATTTGGAAGATAATGGGGACACTAAAATGTGTGTGATGGTGGTGTGAAGAGATGGAATATGAAACATAGAAATGAGTGTGAAGTTTTCATTACTCTCACCCATTTCCATTTAGGAAATTTATTTCATTTAGATGCCTTATTCTTAATTCTTATTTTAAGATTATTATTGTAATATTTTGGGTTTTTTTTATTCATTTAAATGTTAACAATATATGTGGATATTTATCTTGTTGTTTAATATTTTAAATTTTATTTATATGAGATTAGTTTTATGAGAGGATTGAGACATGGGATATAATTTACATAAAATCATGTTGAATATGAGTGATGAAAAACTCCATTTATAGATAAAACTAATGCTTGTGCAACCCATACATTCTATCATTTCCACCTGTTTCAATGTGATTAATGTTAAAAAATTAATGATTTTTTAGGATGATATTTTAAAGTGAAATAGTCCTTAAAATATTTATACTAATATTAATTTATTAATTTATTAGAATAGAAGTAGGTTCAATTTGGAGTTGGTCATTGATACTATAGATTTGTTAAGCCTAGTTATTTGGTCATCCCTTGGGTCTTTATTAAAATTTTGTTGAAGTAAAATCATTTTTGTTGTTGTCACAACATGACCTAATTCGTATGGAATCATGAAACCTAATAATTTCTTCTTTGCTCTAATCTTACTTGTGCTCACAATTTGATTGCCCTCATCACTTTCAAGTTGTCCTAGTGGGTCATATTGATTTACATGTTGAAATGGGTCTAGTAACCACCTTCTTGGACATACCATCCATGCAAGGAAAATCCATATAAATAACCTAGTGTAAAAGTGGAATCTTGACCCTTAGTTTTCCTTTGAATATCTTGCTTGCTCATTCATTCACTCATATATTCATGTAATTTTTTGATCTTATCTCAATTTATGTGCATATTTGGGTCCTTGAATTGACCCTATTGAGAATATCCAGTCCTTGCAAGAAACTTTAATGTTAGAAAGTTTTCCTAAAAAATCCCACTTGGCATTTGTTTCTCAAGTACACAATGGCCTCTTCAGGGGTGAAATGGGTTTATTTTTTTCAAAATAATTTAAAACCTCATATTTTAATAAAAAAACTCAAGGTAGTAAAATTCACTTAAAATCCCTATATTGCATTTTAAATTAAAAAAATCACTTAGTGATGAGTGGAATCCCCATGTGGAAGGAGGTGGGAGGAAAATTAATCAAAATGCATTATTTTTATTGAAATGTTTTTAAAGGCATTATTGTATTTGAAAATGGGGTTGGCCACTCCACAGTGTTTATAGATCCCGTGGACTATGGCATGGTTTTCCCATGATCACCATAGTCTCATGGTTTGATGGTCCATGAGAAACCGATGATTATTAGATAGTCATTCCACAACCAGTGGGATTAGTGATACCCATGGGATGGTTCATTTATTTCTATTATAAGGAATGGTGAGATAGGGGGATGGTAGGGGTGGGTGATGGTGTATTCCTCCCCCCATTTTTGGTATTTTTAAAAAACTCTATTTCCTTTTTTTATGTTATTAACTTCTTTTTTAAAATTTTATTTATTTATTTTTATTTTTATTTTATTAAATCAATTTAATTTAGTTTTTATTTTTATTTTGATTTTTTTAATCAATTAAATAAAGTAAAGATTAATATTAAACAAACTTGATACTAATATTTTTTAAAATTTAATTAATTAATTATTTATTGTTAATTTTTTTATAGAAAAATATTTTTTTATTTAAAAAAAAACTTTTCCCATTTGGAGGCTCAAAATTCCCCATGGGGAATTTTGGCCATAGCTCGTGAACCAAAGACCCATTATTTAAACTATTTGTATCACTGAGAAGTTGTTTTTGGCCCATAAGTGACGGCACTATTAGTTTTTGGGAATTTTATTTGGATCAAAAAATGTTCTCATTCTCCTTTATTACTTTCCTAAAAGTGTATTTGGATAAATTAAAATCCCCTTTTGCTCTTGCATAAAAAAATAATTGGTTTTTATTTTTCTTGCAAGTGTGAAAAGGGATAAGGTGAAAACATGGATTGGTTTTGGAGGAAAAAGGTAAATTCAAATTCAAATTAAAGTGAAAGTGGTTTTTGAGGGAAAAATATTTCCCTCTAGACCTAAATATTATAAATAGCCAACCTAAGGCCATTCAGAGGGATAACTCTTTATTGATCACAAGGGAAACATTGAAACCAAACATATTTATCATGTATTTTCTTAATTTCGTATTGTAATCTCTCCCCTATTTCTCTTGGAAATATTTTTATGATTCCATAAATTGAATGTAAACCTTAACTTGAATTTTTTAATCCAATATTTATTAATACAAGTAATAAATATTTCTTCTCATTTCCTACACATTAATATTGTGGCATTGTTAATTTTATTCCTAGGTTTTCATCCCTAGAATTTAGCACTAATTTCTATTCATGGTTTTGTGAATAATATCTAGATGGAAGATTAAATTATTTTTTTATTTTATCAAATAGATCAATTATGACTCTATTTAAACAAGTTTTTTATTTTTCCCCTTTTTATTAAATCGATTAATCTAAGGTTAGTTTAGTTTCTCATGAAATCTATTTTGAATTTTAAATATTTATTGCTATATCTATTTCATTTCCATTTAATTATCACATTATCTAATATTAATAATACAATGAACTCTAAAAAATTAACTGCATTCTCATTTAATGAATACCTAACTATTGATTTCAATCATTTGAGCAAACATGGAAATGCTCATTTTTATTTTTATTCTTTAAAACATGATTAAAACCCACATAAATGAGACAAAAATTTCACTACCCTTTAATCTGTTAAAATACCAAAACTTTGTTTAAATTTCAAAACTAACACATGCCCCTTGTATTGGAATAATTTCACATAGACCAACTAGGTCACCCAGTACTCCATGACCCAAAAATAATAGACCTTGGGAAGACCCAAAGGGCCTAATTTTAGGAGAGGTTATATGGTATAATGTTCCACATAAGTTGGTTTTACAAATGACCCATCAAAAAAATAATGCTATAAGGAGGGCCTACTGACAAAAATTATAAAACTAATTTTTTTTAGCCAAAAAATTGAACTTTGACATTTTATAAGCATTATCTACACTGATGTGGTGTAAACATTAGGATGGAAAGATAAATAATCATCAAATAAAAGTACATTGGGACAAAATTTGAATTAATAAAAATCATTTAACATATAAAACCCAAAATGAACAAAGGAAAATTAAAAATAAGATACATTCAATCAACTAATAGTTCACCTACAATAATTTTTGTCCACATTGTTAATCCATTTTTTGCCACTAAAAATCACTAATGATATACAATCCCACTTGTATTGGTGTAGGTAATTACCATGTGATTATTGTATGAGTTTCCCTTGATTTACCAAAAAACCCTAAAAATATTTACTCAAGTATGTGTATGGAGGAATATGCACTATTGAAGACCACATTCAAGAGTTAAAAGATATTATTATTAAAATTAATTTTGACACACTCCAACATGAATGCCAGGTGAAGACTCACCAAAAAGATCCTAAAATGAGGTTCTTAAGAAACCTCCCCAAGGTCTTTATCTACCACGTTTTGACATACTGATATCACTTAGTTGGTCATTATGGTATATTCTTGATCAAGGGCATTTGGTGGTTAACACTCTCAAGAATGAAGCTTAAATAGAAAGGGTCAGCTCCTTCATATTCTAAAATATAAACTCACCGATAACTATCACTCATCATTATTTAACTAAATTCAATAATGCATTAATAATGAAAAGTAAAATGAAGATCATGAAATGTAGATATAACTTTAACATTTTATTGGAAATTAGATTAGGTATAAAACCAATCTATAAATGGTTATAAAAAGATAAAAAGAAAGAGAAGGTAGGGGAAAAGTGAAGATGAGATTTATATATATAAAAAAATAGTTTTGCTTCTATTACATGGATGAATATTTTGATAAAACTAATCTTTGTTTGACTAACAAAGCATAACCAAAAGACATAGATGGTGTAAGAGTATGAAGACAATCATTGGCTATATCAAAGAATGAAAAATGGTCATCATATACATGTGCAAACTAATAATATCATAGGACTTATATTTCATATTAAAAAACAATTCATGAATCACATATGTGATCCATCTTACACTTTTGCTAAATATAGAACTAAATTTGGAATGATTTCAACTCATGTGAAGAATAAAAACTACCTAGAAAGTATAAAATTACATAAGGAAAGAGATAAATCTCTCTTTGATATCTTGTATAGCTATTTTAAGCTATCATTTGATCAATAAAATAACCATTATTAAATTGAATAGATACTATTTTATAGGAAAGGTAAGCCCATGGTGTCATTAATCAACCCACTAATTGATGGTTGCAAGAATTTAATGAAGCCAAGCCACTTGATATTGCTTTTTGAATAATACCCTACTTGATCTCAAGATCATTAATATTAGAGGCCATGCTTAATTAGGTTTTAATTTAATTTTGGGTGGATGAAGGTCCTTGAAATTCTTTTAGGATGACCAGTCAATCATGATTTTATGCATAAATACCCATACTTGATTGGATTTTAAATGACATCTAAGTGGTTAGAAGTTATTGAAATTTCTTGGGATACCAAACCAACCACTTTATACATAATGATGACCATGCCTAATTAGGGAAATGTTTTATATTTTATGATTATTGATAATTAATCCCAACATACACACCAAGTCCTAATCTAATCCCCCCATCTAATTATCCTTGGATTATATATTTTATAATCAATATTGACATTAAGGCACCTCTAAAATTCAATGTTATAGCTTAGATTGGAAACAAAATGTATTTTTAGGTTTATAATAATTTGATGGGATGAGACAATCATCAATATTGGGTTTCTGATTTACTTAGGATGGCGTATCCAATTGAACTAATAATTGAGTTCCATCATGTTTCCATTATACCATATGGAAGCCCATCATAATTCAAGCAACCTATGATAATATTTTTTTGTTAGTGGCATGTTATGTGTCATATTTTTGGCACTTTAAAAATTGACTGAGGGAAACATACCCCTTTAAATTTTCCTTCACCAAGGTGTAATAATATATTAACAAGTGGAAGGATCCCACTCACCTAGAGCCCACATGTCCTAATTCAATGTTTAGTGCGCTCTGATACCCTAGAGCCTTGAAATGTTGACACATGGCCTTATTTCATGGACCTACTTAATATCCTCCCTATCTACATATTATAATCAATTTGGGGGTGCAATTGAGTGAGATGTTTCCATGTGGCATCATCCCACTGACTTAGAGAATTAATTACCTATGCATCATGTACCAACCACCTCAGAGGGTCAAGGAAACTAAATTAAGCAATATGGCATGATCTTGGGTATCCAAAGGATTTTAGGTGGCTCCTTTATCCTAGGTGATTCAAAAATTTATCCAAGTGAGGGATTAAAAAGTGTCACTTTCTCAGTTATTTTGGGTATGCATCAAATGTAACTAGCAGTTAGTATTCAAACAAAAAAGTAGCCATTAGATTTTTATCCTCCCAATTTTAACCAGAAATGACTAACTCCAAAAGTTAAAAAATAAAGATGAAAAAATAATAGAATTAGTAATTAAAAAGGGTTTTTTTTACAAAGACAACTAATTTAGTCCATTTAAAACATGAATGACTAAGTCTTAAGATAAATGTGTGTAAACACAATTAATTTTAAGATTTTTAATGGAAAAAATAGACCCAAAATCAAAAGACTTAAGAAAATTTAAATTGTTCAGTGCAAAGGGAAAGCATATTGGTCTTTTATGGTCTTGATAGGATAGATGACCATTAAATTTAATCTCATGAAAAATTGATGTGGATGCCATCATGTCCTCCATTTGGCAAGTTCACTCTTTGTAGCAATCATTTGCTCATTTTGAGCTTGGTTGGGGTCCCAATTGACACTGTTTGCTTCTATGATTAAGGTTAGGCAATATCTTAAAAGGTGTCAAGATATTGTTTACCCAAGACCTTTCTTGAGATTTATAAACATATAGACTCCCATTGGAAGTAGGGTAACATGATCATGCCATGTGGCATGTTCTCAAGCATTTATAAGATCCTATGTTGATTAGAAGTGTACAAATAATCTCAAATCCATGATGAAGTGGGATTATGCCATGTAGTATGATCCCATGCATCCAAAAGGTTGAAGGCATGGGATCATAAATCTATAAGTTTTTTATGAAGTGATAATTTAGGATTGTGACACTTATTATCATCTCAAACATCTTGAAGATTGGGGGTCTAATTTGAAGTTTGAAAGGGGCTAGGGAGGTGAATAAGTGTGATTTGGAAACTTGGCACCATCTCATCTTCCCTGGGGACAAAATAATTAATAAAAAATGTCTAAGTCATAATAAGTCCAAATTAAGCAAGAGAGTGACACTTAGTAACTTTTGGCTTTCTTGGGGACTTGTGGGAGAAGAATCGATAATTATTTGTAAAAAGAATAATAGTTATTTGTTGACCAATTTTTACCCACAGGCAAAATTTCGGTCAACTTTCCCCCTACTGTTTAATGCCAGTCTCTTTCAGGTCGCACTTGGTTCATCCGTCTTCAAGTTATGCGGTTTCGATTCAATGGACGATTCAAGCAGAAGGGACCCGATGAACTTTTCTAAGGATGGTGATAGGCCCGTGAACATCAAATTTTAAGCAAGGGAAGCCAAAGTGTGGAAGACACCAAGTGGCAACTGCGGAGGACTTCAACATGTTTTTGGAGCAGTGGAATGTGCCATGCATCCCCTACAAGGCTCTATAAAAGCTGAAAAGTGGAAACATCCATGGGTTTCCCTTGTTGGCTTCAAAGAGGACTGTGGTGGGCCTGAATGAGTTGCTAGGAGATATATGGAGTGCATTAAGTGTCAACGTCTGCTAGAAACTAGAAAAGGGGCCAAAATTTTCTCTAAGGCAGTTAAAGGGTCTACGGAAGCAACCACGTGTCAACTTCCTTAACTCTAAAATGGCCCTCTAATGTAAGTAGATGCTGCCACATCCCATTATCAACTCGGTAGAAGCCACCATATGTCAATGTCTATATTTCAAAATGTCTTCTAGGTGCCCAAGTTGCAGATTACGACACATGTCAAGGGTAGATGTGCTCTCAGTGAAAAGGGCAAAACAAGAAGCTGAAGGAGAGTCCAAGGATGACAAATGCCTGAGCGCCAACCATGGAATGAGCCCAAGGTATGTAGCGACCTGCTAGAAGGCTACCCCTAAGGACCAAAGGATCAAAAAAGGATAAAAATCCCAGAGAACTAAGAGCAGGTGGATAGTGTGGCTCATAAATTCAATTCCTAATAGCAGAATGGCTAGGATGCAAAAGCAGATGAAACATCTAAGGGATGTGAAAGGTGATAATTTAAAATTTATTTTAGTGATTGACACAAAACCTACCATGCAGTCATCAAAGAGGCACAACAGTGGTCGACGCAACTAGTTTCCTTTAATATGCACTACAGAGTAGGTAGATAGCGTGGCTCATAAATTCAATTCCTGATAGCAGAATGGCCAAGACGTAGAAGCAGATGAAATGTCCAAGGGATGCAAGAAGGAAATGATTCAAAAGTTATTTTGGTGGTTAACACAGTGCATACTATGGGCCACTTGTAAAAAGGGGTGCCAAAAGGCCTCCTTTCTTCTCCTATATATTGAGGACTTGTCTTTTAAAAAAAAACATCTTCCACATTTGTAAGGCATAGCCCTGGAAAAATTTCACCTGAATCAAATAAAATGAAATTTTTTACCTCCATTTGGATAGATATTTTAGAGTATGTTTTGAGTGTTTGTATGTGTCCAGTCATTGTTTCTTGATGCTCTCATAGGTTCAACACCAGTAGATCTGTTGTCTACAAGGTGCCATTTCTGCCACTAAAAGGAAAAACACTGACATTTGGAAGACTAGAATAGAGGAAGTTCCTTACAGTGTGAATTTCATAGCGCCTCATTGATTTTTTGTTTCTTGTGTTTTCATGAAAGCCTCCCTACCAATTTCTTACAGCCTGGTCCTTCTGCCAAGTGTGTAGAGTATGTATGTATTTGTCTAATTTTGAGTGTGGATGTGTTAAGGTCAACTTATTTTGGTGCATCACCTCTTTAGAGTAGGTTTGTTTTCCCTCATCTTTCTCCCTTTTCATTCCCTCCATTATCTATATATATATACTTATATTAGCACTTGCTAAAACAAACACGATGCATCAAAGGGAGCTAGCCCTTATCTAGAGACTCTCCCCTCTAGCTTCACCAATCCCACAAGTGAAAGGGGAGTTTCCATGTTGTGAGGAGAAGGCAGGAGCTCAACTCCCTACCACTAGGTGCATTTTCCTTTGTCAATAGTTTTGGCACGCCTGGTGGGACCAACTGGGACAAGTTTTATCCAAAAAATTGAATAATTTTGGTGTGTTCTTCAACTGACCAACCTTTAGAGGCTTCTGTATCAAACACCAATGGTGACTCTGAGTTAAATCAATTGGTTAAGTAGTTCTAGTACCATACCATCAAGAAACAACATTCTGGTATATATAATCCCATTGTTCAGAGCCATGGACCCTATTTTCCTTGGCCAGCATGGCTACGATCCTTACCAGCCTTATGTTGATCCTTATCAATTTCAATATGGCCAGTCCCAGCCCTTTCATGAGTTATATCAGCCTTATGCCCAGTCTTCTCATTACATCACTACTCCCACTCAACCCAGTCCCTTCACCAATCAACCCATTTCTGCCTTCAAGTGAGCACTACGGGATATGAAAAATATGTGGTAGATCTCGACACCAGAAGGGGATGTGGCCAAGAAGTTCCTAATCATGTCATCCATCAAGTGAGAAATGCACTGAATTAGGTTAAGAAGGAATGGACTCCCATTGAAAGAGCCAATTGGCATAGGCTTACAAGTGAGATGCTAGATGTGGGTGGTTTGATTGAATCTTTAGAGGAGAAGCTGAGTATTTATGAGAGGCAACCTTACCAAGTCTATCAACTTGCATACTCACTACCCCAAGCATCATATCAGTCATATACGGTGCCTGCTTATAAGCCAAATCAAGCCTGTCAAAGTCCTTTCCCCAATCATGTTGAAGAGAGTTTCAAAATGGCAAATCTTGTGTTTAAGGCTAATCTTGATAGACATATCAAATTGGTAAACCTTCAGATGTAGCAGTCCATTTTGGTAGCAAGGGAAGTGGAATCTAAATCTTCACTACCCTCTCACATTATGGCCTCATCAACCCCAAAGGAGATGCCCAGTCTGAATTTCTTGGGCTGGAATCAAGTGGTTGAGTCACGAAATAGCAAGGGGTGAAAGACATTATCTAAGAGTGTGAGGTACAAGATCAGGGTAGTCCTTTTCAAGTTCCCCCCACCCTTCTTCAGGAAGATCCTTACATTTCATGGAAATTTTCATGCACTCCCCATCTCTATGGTGTTTCCCACGAGCTCTAAGAAGTGCAAAATGAGGATTATCTGGCTAAGTAGGCTGAGGATTTAGAAAGGAAGATAAGACTGCTTAGAGAAAGAGAGATGGATTTTTTGAACCTGGTAGAGGAGTCGATGCCAAAAGACACCCCTTTCACCAATCCATAGGGTAATTTCAATATTGATGAAATGTTGGTAAAATGGAGGAATGAAAATCAAGAAATTTTGGTCCAAGGTCTGCCCTCTACTATTCTAGAGAAAACTCCCTCTTGTATGCCAAATCCTCTCTATCAGATGGCACTTGCTCTTTCTGACTTATCCAATGCATCAATCGATCCTACCCTCAATCCCGTGCACCTAGATTTTTAGCACACCTCTTCATAAACATCTCTTCCTGTACATGAGCAGACCTTCCCAAAACCTCCTCAAGTATTTCAATGTGATCTCCAAATTCCAAGCTGGAAGAAGGAACATCATGAACCAACTTAGGACCTTAAAGTGGATAAAGTTGTTGCCTGTTCATAGAAGCAAGTTTCCAATCCCAAAATCATGAGTTAGAAGCAAATAGTGGAATCTTGCGGCAGAAAGGAAGAAGAAGAGCAAGGTTTTGTGCAAAAACTTGAAGAATATGGGGCTCCTCCTGCTCTTAATGATGATTGTGACGTCTATGAAAGGCTTTTCCAGGAAGATATGGATAGGCAGATTGCAGAATTGGAGTCCAGGGTAGGTCTCCTTAGCCAGTGTGTGATGGACAGTTTAGACCCAATAGCACATTCCATGTCTGAACACACCCCACCTACACATCCCTAAGATAACTGTTAGGCTATGCTTGATATAGGTGAAGTGCTAACCAAATGGAAGGAGGAGAATCATTCGATTCTAGTTTAAGGACTGCCTCCTCTTCCACATGAGTTCATCTGTCAGCCTTCCACTTCACCCCTTCTCGAGGAGGAACCTGTCTTGAGGGAAGTAAGTGAAGAGGAGTATACTCAGTTCATGACTGATTAGGGAGACTTCATGAGTGCAGATGAGGAGGAGATCACCTTAGGTGACATGGAGGAGCATGGACAACCTCTTGTTCATATTTCAATTGATTCATTTGAAGCCATTGAGGTAGGATGCACTATTTTTCAAGGAGGTTATGAGCTGGATAAGAGCAGAGAAGGCAACATTGGGGTTCTAACAAGCATGCAAAGAGGCTATAGTTTTTCAAATTTACCCCTTTAGGGTGTTAGTGAATCTGAATATATCTTCTTTGAAATCATTGAAGATGGCCATACCATGGATCCTGAGCATGAGGCAGAGGAGAGCAAGCTAGTCAAGGGTGTGTATCAAGGAGCTTATGGTGATGAGCTGGTAGCAATCAATTTCTTGATGGGAAACAACAACTTGAAGAACCAATAGGAGGCAGGCTTCCAAGAACAAATAGAGTATGTATACATTGGGAGCATGTTTGAATCTCTACTCAGGTACTAGCCAATGCAGGTGATAGGTAAGAAGAGCAAGTCACCATTTCTCTTTTTCATTCTACTATTTGCCTAGCACCATAAGTCTTCTTGCCAAGAAGGGGACTTAATAATTTTTCCTTTCGATCTAGGAAGAAGGTGAACATTCCTGGTTAGATGTAAATAGTATTTTTTTTTTAGTTTCTTTTCTTGCTTTCCCTAAGTGTAGTTGCACAGGTAGTGTTTTTTAGCCTTGTGTGTTTCCTTTTGTGTGTGGGGTAAAGCTTCATGTTTGATTCTTAGATCTTTTGGGGCTGTTGTTAACTTTCATTATAGTTGCATCTGACTTCGCACCTAATGGAATGCAAGGCAATTGGGTTCTAAGCATGTCATGCATGCTTCCCATGTGAGTCACCATCTATTGACCAATTTTTGCCTATAGGCAAAATTTTGGTCAACTTCCCCCTTGTTGTTTAATGCCAGTCTCTTTCAGGTTGCACTTGGTTCATCCATCTTCAAGTTATGTGGTTTCAGTTCAATGGATGATTCAAGTAGAATAGACCTAATGAACTTTTCCAAGGATGGTGATGGGCCTGTGAATGTCAAATTTTAAGTAAGGGAAGTCAGAGCGCAGAAGACACCAAGTGGCAACCGCGGAGGACTTCAACATGTTGTTTTTGGAGTAGTGGAATGTGCCATGCATCCCCTATAGGGCTTTGTAGAAGTTAATAGGTGGAAACATCCATGGGTTTCCCTTGTTGGCTTCAAAGAGGACTGTGGTGGGATCGAATGAGTTGCTAAGAGCTATACAGAGTGCGCCAAGTGTCAGCATTTGCTAGAAACCAGAAAAGGGGCCAAAAATTTCTCTAAGGCAGCTAAAGGCTCTATGGAAGCAACCACGTGTCAACTTCCCCAACTCTAAAAAGGCCCTCTAATGTAAGTGGATGCTACCATGTCTCATTATCAGCTTGGTAGAAGCCACCATGTGTCAATGTTCACGTTTCAAAATGTCTTCTAGGTGCCCAAGTTGTGGATTATGACACATGTCAAGGGAAAATGCACTCTCAGCAAAAAGGGAAAAATAGGAAGCTGAAGGAGAGTCCAAGGATGATGGATGCCTGAGTGCCAACCATGAAATGAGCCCAAGGTATGTAGTGACCTGCCAGAAGGCTTCCCCTGAGGACTGAAGGATCAAAAAAGGACAAAGAGCCTAGAGAACAAAGAGCAGGCAGATGGTGTGGCTCATAAATTTAATTCCTAACAGCAGAATGGCTAGGATGTAGAAGTAGATGAAACGTCAAAGGGATGTAAAAGGTGATGATTCAGAAGTTATTTTAGTGGTTGACATAACACCTACCATGCGGTCATCAAAGAGGCACAATAGTGGTCAACGCGACTAGTTTCCTTCAATATGCATTGCAGAGCAAGCAGATGGTGCGGCTCATAAATTCAATTCCTGAAAGCAGAATGGCTAGGATGTAGAAGTAGATGAAACCTCCAAGGGATGCAAGAAGGAAATGATTTGAAATTTATTTCGGTGGTTGACATAGTGCCTACTATGGGCCACTTGTAAAAAGGGGTGCCAAAAGGCCTCCTTTCTTCTCCTATATATTGAGGACTTGTCTTTTAAAAAAAAAACATCTTCCACATTTTAAAGGCATATCCCTAGCAAAATTTCACCTAAATCAAATAAAATGTAGTTTATTACCTCCATTTGGATAGATATTTTAGAGTATGTCTTGAGTGTTTGTCTATGTCTAGTCATTGTTTCTTGATGCTCTCACAGGTTCAACACTAGTAGACCTGTTATCTACAAGGCACCATTTCTGTAGCTAAAAGGAAAAGAGTTATATTTGAGAACACAAGAATAGAGGAAGTTGATTATAGTGTGCATTCCACAGTGCCTTGGTGAATCTCTATTATGTTTTTTCCATTATAGCCTCCCTACTAGTTCCTTGCAGTTTGGTCCTTCTGCCAAGTGTGAAGCGTATGTATGTATTTGTCTGATTTTAAGAGTGGATGTGAGAAGGTCATCTTATTTTGGTGCATCACCTTCTTAGAGTAGTTTATTTTCCAACATATTTCTCCCTTTTCATCCCCCCCAGTTTATATATATATATATATATATATATATATATATATATATATATATATATACACACACACACACACACACACACACACACACACACACACACACACACACACACACACACCTGTATTAGCACTTGCTGAAACAAACATGATGCATCAAAGGGAGCTAGCCCTTATCTAGAGACTCTCCCCTCCAGCTTCGCCAGTCCCACAGGCGAGAGGAGAGTTTCCATGTTGCGAGGAGAAGGCAGGAGCTAGACTCCCTGCCACTAGGTGCATTTTCCTACGTCAACATTATTATAATTCAAATATGATTTTTTCTAAAAATAACTAAGGTAAAGGCCAAAATAAAGATAACATTAAATGATATTAATAAATTAATATAGGCATTTTACTAAATTTAAAGTGAATTTAATCTAAAACTTTATAATTCAACCAAGTGATAGATAAAAACAATGTAAATACTTATCCACCTTACCTTAAAATGAAGGATATTAGACGCCAACAGAAAGGTCAATAAAAACTATGAAATAGTTAAATAATTTATATAAATCCCAAGTGAAATGGTCTTGAAAAGGAAATTTTAGTGTAATTCTAAACCTAACTTGAAATAAACCAAGACTTATTATATTCATGAAAACTCATATATTTATATTAATGAAGCCTTAGATGCAGTCACACTTAGACCAAGTAAATATAATGAACATCTAAAGGTTAGACTTGTTTATAAAAATGAAGAGAGATTAAGTAAAGTGATTTCAACATACCCCAAAGACTCTTTTTCAAATTAGATCAAAATATTAAACAAGCCCAAGGCACAAAATTTATTAAACTAGAAGACCAAAATTCAGAGTAAAAACAGGTTCTATTATTTCATTTATGAGATTAAGGTGTGTTGTGCATGCAACAAAAAATGGTGACTTTGATGGAAAATACTCTTGAGTAATTTAGAACAAAGATATAGTTAAATAACCTCAAATTCATGTTTAAAATAGTGCATAGAACATGAACACATTAAATAAGGGATAATATGAGAGAAACTAAGAGACCAAAGCCAGTATATTAAATGACCCAATGTGTGAAAATGAGTTAATTTACCATTTCATAATATCTTCTAGGATTATCTATAATGGATCCAACCACTAGGCAAGTGAATTTGAACTTGAAAAGAATTATCTAGACATTGCTCTACTACCATCCAGGTGTCTATATCCCTAATAGGGTTACCTTTGATCTCACTCAAAGCATTTCTCTACTACCATCCATATGCCATAGCCCTAGTATAGATTACCTTAATCACCCATCACTGAGTTTTTATAAAATTTAGTTTCTTTTCTTGTTCTCTTTTCTCTATTTCTTCTTATTTTATTATCTCAGTTCAAGGTTATGGACCATTACAACCAATGAAAGGTGTAACTGTAGATTTTTCACCACAAGCCTTCATCACAAAATTTTCATCCAAATAGATTAAAAAATTACTTAAGGTATGATTTTTGTGTTGAGCTTCAAGGGAATAATTTTAATGGTCAAATGGTTTTACCCAACTCATCCAAACAAGAATAAATTTAGAACACATACAACAATCCACACCTTCAAAACTAACTTAGAAATAGACTCTAAAGTAACAAAATAACTCAGGAAGAACCTTTTCAAAAAATGTCATTTATGTTACCTAATTATAGGAATTTCACTTCATCACCCTTCATTGACAAATGTGGAATCACAACATAAAATATTTAGGACAAACCCAAATGAAAGCATAAAAACAAAAGAATAAATTAGGACAAATAAAACAACAACAACAAAAAAACAAAAGAAGGTAAAATAAAGAAATAAAAGGAAATTATTTATAGGACTATTCCAACCCAACTCAATCTTGATGGTAGTGCTTGAGGAATTTTACGTTGACAGTAAATAGAGCATCCTCACTAGTTAAACACCTTAGGTAGAAATTATTCTCACATAATATTTCATAAATTTGGAAGGGTCCCATCCAAAGGGCATCAAATTTTCCATGTTTACATTTTCTTCTGAGCCTTTTCCCAAATAAGGACTAAATAAAGACTCAAAAGTATTTTATTGTCTATTTTTTCAAACTAATTTTTTACCACAACTTGATGTTTACTAAAGTTTAATAAGTTGAATCATGTTTCTTTTCTAGTTACATCAAATTTAGAATCAAGCCTTCATCTTATTATCAATTTCTAGGTAATAGTTCATGAATTACAGGGTAGTTATCCCCATATTGATAGGATATTCATGATCTTAGCCATATACAAGATGATATGGTGGATTTCTTAAGAAATACTTAATTTTAGTCCTAATCATACTGTTGACCAATTTTGCCCACAGGCAAAATTTTGGTCACCTTCTCCCTGGCTATTCAAAACCAGTCAATTTCAGGTTGTGCAAGTTCAATGAGTTTGTTTCATGGCCTGGTTCAAGTGGTTCAATGCTTTTGGTTCAAAGGGTCCATCAACAAATTCAACATTACCAAGCATTGAACCATTGAACCGTTGAACCAATTTTAGTTCAATGGCTTAGTTCAACAAGCTTGGTTCAAAGTAGATGGTTCAATCTTTTGGTTCAATGGGCTAAGTTCAACATGGCAGTTCAATCGGCAAAAAGTTCATCGGCCTTGGTTCACTAGTCCATCGGTGCACATGGTTAAACTCTTGAACTATTGAACCATTTTTGGCTCAATGGCTTGGTTCAAGGGTATGCCCTTGGCCGAAGGGGAGTCTTCAGGTTTAAAATGCCCTTCCAAAGGGCAATTGCTTCAAAGGAAAGATCGGGTAAGTTTGAAATTTTCTTGAGTTCAAATTTGACTAAGTCTCAAATTCCTTCAGACCTTTTGTCTGAAGGAATTCCTTTGGACAAAAGGTCTGAAGGAATTCGAGCGTGCTTCGAAGCAAAGGCAAAGGCCAGGCAAAATTTTTGGGGACTTTTTGTCTGCGAGAAAATGTTCACAAGATATACAAAGCAAACAAGCCCAGGAGAATTTCCACAAACTTTTTGTCAGTGGGGAAATGTCTGCAGACACAAAGCCTATGGGAGCCCGAGGGGAAGTCCAAGGCATACAAGTGACCTGTCAAAGGACCCCGAAGGGCAGGTGCCCTTGCGGGGGACTTCTGGCCAAGTACAAAAGGGACATTTCCGAAGGCCGAAGGGTCACCTTCCCTTTGGGAAGGTGATAGAGACAGAGAAAGATGCCCATAAAGAAATTAAGAAGGCCCAAAGCTAGCAAAGGACCCGGTGACATCCTGAAGGATGTCAAAATTAATAGAATAGTTTAGCCATTGGTTTTCAAAACATGACGGCCATATGAATGTCAACTTTCATAAAGAGGAATGACCATTTGTTTTCAAACAAGAGAGAGCGCTAACCAGAAGCACAGAATGCAGCGACCTACTAAGAAGTTTGCCCTAAGGGGCCAAAGGAGCCAGAAGAGACAAAATAAGAAAAGGACAAATCCCAAGAGACAAAGAAAGAATGACAAGGTGTAGAAGAGACAATGCAGTCCAAGTGGCAAGGGAAAGGTGATTTATTGCCTATTAATTCCCAAATGGCACAAATAGCAAATGGTATGGCCTGTGTATTTTAAAAGGGGGCCAAATATTAATCTATTGGTAGAAAAAAGGTGTAGCCTATGTTTCACATTAATTCTAGATTACCAAAGTCAAATTCAGTGATTAAACAACATGGTTCTAGCAGGCCTCTTCTAAAAAGATGACATCGGTAATAATGTTTTCATCTTCCCAAAGTAAAGGGATGCAATAAGCCACTTGTAAAAAGGAGCACCAAATGGGCCTCCTTAATTCTCATATATTTGAACTTGTCATTTTGTGAATGATCTTCCACATTTTACAAGGCATGGCTCTACTAAAATTTCCACCTGAATCAAATAAATGCAGTTTTACCTCCATCTTGGATATACTTTTCTGAGTATGTCTTGAGTGTTGTTTGTGTTCAATCATTATTTCTTGATGTTCTCATAGGTTCAACACTAGCATACCTATTGTCTACAAGGTGGAATCTCTGTAGCTGATAGGAGAAGAGCAGTATTTGGAAGTGTAAGAGCAGAGGAGATCACTTATAGTGTGTATTTCACAACACCTTGGTGAACCCCTATTTTTCTATGTTTTCATGAAAGCCTCCCTGCTAGATTCCTACAACCTGGTCCTTCTACCAAATATGAAGTGTATGTATGCATTTGTCTATTTCAAGTGTGGATGTGAGAAGATCAACTTATTTTTGGTGCATCACCTCTTTAGAGTAGTTTGTTTTCCTGTACCTTTCTCCCTTTTCATCCCCCATTATATAGCTATATATATATCTATATTTTGCACTTGCTAGAACAAACATGATGCATCAAAGGGAGCTAGCCCTTATCTAGAGACTCTCCCCTCTAGCTTTTCCAATCCCATAGGTGAGAGGGGAGTTTCCATGTTATGAGGAGAAGGCAAGAGCTCAACTTCCTGCCATTGGGTGCATTTTCCTACGTCAATAGTTCTAGCACACCTAGTGGGACTTCAGTTTTACAACATAGTAAGGTTTCAGGATTGATGTTGGTCATGTTACATCAAATTGAATATTTTTGGCATCTAGCGACTCCGAGTTAAATCTATTGGTTAAGCAGCCTGGTGCCATCATAAATCATTTCTTGTATGTATATTTCCTTTGCTCAAAATCATGGGTCTTGTTTTCCTTCATATGAATATAATCAGGCTCCAGATATTTATGCAATCCCCTCAAGTAGCTCTCTTAGTTGCCCTACAATGATAAGGGAAATGGCCTTGGAATTAGAGATTAACAGGCTAGAAGAGTAGTACAGATATCAACAGGAGCTGATGTATAAAGAGGAGTGCTTGTTTGGGAAAGCACAGGCCTTGTAAACCATGGAAGATGAGGAAGCAAAATGGAGAAATCCATTTATTCAAGGCAGTCAGCCTTACACACCCCCTCCTATTCTAAGAAAACCCCCTCTTTTATACCAAATCCTTTCTATCAGATTGCACTTGCTCACTCTAGATCATCAAATGCATTCACTCTCAATCTCGTGTGCCTGGCTTTCCAACACCAGAAGGCATCAGAGCAACCTCCCATGGAGATGAACCTTTTAAACTCCTTAAATCATGAATTTTCCATTAAGGGGAGTACTACCACCCAGCATGTCCCTCTTCTAAAGACTCCTCCAACACACCAATAGTCTTTTCCTTTCATTCCCCAACCTCCCCAAGTCCTTCAACATGATGTGAAGTTCCAAGTTGGAGGAAGGATTGCTAGGAACCAGCTCAGAGCTTTGAAGAGGATAATGTTGGTGACCTCCAAGAAATACTCTTTTAGGATAACCTAGCCAAGCAAATTGAAGATTTAGAGGCTAGGATGAACTTGCTTCTTGAAAGAGAGTTAAAACCTTCATACTTTGTGGAGGAGCCCCATGACCTTAGAGAAAATAAGTTGCTGCCTATTGACAGGAGTAGAATTCTAATTCAGAGGTCCTAAACTGGGGAGAAATAGTAGAATCATGGGGTAGAATGGAGGAAGAGCAAGGTTTTTCTCAAAACCTTGAATAAGCTGACATTGCACCTACTCATGATAATGTTGATGACCTCCAGGAAAAGATTTTCCAAGAAGATTTGGCCAGGAGAATTGTAGAGTTGGAATCTAGGGAGAAATTCCTCAGCCAATGTGTGATAGATGGCTTAGACCAAACAACACATTTTATGTCTGAATATACCCCACCTACACATTTCTAAGAGAGCTATCAGGCCATACCTAATATTGATGAAGTGATAACCAAGTGGAAGGAGGAGAATCATTTGATTTTAGCTCAAGGACTGCCTTCTCTTCCACATGGTTTTCCCACTTCACCCCTTCTCAAGGAGGAACCTATTTTGCAAGAGGCAGGTGAGGAGCAGAAGATCTAATCTGCAATTATTCAAGAGGCTATCATGAGTGACAACAAAGAAGAAATCATCATTGATGCTCCTTGTGAAGACCTTATCAATAGTGGAGAAGATACAAGTCTTTCATATATACAAATGTTCTAGCAATATGAAGAGGGACAAATGCATGGTAAGCTCTTTTCCTTTTTGTTTGATGAACTTCCTTGCTACTTTGATGAGGAGGATGACTACATTGAAGAGCCTGAGTTAGAGGAGGATTAGGAGGATATTTTTGAAAATCTAGAAATTCTGATCAGCAAAGAGAAAAAGGAGAGGTCTATCTTCTTAGAGGAATGCTTTGAAGAAGAGAGATTTAAATAGACAGGTGATGTTCTATGGGATGAGAAATAATTTTGTGAGTCCATTTCAGACATCACCATAGTCACCCTTATTCAAGAAGGCTAAAATGAAGCAGAGGATGAGTCTGAAAAGATTTTCAATGAGGCAGAAGGGAACAAGTCAAACCATGATACATTGCAGAAGGAATGTGTAGATCAAAAGGCTTATGGTGATGAGCCAGTAGCCATTGATTTCTTGGTGAGGATCACCAATATGAAGGACCAACATTTAATAGGCTTCTAAGGAAAAATAGAATACATATATGTTGGAGGCGTTTTTGAATCTAATCCACTTAGATACCAACCAACTCAGGTGATAGGCAAGAGGAGCAAGTCACCAAATATCTTTTTCATTCAGCTATTTGCTTGGCACCATAAGTCTTCTTACAAGAAAGGAGACTTGAGAAATTTTCCCTTCGATCCAGGAGGGAGGCGAGAATACCTGGTTAGCTATATATAGTATTTTGTTTTCAATTTCTTTCCCTACTTTCCCTAGGTATAATTACACAGGTAGTGTTTTTTAGCCTTGTGTGTTTCCCTTTACATGTGGGGTAAAGGCTTCATGTTTGATTCTCAGATCTTTTGGGGCTATTTCTAATTCTTTCATAGCTACATTTGACTCTTTGCCTAATGAATTAAAAGGCAACTAGTTCTAAGCATAGCATGCATGCTTCCCCTGTAAGTCGCCAATTTGTTGACCAATTTTGCCCATAGGCAAAATTTTGGTCACCTTCTCCCTGGTTATTCAAAACCAGTTGATTTCAGGTTGTGCAAGTTTAATGAGTTTGTTTCATGGCCTGATTCAAGTGGTTCAACACTTTTGGTTCAAAGGGTCCATCGATGCATTCAACATTACCAAGCATTGAACCATTGAACCATTGAACCAATTTTGGTTCAATGGCTTAGTTCAACAAGCTTGGTTCAAAGCGGATGGTTCAATAGGCTAAGTACAACATGGTAGTTCAATCGACAAAAAGTTCATCGCCCTTGGTTCACTAGTCCATCGGTGTGCATGGTTGAACTCTTGAACCATTGAACCATTTTTGGTCAATGGCTTGGTTCAAGGGTATGCCCTTGGTTGAAGGGGAGTCTTCAGGTTCAAAATGCCCTTCTGAAGGGTAGGCACTTCAAAGAAAAGACTAGGTAAGTTTGAAATTTGCTTGAATTCAAATTTGACTAAGTCCTAAATTCCTTCAGACCTTTTGTCTGAAGGAATTCCTTCGGACAAAAGGTCTAAAGGGATTCGGGTGCGCTTCAAAGCAAAGGCAGAGGCCAGGCAGAATTTCCATGGACTTTTTTTTGCATGAAAATGTCCACAGACAAAAGTCCATGGGATATACAAAGCAAACAAGCCTGGGAGAATTTCCATGGACTTTTTGTTCGTGGGGAAGTGTCCATGGACACAAAGACCGTGGGAGCCCGAGGGGAAGTCCAAAGCATACAAGCGACGTGTCGAAGGACCTTGAAGGGTAGGTGCCCTTGTGGGGGACTTCTAGCCAAGTACAAAAGGGACATTTCCAAAGGTTGAAGGGTCACCTTCCCTTTGGGAAGGTGATAGAGATAGAGAAAGATGCCCACGAAGAAATTAAGAAGGCCCAAAGCTAGCAAAGGACCTAGTGATGTCCCATAAGACATCAAAATTAACAAAATAGTTTAGCCATTAGTTTTCAAAACATGACAACCATATGAATGTCAACTTTCATAAAGAGGAATGACCATTTGTTTTCAAATAAGAGAGAGCACTAACCAGAAGCCCAGAATGCAGCAACCTGCTAAGAAGTTTGCCCCAAGGGGCCGAAGGAGCCAAAAGAGACAAAATAAGAAAAGGACAAATCCCAAGTGACAAAGCAAGAATGACAAGGTGTAGAAGAGACAATGCAGTCCAAGTGGCAAGGGGAAGGCAATTTATTGCCTATTAATTCCCAAATGGTGCAAATAGAAAATGGTATGGCACATGTATTTTAAAAGGGGGACAAATCTTAATCTGTTGGTAGAAAATAGGTGTGGCCTATGTTTCACATTAATGCTAGATCACCAAAGTCAAATTTAGTGATTAAACAACATGGTTCCAATAGGCCTCTTCTAGAAAGACGACATCGGCAATAGTGTTTTCCTCTTCCCAAAGTAAAGGGATGTGATAGGCCACTTGTAAAAAGGAGTGCCAAATGGGCCTCTTTGCTTCTCATAGATTGTGAACTTGTCATTTTGTGAATGATCTTCCACATTTTAAAAGGCATAGCTCTGCTAAAATTTTCACCTAAATCAAATAAACACAGTTTTACCTCCATCTTGGATAGACTTTTTTGAGTATATCTTGAGTGTTGTTTGTGTTCACTCATTGTTTCTTGATGCTCTCACAGGTTCAACACCAGCATACCTATTGTCTACAAGGTGGCATCTCTGCAGCTGATAGGAGAAGAGTAGTATTTGGAAGTGCAGGAGTAGAGGAGGTCACTTACAGTGTGCATTTCATAGCACCTTGGTGAACCCCTATTTTCTATGTTTTCATGAAAGCTTCCCTGCTAGATTTCTGCAGCCTGGTCCTTCTACCAAATGTGAAGTGCATGTATGCATTTGTCTAGTTTCAAGTGTGGATGTGAGAATATCAACTTATTTTTGGTGCATCGCCTCTTTAGAGTAGTTTGTTTTCTTGTAACTTTCTCCCTTTTCATCCCCCATTATATAGTTGTATATATATCTATATTTTGCACTTGTTAGAACAAACACTATGCATCAAAGGGAGCTAGCCCTTATCTAGAGACTCTCCCCTCTAGCTTTGCCAATCCCATAGGTGAGAGGGGAGTTTCCATGTTGTGAGGAGAAGGCAAGAACTCAACTTCCTGCCATTGGGTGCATTTTCCTACGTCAATAGTTTTGGCACACCCAGTGGGACTTCAATTTTACAACATAGTAAGGTTTCAGGATTGATGTTGGTCATGTTACATCAAATTGAATATTTTTAGCATCTAGCAACTCTGAGTTAAATATATTGGTTAAGCAGCCTAGTGCCATCAGAAATCATTTCTTGTATGTATATTTCCTTTGCTCAAAATCATGGGTCTTATTTTCCTTCATATGAATATAATCAGGCTCTAGATATTTATGCAATCCCCTCAAGTAGCTCTCCTAGTTGCCCTACAATGATAAGGGAAGTGGCCTTAGAATTAGAGATTAACAGGCTGGAAGAGTAGTACAGATATCAATAGGAGCTGATGTATAAAGAGGAGTGCTTGTTTGGAAAAGCACATGCCTTGTAACCCATGGAAGAGGAGGGAGCAAAATGGAGAAATCCATTTATTCAAGGCAGTCAACCTTGTGCACCCCCTCCTATTCTGAGAAAACCCCCTCTTTTACACCAAATCCTTTCTATCAGATTGCACTTGCTCAATCTAGATCATCAAATGCATTCACTCTCAATCTCGTGTGCCTGGCTTTCCAACACCAGAAGGCATCAGAGCAACCTCCCATGGAGATGAACCTTTTAAACTCCTTAAATCATGAATTTTCCATTAAGGGGAGTACTACCAGCCAGCACATCCCTCTTCTAAAGACTCCTCCAACACACCAATATTCTTTTCCTTTCATTCCACAACCTCCCCAATTCCTTTAGCATGATGTGAAGTTTCCAAGTTGGAAGAAGGATTGCCAGGAACCAGCTCAGAGCTTTGAAGAGGATAATGATGGTGACCTCTAAGAAAGACTCTTTTAGGATAACCTAGCCAAGAAAATTGAAGATTTAGAGGCTAGGATGAAGCTGCTTCTTGAAAGAGAGTTGAAACCTTCAGAACTTGTGGAGGAGCCCCAGGACCTTGGAGAAAACAAAGTTGTTACCTGTTCATAGGAGTAGAATTCTAATTTAGAGGTCTTGAACTGGGGAGAAATAATAGAATCATGGGGTAGAATGGAGAAAGAGCAAGGTTTTTCTCAAAACCTTGAAAAGCTAATGTTGTTCCTGCTCATGATAATGCTGATGACCTCCAGGAAAATCTTTTCCAAGAAGATCTGGCCAGGAGAATTGCAGAGTTGGAATCCAGGGAGAAATTCCTCAGCGAATGTGTGATGGACAGATCAGACCAAACATCACATTTTATGTCTAAACACACCCCACCTACACATTTCTAAGAGAGCTATCAGGCCATACTTGATATTGATGAAGTGTTGACCAAGTGGAAGGAGGAGAATCATTTGATTCTAGCTTAAGGACTGCCTCCTCTTCCACATGGTTTTCCCACTTCACCCCTTCTCAAGGAGGAACCTATTTTGTAAGAGGCAGGTGAGGAGTAGAAGATCCAATCTGCAAGTCTTCAGGAGGCTTTCATGAGTGACAATGAAGAAGAAATCATCATTGATGCTCCTTGTGAAGACCTTATCAGTAGTGGAGAAGATGTAGGTCTTACATATATACAGATGTTCCAGCAATACAAAGAGGGACAAATGCATGGTAAGCTCTTTTCCTTTCTGTTTGATGAACTTCCTTGCTGCTTTGATGAGGAGGATGACTACATTGAAGAACCTGAGTTAGAGGAGGATCAGGAGGATATTTTTGAAAATCTAGAATTTCTTATCAGCAAAGAGGAAAAGGAGAGGTTTGTCTTCGTAGAGGAATGCTTTGAAGAAGATCGATTTAAACAGAGAGGTGATGTTCTGTGGGATGAGCAATCATTTTGTGAGTCCATTTTAGACATCACCATAGTCACCCTTCTTCAAGAAGGCCAAAAGCAAGTAGAGGATGAGTCTGACAAGATTTTCAACGAGGCAAAAGGGAACAAGTCAGACCATGATACATTGCAGAAGGAATGTGTAAATCAAAAGGCTTATGGTGATGAGCCAACAACCATTGATTTCTTAGTGAGGAACACTAATATGAAGGACCAACATTTAACAAGCTTCCAAGGACAAATATAATACATATACATTGGAGGCATGTTTGAATCTAATCCACTCAGATACCAGCCAACTCAGGTGATAGGCAAGAGGAGCAAGTCACCAAATCTCTTTTTCATTTAGCTATTTGCCTGACACCATAAGTCTTCTTACCAAAAAGGGGACTTGAGAAATTTTCCCTTTGATTCAAGAGGAAGGTGAGAATACCTGGTTAGCTGTATATAGTAGTTTGTTTTTAGTTTCTTTCCCTGCTTTCCCTAAGTGCAATTGCATAAGTAGTGTTTTTTATCCTTGTGTGTTTCTGTTTGCGTGTGGGGTAAAGGCTTCATGTTTGATTCTTGGATATTTTGGGGTTGTTTCTAATTCTTTCATAGCTACATCTGACTCTGTGCCCAATGGACTGCAAGGCAACTGGTTCTAAGCATAGCAGGCATGCTTCCGCTGTGAGTCACCAATTTGTTGACCAATTTTGCCCACAGGCAAAATTTTGGTCACCTTTTCCTTGGCTATTCAAAACCAGTCGATTTTAGGTTGTGCAAGTTCAATAAGTTTGTTTCATGGCCTGATTCAAGTGGTTCAATGCTTTTGGTTCAAAGGGTCCATCAACACATTCAACATTACCAAGCATTGAACCATTGAACCGCTGAACCAATTTCGGTTCAATGGCTTAGTTCAACAAGCTTGGCTCAAAGCAGATGGTTCAATCTTTTGGTTCAATGGGCTAAGTTCAACATGGCAGTTCAATCAGTGAAAAGTTCATCGGCCTTAGTTTAGTAGTCCATCGGCATGCATGGTTTAAATCTTGAACCATTGAACCATTTTTGGTTCAACGGCTTGGTTCAAGGGTATGCCCTTGTCTAAAGGGAAGTCTTTAGGTTCAAAATGCCCTTTCGAAGGGAAGGCGCTTCAAAGGAAAGACCGGGTAAGTTCAAAATTTACTTGAGTTAAAATTTTACTAAGTCCCCAATTCCTTCAGACCTTTTGTCCAAAGGAATTCCTTCAGACAAAAGGTCTGAAGGAATTCGAGCGTGCTTCGAAGCAAAGGCAGAGGCTGGGCATAATTTCTGTGGACTTTTTGTCTATGGGAAAATGTTTGCAGACAAAAGTTCATGGGATATACAAAGCAAACAAAGCTCGGGAGAATTTCCATGGACTTTTTATCAATGGGGAAATGTCCACAAACACAAAGCCCGTGGGAGCCCGAGGGGAAGTCCAAGGCATACAAGCGACCCACCGAAGGACCCCGAAGGGTAGGTGCCCTTGCGAGCGACTTTTGGCCAAGTACAAAAGGGACATTTCTGAAGGTTGAAGGGTCACCTTCCCTTTGGGAAGGTGATAGAGATAGAGAAAGATGCCAATGAAGAAATTAAGAAGGCCCGAAGCTAGCAAAGGACCCAGTGACATCCTGGAGGACGTCAAAATTAATAGAATAGTTTAGCCATTGGTTTTCAAAACATGATGGCCATATGAACGTCAATTTTCATAAAGAGGAATGACCGTTTGTTTTCAAACAAGAGAGAGTGCTAACCAGAAGCCCAGAATGCAGTGAACCACTAAGAATTTTGCCCCAAGGGGCCAAAGGAGCCAGAAGAGACAAAATAAAAAAAGGACAAATCCAAAGTGACAAAGCAAGAATGACAAGGTGAAGAAGAGATAATGCAGTCCAAGTGGCAAGGGGAAGGTGATTTATTGCCTATTAATTCCCAAATGGTGCAAATAGTAAATGGTATGGCCCATGTATTTTAAAAGGGGGACAAATCTTAATCTATTGGTAGAAAAAGGCACGGCCTGTGTTTCACATTAATGCTAGATCGCCAAAGTCAAATTCAGAGATTAAAAAACAAGGTTCCAGTAGGCCTCTTCTAGAAAGATGACATCGGCAACAGTGTTTTCCTCTTCCCAAAGTAAAGGGATGTGATAGGCCACTTGTAAAAAGGAGTGCCAAATAGGCCTCCTTACTTCTCATATATTGCGAACTTGTCATTTTGTGAATGATCTTCCACATTTTACAAGGCATAGCTCTGCTAAAATTTCTACTTGAGTCAAATAAACACAGTTTTACCTCCATCTTGGATAGACTTTTTTGAGTATGTCTTGAGTGTTGTTTGTGTTCAGTCATTATTTCTTAGTGCTCTCACAGGTTCAACACCAGCATACCTATTTTCTACAAGGTGGCATCTCTACAGCTGATAGGAGAAGAGCAGTATTTGGAAGTACAAGAGTAAAGGAGATCACTTATAGTGTGCATTTCACAGCACCTTGGTGAACCCCTATTTTTCTATGTTTTCATGAAAGCCTCCCTGCTAGATTCCTGCAGCCTGGTCCTTCTGCAAATGTGAAGTGTATGTATGCATTTTTCTGGTTTCAAGTGTGGATGTGAGAAGATAGACTTATTTTTGGTGCATCACCTCTTTAGAGTAATTTGTTTGCCTGTACCTTTCTCCCTTTTCATCCCCCCCATTATATAGCTATATATATATATATATATATATATATATATATATATATTTTACACTTGTTGGAACAAACATGATGCATCAAAGGGAGCTAGCCCTTATCTAGAGACTCTCCCCTCCAGCTTCGCTAGTCCCACAGGTGAGAGGGGAGTTTCCATGTTGCAAGGAGAAGGCAGGAGCTCGACTTCCTGCCACTGGGTGCCTTTTCTTGCGTCAACACATACCATAATGCAAGTTTTAAAAAATTATGCCAACCCCTAGGATTCCTCTCCAAGATATTTTATTACATCAAAAAAACTCTTATTCATCGATTTAGGAATCCCATTACCATGTAGATAATAATTGGGTTTTTTTTGGGATTAATTGATTAAAATAGGCCCATTATGTAAATTATAATGATGATAAGGTAGGTCCTGTTGATACCAACATACCCCTTTTTTTTATTTTTCTAAAAGGGGACCTTTATGAATGTTTCAAAACATTTGTGTTTTGGATTAAATGTGAAAGGGTTATTCTCTCTTGAAATTTAAATGTAATTAAATTAAAAGACATGAGCCTCAATATATCTAGTTTTGATTATGTTTTATGAACTTATGTTTCTAATTATTATCTTTGAGGTGATTAGTTGTAGGTTCTATGGAGAAATCTAGGGTTCCTAAGCAGTAAACCCTAGGGGTTTGAATTTAAATGTCCACAGGAAAAATTTGGTGGGAAAATATATTTTATTTCAGTTATAAAAACCTTAAGTATAAGTTTATATTAAGCTTTAATTATGTTTTTAAACATGACCAAAAATTAATATAAAATCAAGACTTGGACCTTTTATTTTCCCCTTTAAAACTCGAGAGCCCTTTTGGATTAACTAGGTTTTTCTTAAGGTTTAAATATCTTGGTATTTACAAGCATGACCAAAATTTTAAAGTTTAAAACCTTAGTCTAAAAATCTATACATGTTAGGCCTTAACTTAAAGATCACACACTTTTGTAGATCTGACGCCTTAAATCTAATGATAGTATTTGATCCAATGGTGCAAACCAAAGCAACACCAAAAGGGATACCAATCACTTTTAAGCACTTGGATTATGATTCGGTAGTCCTCGCTACCTCAGGGGCCTTAATTAGATGGTACACATCAACCTTAATGCCCTAAGAACTCCTGAGAGCCAAATGTATAACACTCATTTATTAGACCAAAGTAATTCCATTGTCTTAAATTTGATAAGCTCACTCATATCATTTAACATCTGTGAGGACATAATTGACATTACTGAGCCTACCAAATTTAACCTAGACAACTTTTCAAAGCCTAAGCAAAGGGGACATTTCTAAAGACCCTTTCAAAGGAATTCCTATCATTTTTACATAGAAAGATTTAGCATAAAAGGCCTTAATCTAAGTTAATTTGTGTTTTTTAACATATAAGGACTTTAGGAATAACATTTTAAGTTTAAGTTTATATAGTCATGGAACTAATTAAAAGGTGTGCATCTTGTAGGATCCAATGGTGATTTCTCACCCATTGGATTTGATCTAATGGTGCATCAAACTTGAAGACTTTTCAAAGGATTCATGAGATCGACATGTGGTCTACCCATGGCTAGGGCAACTGGTAAGAGTAAGCAATATGGGGAAGATTTATTGGGGTACCAATTGGCATAGCCATGAAATTAAAGATCAAGGGACCAATAAGAACACAATTAATTTGATTTGGATTATTAGAGTGACATAAGGAAATATTTTGAAAGCCAACAACTAGTCTCCAGCTAGTATTTATGAAAATTGCCATGAAAGGCACAAAGCCACACCACATAGGCTCCACCTAAGCATGGAGAATCAAAATCAAAGATCTCCTAAGCTTAAAAGTGTAGAGGGAATGAGAACAAGGTCACATCAAATCTAAGCCATGTATAAGATTAATAAATTGTATATTTCCACCATTAAAGCTCAAAAACCCTAAACCCTCTATAAAGAAGACTTGAGTCAGCTCAATTAGTCACAAAGCAATTAGAATAGTGCAACTAAACCTTAAATAAAGTACCCTATTGAAACCTTTGGTGATATTGTAAATATAATTTGGTTTCATAAATGGTGGTAGGTAGGAAATAGATGAAGATGGAAGTAGAACTTTATCTAACTTCAGATAGTGAGGAGAGGATCTTTAAAGACATAGAGCTAGACTTGACAGCCCTAAATGTGCATGGAATCATGAACTGGTCTGAGTTATTCTTCCTTGTGGAGGAATTATAACCAATTTCCCAAGAGTAAAATAAGAATGCCTCTATACATTATAGATACAATGACCTAGTCTCAATTCAACTGGCAAGCCTCCACCATGTTGTAGCCAAACTAAAGGTAATGCATTGTATCAACCTCCTTACTCCCATTTTTGTTGATTATAGAATAGATAAAGAATGGATCATTCAAGAGGGAAGAACATATAAGTTTACATGAATCACCCCTATGTCATTTTAAACTTATTATAAGATCCCCTTACTTCATATTGATCTCCCATCCTTAAGAGAGTGGATAAAAACCCAAGACCTAGATTCATTCCTTACACCTTGATTAATCCAAGGCTCCCAAATTTTTAGGTCCATTAATGGTGGGATTATTATTATTAAATTTAAGGAGGGTGTTAGGATAGATATGACCTTACTAAACAGAGCCTTTGGTGCCCCTTCCACTACTTATGTAAGCAAGGTCTGGGTATCTTATTTTCACTGCATGTTGGAATAGAACTTAAACCCTCTCACTAGAGACCTAATAAGCTTTTTCTTGGCTAAAAAATTCATATCCATCAAGAAGGACCTCCAAATAATTTCATATGATGTCCTATCTCTTGGATTCACTTTTGGTCTCATTAGATTTCTTTGGCATCCCAAATTGGTCCCTTGATGATAGAACCACTATTTTTCATCACTACTCTAAATTGCATATATTAAAATATAGGAACCACATGTAATTTATCTATGATGGTGTTTTCTTAGATATCCATGAAGCAATCACTAGTGTTCCTATGCCAAGACTCCAGCCTCTAATTAAAAGGTAAGTAGAAGCCATGGGGGATGTGTGGTTCTATTTAGATTGCACTATAATAAAAATAGAAGGAATCATAACTCAACCCTACCAATTGCCCATTCATGTCCCTAGTAAGATTTTAGAAAAGAGATTTCCTATCAAATCATCCAAGGTGTGGATGAGATATGCAAGAAAAATAAGAAAGCTTAGGTCCACCCTTTTCCACTAAATATGGGTAAGACTGTGATCAAGGATTGGAAGCAACTAGAAATTATGGTGATACATAGAAATTATTTTGATTTCCAGCTAGATGACCTTAAGATGCAGGACCCCAATAATAGAGTGACCAACCACATCTAAGATAAAAAAAATTCCCAAATATTGAATACAAACATCAACTAGGCATGGGAGATGGTATCTATACAAAGTCAAAGAACTTTGAAGAGGTCATATCCAAGATCAAAAGCTACAATATCTAGTTGGATCATAGGCTAGTCAAAGACAATAATCCCTTAGGAGAGAGATGGTAATTTCATCCCTCACATTATCAATTATTTCTTGGACCATCTAGGACTGCTCTTCAGGAACCACCTATTGGAAGACAATCTTATGAGCCTTAATGAGTATAATTGACAAAACCACACCAAGTTGGGAAACCTAAGGATATAAAAGGAAAATGAAAAGTTGCGATTGAGGAGTCAAGGATAGAGCATAGACTTGGAGAAGGTCCTTAACCCTAGGCATTCCCACAGAGGCCTCCTTCCCTATTGGAAATCATTAGCATGATTGCGCTAGAGGCAAGATAAATAGTGGAGAGTGTCCTTATTGACATTATAGTTGCCTATGGTTTTGATAGGGAGGAGGATCCCTCTGATACAACAAAAAAGGGTTTGACCCCACTAGATGGAAGGAAGAGACAAGAAAAATTGGCCTTGGTGCCCCTGGCACCTAGAAATAAGCCTAGGTTAACCTTCACTCACCCTACCAGTGAAGTTAACCTATTCAATGATGAGAACCCTATTTATGGACCAGCTATTCCTAAATAGTTTGTTTATGGGAAATTACAAAAAATCCCATCTCTCTCTCCATCATGGTCCTTAACCTAAGTTGGTATAAATGTGTAGGATACTTTCAAGACATGGATCCAAGACATTATAAATAGACAAGCAGAGAGAAGGATCCAAATCCTTCATGACAAGAGGATTGATACCCTAGGGGCCTCTGGGAGTTCAAATTTAGAAGTTATTGAGCAACCATAATTCAAAGAGTCTGACACAAAGGTCCAATTCAATCCAGACACATCAGGGTTTGAGAGAGTAGTAACAAGGAAAGCCGCCATTGGCATTGAAGAATTCACTTTTCAAAAGACGAAACCTTTTGTGGGCCTAACTCCTAAATAATGGTAGGAAATAGGGGAGCATCCCATCTATCAAGATGATGTGTATTTTTAAGTGGTGGCACAATCATTAATGACCTTGGCTAGAATCCAAGGAATGAAGCAAAGGATCCTCAAATTGGATAAGGAAAAGTAGGATTTAAAGACTCAAGTCCTACTCTCAATTATTGAGGACATATTACAAGTGCTAAATAAATCATTTCTAGATACATTTGAGAATTTAAAAAACATAAAGATGAGATGGCACAAGCATTAATTACCCAATGGTAGGATTCTCAGGCTCAGATGACAGAACTAATCAATATGTATATGACAAAGTGGGCCTTGGACTTCAAGATCATCAAGCGTAGACATTTAGATATCCTCATGGTAGTTTTGATGGATAAGCAAGAATATTTGATCACCTAGTGTAGCAATGTCAATAAATTCATCAAGGAAGACAAGGACCTAGTAACCATAATGGATAAAATTTTTGGGAGCTTTTTGGATAACCCTTCTCAAACCACTACTATGGACCTATTCAGTGATGGAGAATTCAAGTAGAGAGTTAGTGTCCACATCTAGGGAATTAAAGATAATAAATGTCATTTTTATAAGGATAATTAGAATATCCTTGACACCATACTTACTTTAGGGTAGCAAATCATGGAAGCATAATGTATCAAGGAACTCATGGCTGAGGCTAACAAGGAATTTGACACATTGGTAAATCAAGAGGAGGATTGTCTAATGAATCTTGTAGTGGATTTTTATTTAATAAAAAATAAATATACCAAGGTGAAGGATTTCTATAGATATAGCTAGAGTGGCCCACTACCAATTTAATTTTTAAAATAATATCCCTTTGTAATAAATATATGCTATCCTATTAGCATATATGGTTTCCTTTTGTCAATTTTGATGTAGTAGGTCATATACATTATAATATTTGTATTAAAGACAATTGTCCTTATCCTACATATGGATATTTTGAGAAGGTTAACTAGTGAACTACCTATGATTCCTATATATAGGTAAGGATTACCTTTTTGTAAGGGGGAGATCTTTTGAGCAATTGTATATCAAGATTATTTAATATAACTAAGGAATTCTGAAAAGATTGTCTTTATAGTTTGTTAAATGTCAATGTTGTCTCTCAATTGCATGTTTTCATCTTAATTTTGAATAAATATCCATACTTTGAGTCACATTCTCTATTATAGGGCTATTTATTTGTGCTAATGCTGAATTAACTATAAACAACTCAAGTATACTTTATTTTATTTTGCTCTGCATTTGGATGTGCTTAGGCTATTAAGACCACAATAGCAAATGTTTAAAGTAAACTTGGTTCTTACTTATGATTTATTTATTTCCTCTAAATTGTGATTGATTTGTGATGTAATCTAAGTTTATGATATTTTATAACATAAATTGGTTCATGTGTGCTCAAAGTAATTTGAATTTTGTCATAATATTTGAGATGAGAATTTGCAATCAAATTTCCTTTCTACCTTACCCTTCCCTTTTCTTATTTTATATCAAGACTTACTTTAGTTTAAATATCATTGTTAATATTCATTTATATTAGTTTGGATATCATCAAATTCACAAAGATCCAAAGATTCTGACCCTGGTGGCTCCCAACCACTAAACTAAATAAATATTGTGGATAGTTCCCATACTCTGATTCTATTCCACCACAAACATCATCAAATTGTCACAAATTGTAACTCATGCCTTGGATTTTTTAATCCTAAAATGAGAAGTTCTCATCAAAATTTAACAACACCTATGGTACATTTAGAAATATCAACAGGAGGAAGCTCTACTGGTGCTAAAAGGAGGGCCATGAATCATTAAAGATCTTTGTTGGTTTTGGTGTATTAGGTAAAAGATAATTGTATACTTTACATGTTTATGTTTATTTTAGCATAAATTATGTAAAGATGGGTGACCTTCATGGTTTTATACTGATCTTTAGGTTTACTCAAGAAAAGATTGATATTATTTAAATACATATGCTTAATTATAGTAAATATGGCTTCTAGTGCTAAGAATTCATTATAATTTAGAATTAGAATGGTTTATTCTAGTTAAAATTGACAATTATTTGTTAATAAGAAGTTTATTTGAGTCATAAGTTGTAAATAAAGATCATATATACATAATTCAACAAATATTTGAGCTTGTTTAGTCAAATATTGATGTCCTTTGTCCTCTTACAAGAAAATGCTTGTAAAATAAGATTAATATACAAGTTGATTGTTAATTATCTGAGGATATAAATTTACTCATGATATTTCAAATAAGATCCTTAATCCTTAATCTAGAATTGCCAAGGATCAAGACCAGATCACATTCAAAGACTAGAGAACCCTTACTCAAGCTAAAAATCCATAGAAAGACTAGGAAAGATAGAGGAAGGTGTAGAAATTCTAAATATCTACCATCTTCACCCTTGCAAGGGATTCTTGTGTTAAATATTCATCCAAATATGGCATGGCTTAGAATTTTACCCATCAATATACCATGTGTGGTTCATGACTTACCACATAATTTTTAAAATTATTTGCTAATAGTCCAACTGGTATTGCAACTATGAAGGAACATGTTAAATCTTTAAAAGTTGCATTAAGATTGTTAAATGTTATTCATGAAGATGTAGAATTTAGGTTATTTACATTTACATTCAAAGATGTTTCATATGAATGGTTCCTTAATTTGCCTGACAATTGTATTACCTCATGGAATAACCTTGACACTATTGTTATTGATAAATTTGGAAATATCATAAGCCCCTATGTCATCTATCATCAATTCACAACTATCAATAGAGATGAAAGTGAACCTATTAGGTCCTTCAATGTTAGGTTCCAAAATATGTTTAGTCAGACCATGGATCGATATAAACCTAATGAAGCTTTAGCTCTAGAGGTTTACAAAGATGTTGTTGACCCCATGATTTTTATATTTCTTAAAAGAGCTATCCTAATTATCATCATATTGGCTCAAGATTACTCTAAAGTAGTGGTTATTAATGACTAAATGCAACCCCAAGGACAAATGGTTTATTCTATCCCAAATGTCAATCCTTAGATGCTGACATTAAACCTTTTCCCAAATAATAACCAAAATACTCTAGCATTAAACTAGTTCCATGCCTTGAATGTATTACCTAATAACCATGCTACCCCTAATCAGAACCTAGGTTTCTTGAGTCATCAAGCTACTAATGGATCTCATATCAATGACCAAAAGGATTTATTGTTTGTCAATGGAATTAAGAATAGCCAGGGTAAAAATTATAAGACTCCAAAGAATGAGAATAAATATATATTAAAAATGGTTCAAAAGCTTAGTACAAACTTCTTGAAATTACAAAATCAAGTTGGTAATGCTAATGATAACCCTAGAAGGAACTTCACTTTCCAAAAGTTTAAAAGGCCTAGAAATAGATTTTAGAATGATAGTTTATACAATAATAAAGGTAATGAGCCTTCCTCTAGCAAATGGACTATGGATATCAACCTCACTAATATTGCCTTACCGGACTACTGTAGGGTGCATGCTACCTCTAAGCATGGTGAGATTGACTACATTGAATTTTACAAAGCCTTTAAAACTTTCCAAGAAGAACTTGACACATTTGAAGTCATTCCAAACAAAGATGATGATGTAGGTCTTTTTGAATCTAAACCATCTGACCAAGTGCACATGGTAAAAACCTTTCAATTCCATTTTTCAAGAAGATAATGAGCTTGCAAATATTCTTGAAGAGATTAAAGCATTCTAGCAGTTCTTGAAGACATATCCTCTAAGAAATAGGGAGAAAAAATAGGCATTGACCACTTCTACTCCACCTAAGAATTATGGGACTCCTCTAGACACTACATCAAGGAGTGATCTTGAACCACCTAAGGTTAGTTATTATAAACCTACTATAGAATCTTTAAACAAGACTAGTTACAACATTATGGAAGATATGAAAAATATTAAAGCCAAAATCACTCTTCATGAGCTAACTCAAATAATAAAACAAAGAGACTTACTCTTGGAATCCTTGTCCAAGAAGCCTGACAAGCCCCCTAAGAGTGATAGTGCAATGTAACTATGAAAGTAACCAAAATAGATTCCATACCCTTCTTGCTTATGTTTAAGATATTTGGGAAGAATCTCCATAATTATCTTTTAGATTTTAGAGCCTCAACCAACATCATGCCTACTAGGATATGTGAACAAGTTGGGTTAACACCAATCAAGTCTGATAGGGTGGTTACTCAATTGGATAAATCCAGAGTCAAGGTCATTAGGGAACTATTAAATATGCATATGTAGCTAGCCAGTGAGCCCAGTGTTTAGAAATTCATTAACATACAAGTGGTAGATATTCCTAATTTTTATGGATTGCTCTCGAGTAGAGAATGGACTAAGGACTTAAATGGTTACATGTCTATTGATTGTTCACACTTTTGGCTACCTTAGAAAGGTTTTTGAATTAGATAAGAGTAGAAAGGGAACCTATAATGAAACATGTGATAACATAATACAATGTTATCAATGAAAGGGTAAACTTCCTAGATTCTGATCTAGGAGTTTTCCCTTTAGAAACTATAAAGAAACCTAGTTCCAAGAGCTCTCATCTAATGCCTGGCCTCTGGAAGTTATATGTTGATGGTGCCAAATGAAAATTAGGATTAGGGGATTGTATTGTATTGATAGAACCTATATATAAACAATACCATGCATCTTATAGGTTACGATTCCCTTGCACCATTAACTTGGCTAAGTATGAGGCTCTCATCCTAGGATTACATCCTGACATCAAACACAAGGTCAAAGAACTCCTTGTTTATAGAGATTCTAAACTTGTAGTTAATCAAGTAAAGAGAAAGTACTAGTGCAAGTTATCTTACCTTAAGAGGTACAAATTCATAGTTTGGGACTTGGTAGAATCTTTTGATGCCTTCAATATCCTGTTTGTCCCTAGGGAAGAAAATAAAGTTGATGATGAGCTTGCCTCTGTTGCATCTAACCTCATGCCTAATCATGACTCTCAGAACCTTAGTATTAAGCTTGTACCATGTCCCTCAATCCATGAAAACATAAATCACTTCCAAAATTTCAATGATGATAAAAAAATTATGGATTTCTTGACTAATTTGGAGCCTTTAAAGATCACACTATTGATGAAGCTGATGAAAATTTTCCTGAGAGGGAACTTATTGGTAAGATCATTAAACTAAGTGATAATAAGATACCTAAAGGGATGGTCTCATTTAAAAGGATATTTTATCTTGAAAAGATTTTTTAAGTACCTAAGCAACCCAAGGTAAGTGTTAAGGACTATCATGTAATAAGCCTTGGCCCACATGATCAGCCCCAAATGGTCAATATAGGGAAGGCTTGCACTAAAATGGAAAATAGAAAAGATAGAGAGCTACTTACAAAATACAAAGATGTAGTTTCTTGGTTTTATGAATATCTAAAAATATTTGATATAAGGGTTATTACTCATACTATACCTCTATAGGAGGGTTACAACCCCTTTAGATAGAATCAAAGACTAGTTAACCCTATTTTAGAACCCATGATCTTTAAGGAGGTTAAGAAACTACTAGATGCAAGGATCATATTTCCTATTAGGCATTCCACTTGGGTTGTAAACCTAGTCCCAATCATAAAATAGAATGGGGAAATAAGATTATGCATAGATTTTATAAATCTAAATAGATCATCTAAAAAAGACAATTACCCCTTTCCTTCTCTGGACCAAGTTATCCAAGTTGTTTTAAGATCTACCATGATGTCATTTTTAGATGGATTTTTTGGATATAACTAAGTTCTCATTTCTCTAGAAGATAGGATTAAAACAACTTTTACTATTAAATGGGGAACATATGCTTACAAGAGAATGCCTTTTAGATTAATTAATGTAGGGGTAGCTTTTCAGAGGGTCATGGACCATGCTTTCTAAGGTTTAGTGGGAAAATGAATCATCATATATATGTATGATCTCATAGTATTCTCTAAAAATAGATAAGAACATTTCATGCATTTGAGACAAGTATTTGATAGATGTAACAAGTATGGTGTATCTCTTAACCCCAAAAAAAGCATATTCTATGTCACTGAAGGAAATTGTTGGGGCATGTCATTAACAAAGATGGGATCTCCATAGATCCTGATAGAGTGGATGCCATTTATAAAATTGGGTTACCCAATAGTGTAAAATAACTAAAGTCATTATTTGACAAGATTAACTTCATGAGGAATGTCATTTTAGACTTTACTGAGATTGTCAAACCTTTGAATGATATGCTTAAGAAAGATGCTACAATTTATTGGAATGAATAATCCAAAAAATCATTTGCTAACATTAAAATAACAATCAATCAAACCCCAATCTTAATAAGTCATAACTTTTCAAATGACTTTTTCTTGTATTCATTTTCTTTTGATCACACCATGGCTACTATATTAACTCAAAAGTTTGATGGGAATGACTACCATATAGCCTTCATGAGCACCACTTAAAAAATGTAGAGGTAAACTATTCCATAATTGATAAGCAAACCTATGCCTTGGTAAAGGCAGTAAAAAAATTTAGATATTACCTTCTTAGAAATAAGGCACATGCCATTTTACCTAACCTAGCCACAAAGCTTATGTTGAGTTAGAATGAGCTTGGGGAAAGAAGAGGCAAGTGAATGGAGATAGTAAAAGAGTATGATATAGAGATGAAAATTTCCAAATTAGTGAAATGTCAAGTCTTAGTTCAAATGATTGATAATATTGATCCCAAGCTCCATGTCATGCAAGTGGATCAACAAAACTTCTAACCTAATGAATGGTATGACTATTTAATGCATCTTATTATTAGAGGTAGTTATCCCACAAGACTCACCAGAGAATATAAGAGATATTTAAGGCTCAAATCATCCCATTACCTCATCAAATATGGAGTCCTCTATAATAAAAAATTTGAAGGGATCTACTTAAGATGTGTATCAAAAGAAGAGGCCTCTCAAATCATGTCTACTTTCCATGAAAATTTGGGTAGTGGACATTATTCAAGGATAACCATAGCCCAAAATATTCTTTGGGTTAGGTATTATTGGCCCACCCTTTTCAAATATGCATAAAAACATGTGAGGGAGTGTCATTCATGCCAGATCTTCAACACAAAAGAGCCAAAGGTAGCCATGCCTTTACAACCTATGATGATAGACTAGAATTTTTCACAATGGGGATTATACTTCATAGGAGTGATCAACCCTAGTTATTTTGAAGGTCACAAATATTTCCTAACTATTATGAATTATTACACTAGGTAGAGTAAGGCGTAACCACTAAGCAATGCAAAATTGAAGAGGTGATTAATTTCTTAGAGGAAAATATTTGCACTAGATTTGGAAACCTAGTTTCCTTAGTTTGTGATAATGGATCTACCTTCATATCCATTTAAATGATAGAATGGGATTATGACTAAGGCATTAAACTCAAGTTTTCTTCCAATCAATATCCTCAGGGAAATGGTGTTTCTGAATCCACAAAAAAAAAACCTGATGAGGGCCATCAAAAAATATGTTGAAGATAAACCCAAAACATGGCATAAACTCTTTAAGTTTTCATTATGGGTAGATATAATTAGGATAACATAAGCCCTTAAGGCTTCATCATTTTTGTTAGTATATGGTCAAGAGCCTATCTTTCCCATCACCTTGAAGTTTCCTACATTCACATTCATGCAAGAATACATGGAGGACATCCAAAAACTTGCTAATTCTAGGCTATTAGACATCATTCAAATGAAATATGCCAGAGAAAAGGCATTTCTAGACTTCAGTAGACACCAATAAACCATATAAATATGGTTTGATAAAATTTCCAAAGTGAAGGTGTTTAGGTAGGGAGACCTAGTCCTCCTCTAGGATAAGGCATCAGAGCCTAAAGGAAAATAAGGAAAGTTTACCCCCTTGTGGATTGGCCCATACCAAATTGTAGAAATATTAGGCAATAACACTTTTAGGTTGAAGGGTCTTTAAGGAGTGAAATTTACTTTTCCCACCAATGGGCAATACCTTAAGCATTACTTTGTTGCTGCCCCACTAGGGGTCTTCATAAAATAAATCTATAATATTGTTAAGGTTAGAGTAGTTAGGATAGTTAGTTTCTTTTATTTATTTAATTTTCTTGTTGGGCTTGTATATATTTATTTGCTTGTGCTTGTCTATTTTTTGTTGTTTATTTGTTTGTGTTTCATATTTTCTACTTGGGGGTATTCCTTGGTCTTATTAAATTCTCATAGATTATCTTTGTTTAAAATTGATCAAAATGTGTGAGTATGAATCTTACAAAAGTGAACATGAGGTGGTGATAAAGCATCATGATGCAACCAAGGGCATTGGCATAGATAGGTATAGGAGCTAAATGTCCCACAAAGATTCAAGCCTTATTCTAAATCAAAGCTTGGTTTAAAGAAGAATCATATGTGTATAATGTGAATTTAGTTTGTTAATTCACATTGATGCTTACACTTAAAACGTATCTTTATCTGAGATTAAAGTTTCAACTAAAGGAGAGTATCCTAAGGCTAAGACATTTTATCAAATCCTTAAACTTGGCTATCCTAGCTCACAACCTTTGTTAAAAAAAAGAAAAAAGAAAGACTTAATGATAAATCAAAAGATGCAAAGTCAGAGGTGATTCAAGCAATCTCCACCAGGGCTATGGATGCCTACCTAGTAGTGGAGGAAGGCCATGAGTGAAGCCAAAGGTATCTCTGTCAGGGTTGTAGACACCTAGATGGTAGCAAAGCAATGCCTAAGCCTCCCCTAAATTAAGAGTAATTGTTCCTAAAATAATATTTAAATATGCTCAAAGTCAAATTAAATGGCCAAAATGATATGATACTAGATGTTGTTTCTTGAAGTCTCATGATAAATAGTAAGTGGAATCAAAGCACACACTACATGTTTTTTTTTTTTTTAATATCTAGGTTCAAATTTTACACATAAGAGGCTTGATTCAACTAAGAATTGACTCAAGATATGGTATATGTCAAAATGGGATAAAAAAACTTATGTACAAGTCTAAACTAGAGCCCTGGGTTAACATATTGCTATGTTCCCCCTATGAGTCACCATTTTTTGAGACCAACATATCCCCTTTTTTCTACTTTTGCTAAAAGGGGACCCTTGTGAATGTTTCAAAACATCTATGTTCTAGATTGAATGTGAAAGGGTTATTCTCTCTTAAAATTTAAAGGCAATTCAATTAAAAGACATGAGCCTTAGTGTATCTAGTTTTGATTATGTTTTATGGACTAATGTTACTAATGATTGTCTTTGAGGTGATTAGTTATAGGTTCTATGAAGAAAGCTAGGGTTCCTAAGTAGTAAACCCTAAGGGTTTGAATTCAAACATCCATAGGAAAAGTTTAAAGAGAAATTATATTTCCTTTTGGTTATAGAAACCCTAAGTCAAAATTTATATTAAGCTCCAATTATGTTTTTAAACAACCAAACATTAATATAAAATCAAGACTTGGACCTTTTGTTTTCCCCTTTAAAGCCCAAGAGCCCTTTTAGATTAACTAGGTTTTTATTAAGGTTTAAATATCTTGGTATTTTCAATCATGAATTTTTTTTAAAGGTTGAAACCTTATTCTAAACCTTTATACATATCAAGCCTTAACTTAAAGCTTGCACACTTTTGTACATCTAATGCCTCATGTTCAATCATATGATTTGATCTAATGGTGTGAACCAAAGCTGACACCAAAAGGGATACAAATCACTTTCAAACACTTGAATTATGATATGAGAATCCTCACTACCTCAAGGGCCTTAATCCAATAGCGCACATCGAACCTCAAGCCCCAAGAATTCTAGAGAGCCTAACACATGGCACTCAGTCATTAGATTGAAGTAATTCCATTATCTTAAATTTGACAAGATTTCTCCCATAATTTAATGTCTATGAGGACATAATTGATTTTATCAAGCCCACCAAATTTAAACTAGATAAATTTTGAAATCCTAAGCAAAGGGGGCATTTCTAAAGACCCTTTTAAAGGAATTCCTAGTATTTTTACGTAGAAAGACATAGCATAAAAGGCCTTAACCTAAGTTAATTTTTGTTTATCAACATAAAATGACTTTAGGAATAACATTTTAAGTCTAATTTTATATAGCCATGGAACTGATTAAAAGGTGTGCATCTTGCAGGATCCAATGGTGATTTCTCACCCACTGGACTTGATCCAATGATGCATCAAACCCAAAGACTTTTCAAAGGCTTCATGAGCTTGGAATTTGACCTACCCATGGCCAAGGTAACTAATAGAGTTACATAGAACCATGTGAGGAGGACATGTGTTAGTTTTCCATTCAAAGGAAAAAATATTGACAGGACCCACTTAATAAAAGTACTCAATTAAATGACTTAGACCTTGTAAAAATCAATGGTGATCACTCACCCACTAGATTTGATCCAATAGTTTGTCAAGCTCAAAGACTTTTCAAATGCCTTGTAATATTGACACATGGCTAATGCATGGCTAAGATAGCAACTGGAAAGAGTAAGCAGCATGAGGAAGATTTTCTAGGGTGCCAAGTGACATAGAAATGAACTTTAAGATCAAGGGACCAATAAGAACATAGGAACTTGGATTTGGATTATCAGAGTGAAATAAAGAAAGATTTTGAAAGCCAAAAATTATTATCCAGCTAGAATTTATGAAAATTACCACAAAAGGAAAGAACCATGCCATATAGGCTCCATGTGAGCATGGAGAATCAAAATCAAAGATCTTTTAAGCTCAAAAGTGTAGATGGCATGAGAATAAGGTCCCATCAAATCTAAAGCATGTATAAGATTAAGAAACTAGATATTTCCACCATTAAAGCTTAAAAACACTAAACCCTCTATAAATAAGACCCGATTAAGCTCAATTAGTCATAAAATAATAAGAATAACATAACTAAACCTTGAGTAGACAGTGAGGGGAGGATCTTTAAAGACACAGAGCTAGACTTGACAGACCTAAACATGCATGGAATTAAGAACTAGTTCAATTTATTCTTCCTTGTGGAGGAATTGCAACTAATTTCCTATGAGGAAAATAGGAATGCCTCTATACATCAAAGATATAATGACCTAGTCTTAATTCAACTGGTAGGCCTCTACCATGCTACATAAAAACTAGAGGTAATGCATTGTATCGACCTTCTTACTCCCAATTTTTTGTTTATAGAATAGATAAATAATAGATCATTCAAAAGGGAATCACTAAGAAGGTTTCATGCATGACCCCTATGGCCTTCAAAACTTATTATAAGCTTCCCTTGCTTCATATTGATCTCTCATCCTTAAGAGAGTGGATAAACACCCAAGAGTTGGATTTAATCCTTACACCTTGATTAATCCAAGGCTCCCATGTTTTTAGGTCCCTTGATGGTGTGATTCCTATTGTCTAATTTAGGGAGGGTGTTAGGATAGTTTTTACCTTGCTGAATAGAGCCTTTGGTGCCCCTTCCACTACTTATGCAAGCAAGGTCTGGGTATCTTATGTTCATTGCATGTTAGAAAGGAACTTAACCCCTCCAATTGGAGACCTAATAAGCTTTTTATTGGCCAAAAAATTCAAAGACATAAAGAGAATGACCTCAAAATAATTTCATATGATGTCCTATTTCTTGGATTCACTTTTGGCCTCTATAGATTTCCCTAGCATCCAAAATTGGTCCTCTGATGGTAGAACCACTATTTCTCATCACTATTCTAAATTGCATATATTCAAATACAGGAACCACATGCAATTTATTTGTGATGGTGTTTTCCTAGATATCTATGAAGAAATCACCAGTGTCCCTATGCCAAGACTTCACCCTTTAATTAAAATGCAAGTAGAAGCCATGGGGGATGTGTGGTTCTATTCAAATTGCAATGTAATAAAAATAGAAGGAATCATGACTCAACCCTACCAGTTACCCATTTATGTCCCTAGTAATATTATAGATCAAGATATTGTATATCAAATCATCTAAGGTGTTGATGAGATATGAAAGAAAAATATGAAAGCTTAGGTCCACCCCTTTCAATTGGACATTAGTAGGATTGTGATCAAGTATTGGAAGTAACTAAAAATTATGGTGATCCATAGAAATTATTTTAATTTCTAGCTAGATGACCTTAAGATGTTGGACCCAAATAATAGTGTGACCAACCACATACAATATTAAAAAAGTCCAAAATATTGAATACAAACATCAACCAAGCATGGGAGATGGTATCTATACAAAGGCAAAGAACTTTGAAGAGGTCCTATCCAGGATCAAAGGATACAATATCTAGTTGGAATATAGGTTGGTTAGAGACAATAAGCCCTTAGGATGGAGATGGTAATTATATCCCTTAAATTATCAAATTCCAAGACCATCTAGGACTACTCAACAGGAACCACCTATTAGAGGACAATATTATGAGCCTCAATGAGTATAATTGGCAAACCCACCCTAGGTTGGGAAACCTAAGGATATAAAAGGAAATGTACAAGTTGTGATTGAGGAGCTAAAGATAGAGAATAGACCTAGAGAAGGTCGTCAACCCTAGGCATCCCCATAAAGGCCTCTTTTCCTAATGGAAACCATTAGCATGATTGCCTTGGAGGCAAGAGAAAGAGCAGAGAGTGACCTTGTTGACATTACAATTGTCTATGGTTCTAATAGGGAGGATAATCCATCTAATACAATAGGAAAATATTTGACTCCATTGGATGGAGGAAAGAGATAAGTAGAATTGGCCTTGGTGCCCCTAACACCTAAAAAAAAGCCTAGGTTAATCTTCTTTCACCCTAATAGTGAAGTTAACCTCTTCAGTGATGAGAACGCTATTTATGAACCAACCATTCCTAACTAGTTTATTTATGAGAAATTAAAAAAAAATACATCTCTCTCTCCATCATGGGCCTTAACCTGAGTTGACATAGATGTACAAGATAATGTCAAGCCATGGATCCAAGACATTGTAAATAGACAAGCAGAGATAAGGATCCAAATCCTTCATGAAAAAGAAATCTAGAAGATTGACACCCTAGGGGACTTTGGGAGTTAAAATTTAGAAGTTCAAGAGTAACCATAATTCAAGGAGTCTAACATAAATGTCCAATTTAATATAGACACATCAGTGTTTGAGAGAGTATTAATAATGAAAGCCACCATTGGCACTGAGGAATTCACTTTTCAAAAGGTGGAACCTTTTATGGGCTTAACTCCTATCCAAGAGTAGGCAATAGGGGAGTATCCCATCCATTAGGAGGATGTGGTTGGTTTAGTGGTGGCATAGTCAGTAATGACCTTGGCCAAAATCTAAGGAATGAAGTACAAGATCCTCAATTTGGAGATGGAGAAGTAGGATTTGGAGTCTCAAGTCCTACTCTTAATTCTTGAGGACATATTACAAGTGTTGATTAAATCTTTGCTAGATACATTTGAGAATTTAAACACCATCAAGCTAAGATGGCATAAGCCTTAATCACCCAATGGTAGGATTATCAAGATTAGATTATAGAAATCATCAAGATGCATAGGACAAAGTAGGCCATGGACTTCAAGATCATCAAGCTTAAACATTTAGATATCCTCATGGTAGTTTTGATGGATAAACAAGAAGATTTGATCACCTGGTATAGTAGTGTCAAAAACTTCATCAAGGAAGACAAGGACCTGGTAACGAAAATGGAGAAAATTTTGGGGAGCCTATTGTATAACCCATCTCAAACCATTGCTATTGACCTGATCAGTGATGGAGAATTCAAGCAAAGAGTTAGTGTCCACATTAAGGGCATTAATGACAATCAAGGTCTTTCTACCAAGGATAATCAGAAGATCCTTGACACCATCCTTACTTTAGGGAAGTAAATCATGGAAGCACAATGTATCAAGGAACTCATGGCTAAGTCTGACAAGGAATTTGACACACTGATAAATCAAGAAGAGGATTGTCTAATGAACCCTGTAGTGGATTTTGAGCTAATCAAAGATCAATATACCAAGGTGAAGGAATTCCTTAGATAGGGATAATTGAGGGGCCCACTAATAATGTAATTTGTAAAATAATATCCCTTTGTAATAAATAAATGCTAGCCTATTAGCATATATGGTTTCCTTTTGTCAATATTAATGTAGTAGGTCATATACATTGTAATATTTGTATTAAGGATAGTTGTCCTTATCTTGCATGTGGATATTTGGAGATGGTTAACTAGTGAACCACCTATGTTTCTTATAAATAGGTAAGGATTACCATTTTTTAAGGGAGAGATATTTTGAGCAATTGTATACCAGGAGCATTTAATATAACTAAGGAATTTTGAAAAGATTATCTTTATAGTTTGTTAAATGTCAATGTTGTCTCTCAATTGCATGTTATCATCTTAAGTTTGAATGATTATCCATACTTTTAGTCACATTCTCTATCATAGGGCTATTGATTTTTTATAATTCTATATTAATTGTAAATATATCAAGTATACTTCATTTTATTTTGTTCTACATTTGGATGTGCTTAGGCTATTTAGACCACAGTAGAAAATTTTTACAGTAAACTTGGTTATTACTTATGATTTATATATTTCCTATAAATTTTTCATAATTTGTGATGTAATATGATTTTATGCTATTTTATAACATAAATTGGTTCATGTGTGCTCAAAGTAATTAAAATTTTGTCATAATATTTGAGATGAGAATTTACAATCACATTTCCTTTCTACCTTACCCTTCATTTTTCTTATTTTTTATCAAGAGTCATTTTAGTTTAAATATAATTATTAATATTAATTTAGATTAGTTTGGAAATCATCAAATTCATAAAGATCCAAAGATTCATACCCTAGTGGCTCCCAACCACTAAAATAAACAAATATTATGGACATTTCCCATACTCTATTCTATTCCACCATAGACATCACTGAATTATCATAAAATACAACTCATGCATTGGATTTTTTAATTCTAAAATGAGATTTTTTCATCAAAACTAAATAACACCTATGGTAAATTTATAATCATCAACATGTCCATTTTCACATATCAAAAAATTGGCATACCCAACCTAGTGATGATGTGGTCTTCAAGGAAATTCATAACTACTTTAGTCTTGAAGTTATTGAAAGCTTAAACCTCAACCAAAAATGTGTAATAATCATTAGATATAATAATTAAATTATGTCTAGATGATGAATTGGGATTGATGGTACCCAAAAATTTTGGTCCCCATTTTGAAAATGGATGAACCTTTATGAGTAGTTACAATGGAATTATTGGGTTGTGTTCTCGATGTGGAGTAACTTGTCAAGCATGGAAATTTATTACATAATAATTTTAATATTAAAATACATGTGAAAAATAATAAATATCTCTAAGTATTTTAAGGTTTATATCAATACCAAAACCATGGCCATCAACATACTTCTCATGGAAATTTTTAGCACATCTACTACTTCTTATTTGCTCAAGAACGTCAAATATATGCCTTCATGATTTCATCTATATAGTATGCATGATTTGATCATGAAGTGGATTATGTTTAAATGGAATATTATTATATTAGTGTATTTAATATGGTTAGGAATTTCACTATTTAATAAATAATGAACAATGTCCTCCTACCATTCATCAGTAGTGATGTTTTGCACTACATAGTGTTAGTAAAAAATCTATGGATCTACTTCTACCATGGTTTTGTTTATTCATTGACCTATGGAAATATTAATTAGATACAATTAAAAATAAAAATATTTTATAATGGTCATATATTTCCCACATCACTCACCAAGTTCATTTTGGAACAACATTTCCTTAATATTTATATTAGGCACTATTGACCAAATTTGACCATGCAAGTCAAATTGGGACCCCTATAGGTAAAAACTTGATTTTTATAGGTTTATATAGGGTATAATAATTTTTAATGAGGTATATAATAAGTCATTTATGTTATTTCATGTTATATTAGCCTTGGTCATTAGTCATTTCAGTTTTTATGTCCTTTTGAGTCATTTTGGGGTTAAAATAGGGCATTAAATGAGTTGTACAGCCTCCTAGGGAAGTTTTAAGGTGTAATAAGGCTAATTTAATGTGAAATGTGTCCTATTATTCATTATTAAACTATTCATAACTGAAAGTGATAGGTTTTTTATAATAAAGAGTAGTTTTTTTGGGAAAATAGAAGAGTTTTGCACTTATACAACCCATGGGGGAGGGTGACATGTGGGAAACTTCCATAGAATTTATCTATATATTCATAAATATAAATTTCATGCTTTAAATCCTTTATAATTTCCAATTTTGAGCCAAAACCATTCTACTCCTTCTTCAGCTTTCTAGACACATAGAACTAGTCAACAGGTTTATCCTTGGTACGAACAACAAGAGAGGTTTCAAGAAAATTGATCTTGTGGGTGTATTATACACTCAGTCAAATTATATTTGATATTTTTTTGTAGAGTAATGGTGTTCTGCACCTTATGAACCATTCATAAGAAGTTGACTTATCTAATTTACTTGTTATTCTATGCACCCTACATGTTTTACTCTTGTTTGGATGATTCCATACAAATAGTTGAAGAGTTTTAATTAATAGGATTTTTAAACCCTCCTATAATTTTCCCCATTCTTGGATTCATGTTTAAAGTTTTTGTGATGGACAAATCACTCCAGGTTTGTAAACTAGTCTCATTTGAGAATAATAGACAAGTTTCCATCATTTTATGGATCTTCATTATTTTTTAATGGTTAAAAAGGGTTATGATAGTTTCATTTACATGTTTCCAAGGTTATAATAATTAAATTCACCTTTAAAATTCATTATCTAAATCAATATTCATAGTTTTCAGTCATATACCACACATATAGATAGTCTGCCCTATGACTGTCATACAAAGTCAACTAGATGCCATGGAGGAAGAGTACCACATTGAAATGAAGATGTCTTGACTTGATCTAATTATTAATATTCTTAAGGGATAATTTTTAAAATTGAGGAGAAACCAATTGAATATGAAGGCATAATATTTGGTACATTATTCCAATTCATGCTCACTGTCTATATGTAACCCAAAAGTACATCTATATGAGCCTCTTAAGATGATGTCATGTTGATTTGTTAATTTGGATAAGTGTTTAAATATTTAAATAATGTTAGGAGTCCATTATAACCATATTTTAAGGCTTTAAATGATCATAAACCTTTATAGCTTGCATACTTCATAGATTTGCTAATTGTTTGTAGACATTAAAATGGCCACCTACAGGTGTTAGTAGAAGATCGAGGTTCTTGATGGAGGAATTTAGACAAGTTAGAACCTTTATTTGAGTAATAAGGTGTTAAATAGATAATAACACACATTTTTGGTGTGATATGTTAATAGATAAGATGGGAGATTATCTCCAAAGGTGAAAAGACTTGTTCAAGGACCATTTTCCCTAAAATAGGAAAATAGAGGTCCAAGAGCATTTTGTGAATAACATATAACATGGTTACTAAAGATATTGATGCATCCTAATGTGATTATTTTATATTATCCATATAGTAAAATAAATATGAAATTTTTTTATGGAATAAGAGTAGTGGAAGGAAATGGTTGAGATCCTCAAAATTTCCATTTAAACACTAAATTCCTTCAATATCATCCATAGGTCTAAGTCCAAAAGAAACCTTTTCACCCAAGTTGGTAGTATTGGGCCATGTATTCACATTTTTATGGACCTATATGGTTGAAAAGAGAATTCATGGCATACATATAATCAAAGGAGGATGATATACTATATTTTACTTCTCATATACACCTACATTCTTCTCTTGCCTAAGAAGTAGACCTACAACTGGTTGCAAAGTTGCTACAAATCCATAGTTTGAGCTTGGAGGTGGGAACATATTTTCATGTTGACTAATATTTTTGAGTTTATAGGACATTTTATTTCAATAAAAATCAATATTGAGCTAGATAACTAGGTCTTTTGACTTAGTAAGTACATCTATAAGCATATCTTGGTCTAAAAAGACCACCTACAGCTAACTGTAGATGTATACAGTCTATGACCTAATCTTATTCATGAATTATCAAATAGTTAGGATAATAAATTTCAAATATCAAAAATTTCTTCCTAATATCTTAGAGAGTATCCATGGCATATATAACACAATTTTAAGGATAAAGCCACCTACAAGACTCTGTATAATCAACTGTAGGTGACTGTAAGGTAACAATGATTGAGATAGGATGCCTAAGTGATGGTAGAGGATATTAAAGGTAATAAAATGGATCCAAAAAAAAATAAAATGACACTAATTTATTAATGTAATCTCATTTAATTTTTTTCCAAATTTAAACAGGCATGATGACCTACAAGATTCACTATTGAAGAAGGAAACATAGTCAAGAAATGCATACTATTTGAGAGTTCAAGGTGTGTGCAGGATTATATGAAAGTTTTAAGTGATGAATTAAGAATATAATATATTAATTATGATCATAATAGTCTAGTGACACTCTAATAGTGGATATTAAATAGATAAAGGTCTCAAATAAGCATTATTCAGTCTGCGTCCTTAAAACCTTACACAGTCTGCCTTCACAGAAGTTTGCCTTCAATTTTGAAAGGGTTTAGAGGTAAAATGACCTGATAAAAGGCCTAATTTTTTTAAAAAAATTATATCCAAAAATTTAATAATCCCCTCCATCATTTATTTGGACTGATCAAATAAGGGAAGTGCCCTCTATTTTGTCTCAGATAGAGGGTACTTCCCATTATGTATAAACTGCCAAGTTGGAGAAGATGGGTGAGAATGGTAGAATATAAGATAAATATACCCTTAAAGGAGGTTTTATATGCTTAAATAAACCTAATAAAAAATGATGATCATATAATATAAGTGGGAAAACATACAAGGAGTTCTAAACCCTTAAGACTTGTAAGTAGGCCTATTAGGCAGGTTTAAGATTAAGGCCAAAAGGGAAGTCGCTTACACTTATAACCTTGGATATAAATTATAATTAATTTATAAATTATTTTTGGATCATATAATATGTGTTAAATATTTTTTGGTGTATGAGAAACCACAAGAGAGCCAATTTTGGCTTAGAAATAGTCCAATCCTGTAGGAAATGGAGAAACAAGTTTGATGGGCTAAGTTAAAATGTTAATATCTACCTTGAAACTTTTCATTGATAAAAAAGGTTTTTTAAAATTTTATAGGTGGATTTAATATCATATTTGTGAATTTTTTTTTCAACTTCAATGTTATAGCTTTATGAACAAAGCTTAAGAATAAAAATAGGGCTAAACCCTTACAAACCCTTGGATAAGGACTCAATTTGGAAGATGAGATTAAAGGGATATAAAAGTGGGTTTAAATTACCATGAAAGTTATTTAACCTTGTATAAGAGCCTCTTAGGCTCCCTATCATCAGGATTAGTTGTATGAAATTGTATGATGGGGTATAAAATAGGGTATTTCTATTTGTTTTATGCATTGTGCAAGTTTTAGGAGGTTTCAAGAGATGAAATAAAAATTTTAAGTAATATTATGAATTAATACCCATGTACATTTAATTCCTTGTAAAAACTCCTAAGTGTTAAAACAAGAGCTCTCATTTTAGCTAGTCAAAACTAGCATAGTGAACATGGTGGTGAAAAGTGTGAAAACTCCAAGTGAGAGCCTTTTTAAGGCCTAACTAGGTATTCTAAGGCCATGAAGGGTATTTAAAAGTGTCATAAACTCTCTCATATTTATTTTCATGGAAAATTTAATCCATTTTTGAAGTTAAGTGTGAAGGGTGACTGAAAGAAGAGTTTCTTTTGAGTGTAGGTAGTGATAGCTCATTTCTAGATGATTCTAGATGACTAAGACTATAAAAAATGTATAGAGAGGAATGTTTTAAAAAATTAACTCTCATTAAAATAATCATACATATCCATAGTTATTTTTGGATGTTCAAATAGGGGTAAATCATGAAGGTAGTTTTTTTAGCTAGCAAAGGGAATTACATGCCACTTTTCATGAGGTTTATGACTTAGGAAGCTAGTTATACTTCCTAAAATTGCATGGTTTGTTTCAAATATTATTATCATGAGTATTTAACTCCTTTTATCATATTTAAATGTGTCCTTGTGACTTTTTGAATTCTATCTTCTCCTCTCTCTCTCAAGTTATATAAGAACTTGCCATTTTGACCTTTATAACTTATGCTCCACCTAACTATGGTGAAGCCATAATTATTTGCATACAATTTGATCAATAAAATACTTATTTTTACCTCTTCCATTAATATTCATAGTGTGTTTTACTTTTATTATTGATCTTTCTTAGTGATAACTATGATTTCCTTAGCATGTTATCTCATTCTTTCACCTATTTGCAATTGGAAATCTTCTTCTTGTAGGGCATGTGAAGTGTTTTATGATGTGTCAAGGTTGAGTTAGTTAGTATATTAAAATATTTAAATTATATTCCTATTGTCTATTATTACTATCCTAAACATTCATCATAACCTCATAATGTAATATTGATGTGACAAGATGCAGATTGGAGAAGTGTATGTTTGGTTAGTCCCTTGTTCTCATGTGTAACATGTAGCTAGTTGGTAGTGATCAAAGAATTTGGTGTATCACCTCCTTTAGGATATTTTTATTTTATTTTTCTCTTTCCCTTCCCCTCCTAAAATCATAGGTGTAGTAGTGATCTACAAGTGGTACATCAAGGGAGATAGCCCTATCTAGAGATTCACCTCATCCTTAGGCTACCCACGGCCTAGAATTGTTTCAATTGTGCCACTTCGATGAGGAGGGATGAGACATATCCTCAAAGGGTCAAAATACAAGTGATAATATTGAAAAAAATAAATACTTTTTTATGTAGGATGTAATGTATGAATTTATTGACAACTTTGATTAATACAAAAAAAAAATTGTCAATGTTTGAATATCCAATTTCAAACATTTATGAGTGGGGAGACCATAAATGATATTGATATCTCATCCCTAGATTATTCATCTATGTTTTTACTAGAACACTTGAATTCTCTAAAGTGAATGATTAAATGTATAATGGATGCATTTAATCTACAATTATGAGCACTATCATGTTCACAATTGATCTCTTAATCTCATAAAAGGATGTTTATGCTTGAAGGGTCAAGTTTATCTTGGAATCCTTATTGATCATATTTTTAATTGGTTAGAATATCTATATGAAGACCAAGATGAACTTACTTGAAAATTTTATCTTGAAAAAAATTAATTCAATTCTTTCTTACTACCAAGCAATTATATATTTATAATTTCTTTAGATCTTTCAAGGTCTATTGAAATACCTTGTTCAAAAATGATGTGGCCTATAGAATTTCCTTTAGTCACCCTAAATATTAATTTATTTATATTTAAATAAACACCATACTCTTTTCGCCTTGTAAAACCTTTCTTAGGTCCTTAACATGGTCAACTTGATCCATGAAAAATATAATCAGTTTATCCATGTAGATGACAATGCATTTTCTAATAAGGTCCTTAAATGAAATGTATATGGCCCATTTAAAGGTGTAACCCACATTAATCAAGATAAATGGCATCCTCTTATATGTGAATTTACTAAATTTGGTTGTGAATGTTGTCTTGATACTATCCTCATAACCGACCATCACCTGATTATAGCCTTAATATACATCTAGGAATGACATGGTTTAAGATCCATTTATTCTTTTTAGGACTTAATCTAGTGAAGATGGAAAATATTTATCCTTATCTAAAACCTTGTTGAGGTTCTTGAAGTCCACACAAATATGGATATCTCCTCTTTTATTTCAAACTAGCACTAGATTTGCCACGCATGTAGAGTGCCTAATATGATAAATGATCCTTGTTGATAATAGTTTTAAAACTTATTTGAGGTTTAAATGATCTAAAAAGAGGTTAGATGGCATTTGTCATTGGTAGAATGGTTTTACACTTAGATTTAGAGGAATGGCATGAATGATCATGGAATTATTAAACACCTTCAAGTCCTCATAGCTCCATGCAGTAGTGTGATAAAATAGATAAACTAATGAACATGATATAAAATAATAATTGATAGCAAAATATAATGTAATAAATGAACATAAATCAATGTACACAACATAGTAATTTACCCATCAATGCTGATTATTCAAATAATTGATAAATTCAATTATATACCCAATACAATTGTTCAACCTCTCACTTCTTCTCAGATAAGATTTCATAAAATAGTTAGATTTAATATGACTAATAATTTCATATTCATAGGTTGGTTTCAAAATAGGGGTAAACCCCTATTTATAATGAAAAACCAAGGGAGATGACCATTATAAAAATAATGGGTCCATCCATCTTGATAATAAATTTTAATTTTAATTTGGTAATAATTAAATAAATAGTAATATATTATTTATTTCCATGAGGTTTCCACCTCATGGAAATAAATAATATATTAATATTTATTTAATTAATAACCAAGGCTAAGGGTCAATTAAGCCCACTTAGAATTAAATGTTCTAACTCTACCCCTTAATGCTAAGTAGGGATAAATATCATAGTCACATTAAAAAGAATTATACTATGTACAAAATTGAAGGATTTAAAAACCTTCATCATGCCAAACATCACCTTTTGGAAGAAAAATAATTATAGTCCATAAACTACTCAAAATAAAGTTTAGGCTAGAATGATTATGAGATTACATCACAGTGTTTCTCTTGAATAATCATCTAAGCAAATTTTGATTCTTTTATAAAATAAGGAAATCCATTATAAATTATACTTTTTTGTTTAGGGTAAAAATTTAAAATTTCCACATGAAGGTTACAATAACATAACTTCCACACAAAATGTTTAATGCTTTACAACTGAGAATAAGAATATATAAGAAGAAAACACACATGGCCATTAGAAAGTGGCATTGTCATGCACACTCCCCTTCAATGGCAACTTTGAGAGGACCAACATTACACAAAATTGATAAAACTTGTTAGTAGCAAGTATTTTTATGAACATATATGCCACTTGTTCATCCATAGGATAAAATTATAGATCAATATCACCATTGAGAACTTTCTCTTAGATAAAATGCACATTAAATTTAGTATGATTAAGTTGTTGGTGATGTGCACCTACACAAAACTTAAACATATATCCAAAAAAAGATTCATGATAGCAGAGTATGGTTAATATCACAATAACCAAATACATAAAAATATGAAATATGTTTTTATATGGTACAACACATTTAAAAAAATCTAGTCAAATTTTAGGAAAATAAGTTCATTACTTTGATTACAAATTTAGTGGAAAAAACATAAATTATTATATGCAATTCATTATTGTACATCTTCAGTATTGATAAGATACAACTGGCATGTGATGTACATCATATAATTTATTAATAATACTAAATTAATCCAAACATTAGATATCTTATTAGAAATAACTCATTTTATAATTTAATTGTTATCAAAACTTTACAAGTTTAATATGTGTCAACAAAATATTAATGTATAACCTCTCATACATCAAATATGGATAATTTTGGCATGATATGTAATCATATAATCAAATAGACACGAGTTTTAAACAAATAATTTCATAGATGTATGAATATAATGCTTACCAAAATAAATGATGAAGATTTAATAATACAAACTCCATTTACACTTTACATTTCATATCTTATTATCAAATAAAACATATAATAATATTAGCATAAATAATAAAATGATAAAATAATCAAATGAGAGTATCTAATAATATTAGCATGGAATTACCCCACTAATCAAATTAAAACATCTTAATAATTGAAACACAAAATATCCAAACTTACTGAGCATGATCTTCTAACCAAATGCAATAACTAAACATGATCATCTTGTCAAATTAAGCATGATTTTATGCATATAATATATTTCAATGCTAAATCATATGAATTAAAAATTAATCATAATATCTATATATTTTATTTGATTTCCCATCTAAAATAGCTATATATTTTATTATATAATTATAATAATCATTTTTCAAGTATTAAACTAAATCATTTTACTAACAAATACAATGTAGATGAGACACTATCAATATAGTTAGTATCTCTAGAGTAGCAATAAAATATTTTTAGCAAAGAAAATGAAATTTCATGAGCATACATGTACTTTTATGTATAAAAATTAAAATATTAATCATGAATTTTATTCATAATATTCACAATAGTATACATGGCTTCAGCGCATACAAACTAGGAGAGACATTTGAAAAAATCAATATTATTTTAGCCATCTCAATAATGATACAATTTTCATTCCAATAATACCATTTTGATGATGGGCATAGGGATTTGTTAATTAAATTTGAATAACACAAATAATATAAAAATAATCATACTCTTTACTAATATATTCACCACCATTATCATTTCTTAGTATCTTAATAAAAAAAATTAGATGCATTTTAAAGAAAATCTTTTAAATTCTTTGAATTTAAATAATACATCAAATTTATTTTTTATGAAACATGACCAAATCATTCTAATGTAATCATAAATAAAATTGATAGTATACAAATAACCATTAATAGATATAAATCCAAGGGTCCTACAACATCACTATGAATTTATAAAGGATGTGAGGAATTCACATCTTGATTCTTTTGAAAGGGGTTAGTATGCTGCTTACCACATAAGCAACCCTCACAAGTTTCAAAATGAGAAGGTACGGAATTAAGTTTTAAAAAAATATTTTTAGTAGACATATCATATAATCTTATAAAATTAACATTTCTTAATCTTAAATTCCATAATTAAGATTCATTCTTACCAGGCAATGAAAAAAAACATGCAAAAGAAGGAGAAAAGATGTATAAAACATTATTTTGAACCACTTCAAAAATTAGAGACCCATGCTAGTTTATAATAAACCAATTAAATTTAATTAATGTTATAATGAAATTATCACTAGTAATTTGTGAAAAATATAAAAAAATATTTTAAATCTTAGGTACATAGAATACATCATTAATAATAACATTTGAAAACTTTGCCTATCCTTACTTAGTTACTTATAAAAATGAACTATCTCATAATAAATATTTTCAAAGATATCTCAGGTGTGGAGTGTATAGTTTACTTTAAGTGATTTAAATCAAGTTTTTCCCTCATTTACCTCCAACCTAAGTCCATCAAATTGACTTCGAGGTGAAACACTATTGCTTGAAAATCATTGTAGACATTACATTAGTTCTATTCATAGTCTATTAGTGTGCTAATGAGTCAATCTTGAGAGTGGATATATGAATATTTAGTGCATCACCTCATTTAGAGTAGGTTCAATTCATGAATTCTCTAACTCTTTTCCCCATAAGTGATTAGTTGACATAGATAAGAGTATTTCAAGATACATTTAGGGAGCTAGCCCTTAAATCTAGAGGATCATTTATAATATAGGTACACCCACATACCTGGAAATATTCCCATGTTACCCAAATCTAGAAGAAGATTTAACAACTTATTATAGGGTATAATATTTGGTGATAATAGTTATGACGTGCCTGGTAGGACCCATTGTCTTCAAGATAACTTGTCAAGGTGAATGGTCTTAACAACATCATCTACAAATTGGTGTGCTACTCAATATTTGGTGACTCTTTCAAGGTAAATCTAGTTCAAGGCCATTATTTTGTTATAAACATTCCCTTGTAATTCATGGCTCCCACTAGGTCATCCTATGATGTAAAATTCAATCCCATTAACTCACCCATTCAATCTAAAATTCCTCTTGAAGTTTAGTATCCACACCCTAATATACCCTTTGAAGAACAAGTAGATTTTGCGAGAGAGGAAGAGGTTAAAGAGGCTGAAGAAATTGAAATCTTGAAGAAGAATATATGGCTAGACCTCATTATTTCCATAGTTTCAATAATGATAATCCAAATCAACTTCATACATATGATGCCATTCTTCCTAATGCTACAAAAGGTGTGCCCACATTCAATGGCAAGAGTCATGTCACACCTAGTGATCACATTAGATATGTTTCTAACTTTTGTAGTTTCCATAATATTGTTTGAAATAACATTTCCATTATAATCCTTTCCATGTCCCTTAAATGGAAGACTCTTGATTGGTATATGACTCTAGAAAGTGGATGCATCACAACATGGGATGAGTTTGGAGTATTGTTAACTTCTAGATTTAGAAATGAAAGTGGTCATGCCTCTCTCATACATCATCTCAATGTGATAAAAAGGGGACCCAAAGAAATAATTCATGACTTAAATTAAAGGTATTAGAAGACTTGGCATATATTTTATCCTCCAATGAGACCACCTACTGGCTTTATGTTCCTTACTTATTTGAAAGCCATTGGGACTGAAATTGTTGTTATTCTTCAATCTATGGGAGATTCCACTCTTCCTAAAGCATATGATATTGATATCAAAGCTAATAATAGTCTCATATAAGATGGGATATTTCCTCCTAAGGTTTCTATGTCTCCATTGTCTCATGATTTTGCTAATACTTCAGATGCAGCCCAAGTTCCTAATGTCAATACTAAAACTAATGTTGCTCCTAAGCAAGAAGAAAATAATGTTGATTAGAAAGCAAAGTTACTAGCCTCAAAGGCTCAAAATAGGAAATATAATATGCAAAAAGGTTCCCCCTATCATCAAATATATGTTCAATAATATGGAAGAGGAAGAGGCCAATGGTAGCCTAATCCAAATAGTCCTACTAATGCATACAATCCTAACTCTACCACCAATGTAAAGGAGATGGTACCAGTTCAGAGCAATTTGGTGTAAGGAGAAGATTGGTATCAACACCAATTCATAGATGCCAATGAGAATGGAAAGAAAAATTTGGTGACTCAAGGAGTAGTTATTCCCCTCTTATCAGATGAGGATGAGGTGATGATGCAAGTTAATGAGGATTGACAACCTTAAGGAGAAATCTTCACCAATCTTCTAGTTGAAGACATTTTTGTGATAAATCAAGAAGTATCTATTATATATAATATAAGGGCCAAGAAGAAGGATATAGGAGGTGTAAATATCATTCCCATAGGTGCATCCAATCCTATTTCAAGGAAACAAGACATAGTTACAAGTGTGATAGTTCTAAAATCTTCTACATGTCCAGCAAGTCAAAACATGGTAAGGTTCAATCTTATTCCTCAAGTTCTAAGTAATCATATGCCTAAAATATACCAAGATAAAGTATGTATGTCTTATTTAAAAATTATATATTCTTTTAATAACACTAAAACATCCATTTCTCTTTTGGATGTTCTAAATATGCCTAATAAAAAAGAACTTCTATAAAAGTAGTTATCTGATATCCTTACTAGTGTCTCACCCTCAAATCAAAATCATGGCCATATTAATCTTGAAAATTATCCTAGTAAAATTTTTAACCATCCACTAGGGCTGATAAACCTCCACCATTTTACCTCACCCTCATTATAGGTGACATGTTATTACATAATTGCATAGTCGATAGTGGAGCTTCTACTTCTATCATGCCCAAAGTTGTAGCTGAAAAGCTGGGCCTAAAATGTGATCCACATAACAAAGGGTTCCTTTAATTATATGGTATAATTACCAATATATTAGGATTTATAAAATTATTTAATATTTTATTTCATGATTGTCTTAGTTTTCTTATCTTGCAAGACATAGTTGTGGTTGATCTCCCAACCCACTTTGCAATCTGTCTATCAAGGGACTTCATAGCCAAAATAGGTGGATATATCTCAAATGAATGGTATTTATTAGATTTTAAAATAATTTATGGATCCAAGGTGAAAATTAGGACACAACCCCTTGTAAGTTTTCATACTGAGCCTCACATTGAGATAAGTTCTAATCTAAATTGTGTGGCGCATGACAAAAAGGACTCTATTGTAGATGATGGCACTTCTTCCAAACTTGGGGTTATTTCATATTTGTTTCTTGATTAATATTTAATTAATACTTATTATTATGATACCCATTATTTTCTGGAGGAAACTGATTTAGGAGTGTATTTTATACATGAAGGAGTACCAACACCTCTACTTACCAAGGAAGAGAGTGAAGATGATGAGTTATGGAAGATGTTTTTTTATGGTTCAAGAAGTAAAGTTTGTGTAGGGGATGGTGTTATGTTAGTATGCTCATCTAAAAAATATTATTATTCTTCATACAAATTTAATTTCAATTGTACTTTTAATATGGCTAAGTATGAAGGTTTAATTCATGTCCTTCAATGGGTGAGGAGAAAATAAATCATGAACTTGTAAGTATATGCAGATTAAGGTGAGGAATATGGTTGATTATAATAAAAATTTTCTTAATTCATATAATAATAGGTTATGGTATTTTATTGAATAATTTAATGCATTCAATATACAATTAGTCCCAAGGGAGCAAAATAGTCATGGTGATAGACTAGCTGCCATATGAGCTCAATTTGATACTCCAACTGCCATAAAAGAGGAGGGAAAATGGTATCCTATTAAGGTAACTATCAGACCTTATTTACCTAATAATTAAGTGTCTTGGTAAGTGTTTGATAGTGACAAACACATTGTATGCTTCTTTCAAAATGAAGCTATGTTTTCTTCAAGGAATTAAAGGAGGCTCCAAGAACAATTAGGTGATCCGATTGTGCAACTAAGAACCAATAAGATACTTAAGGGTTTGGTGACCTTAGAAAGTATCTTCATTTATAATTATAAAAATAATAAGGAGAAAGATATTATGCCTAAAAAAGAGGATAATTATGAAAGAGTTTTGATCTTCAAGGACAAACTCCTCAAATTAGACAAGGTATTTTCTACATTAGAGAAGTAAGAATTCATTGAGATGTTTAGAGAGTTTCATGATATATTTGATTGGGAATATTGTAACCTAGAGTTAAATCAGTTATGTAGAAGCAAAGACCCATCAACCCAATGTTGAAAAACTCATGAAGTTAGAGCTTACCAAACTCCTTGAATCTGAGATAATATTTCCCGTCAAGCATTCAACATGGGTAGCTAACCTTGTTCCTATTATAAATAATAATGGGGAGATAAGACTTTGTGTAGACATTAGAGATTTATAGAGTGTCACTCAAGGATCACTATCCTCTACCCTCAATATAGTAGTTTTTACAAATCATTTTAGGTTCTCAATGTTTTTCTCTTCTAGATGGATATTTAGGATATAATAATATTTTAGCGAGTGAAGATGATAATTTTAATACAACCTTCACTACTAAATGGGTGAATTTTGCTTATAGTAAGATGCCTTTTGGTCTGTCTAATGTTAGTACCACATTTCAAATAGAAATGGACATGACCTTCAAAGGTTTGATTAATGAGATGTTATTGGTTTATCTAGATTATATAATAGTTTTTTATAAAGATGATAATTAACACATGAAACACTTGAGGCAAGTGTTTGAAATATGTAGTCAGTATGGAGTATCTCTTGATCCAAAAAAGTGCATTTTTGTTGTTCATGAAGGTAAGCTCTTAGGACATTATTTTCAAGGATGGTTTGACTATTGATCCTAAGAGGATAAAAGATATTTCAGGCTTATAGTTTCCCTTTCATAATAAATGTCTTCAAATTTTCTTAGGAAAGATAATTTTTTTAAGGAGGTTCATACCTGGTTTTGCATATTTGGTAAAACCTATCACAACCATGATTATGAATAAACAAGTATTTTCTTGGAAAAAATAGGTTAAGAATAGTTTTGAAGCCATAAGGAAAGAAATTTTAGAATATCCTACTCTTTTGAATCCTTATTTTACTAAAGACTTCATGTTGTATTTATTTTCCAACCATGATGCTATATTAGCCATGTTGATGAAAAAGAATGATGGGGGTGTGGAGCCAATAATTGCATTCTTTAGTCAAGGTTTAGAAGATTATGAAGTCAGTTACACCTTTGTAGAGAAATAATTAATTTTTTTGTAAGGGGCCTAAATAATTTTAGACATATGGTATAAAATAATAATATTCATGTTATGGTCTCTCATCTAGCACCAAAGAGTTTATTTTGAGCAAAGATCTTAGTGAAAAGAGGAAAAGGTGGATCACTAAGGTAATGGAATATGATGTTGATATCAAAGTGAAAAAATTGATAAGGGGTAAAGACCTTTGTGAACATCTAGCTTTAGATCTTCATGAGTCAAAGGAAGAGGCTCTAGTCAATCATGATTATTCTCATTTAGTTGGTTCATTGCCTCCACAACATTATACATAGGATGCGATCAGATTTATTTAAAATGGTGAGTATCCTAATAATATGAGTAGATCATAAAGGAGATATTTTATATTTCAATCTATTACCTTTTGTCTTATGGATGGTGTGATTTCTAGGAGGGACATCAATGGTTTGCTATTGAGATGAATTGATAATGATTAATTTGAGGTGTTACTCAAGAAGTTTCATGATGGGACATTAGGAGGTTATTTCTCTCCAAGAACCATAACTATAAAGATCATAAGGGTTGGATATTATTGGCCCAACCTCTTCAAGGATTGGCATGCTTGGGTGAGAAAGTGTGGATAATGTGCTTTATTTGTAGGAAAATAGAATCTTGTACCTCTTCTTTTGAAACCTATCTAAGTTGATCAACCTTTCATGCTATGGGGTCTTGATTTCATTAGCATGATAAATCCCCCATCAAGTTCTGGTCATAAATACATACTCATAACGTCTGACTATTTTACAAGATGGGTTGAGGTAGTAACATTAAATGAAGATAATAAGAATGTTATCTTGGAGTTATATGATAACATCATAACAAGGTTTATCACTCCTTATACTATTATTTTAGATAATTCTCTTTATTTTATGGGTGTTAAGATAGTTGATTTGGCAAATAGTAATGACATATTATTGAGCACTTCATTTAACTATTAACCTCAAGGTAATGGGTTGGCTAAATCCACTAACAAGACTTTGATCAAAATTATCAAGACAACCTTGGAGCACAACCAAAGAGATTAAAACACCAAATTGGATACAACCTTAGAGTTATCATGTCAATCCCAAGAGATCAATAGATAATTATCCTTTTGTGCTTGTCTATTAAAGGGAAGCTATGTTGTCTATCTCTCAAGAGCTACCTACCTTAGAGTTATCACATCAACTAGAGTTTCTTGAGAACACTCCAATGGAGGTGAGATTGAAAAAATTAATTTAGTTACAAGAGTCTATAAATAAACCTCACCAAGCTATAGAGCATCACTAAGTACTAATTCAGAGGTATTTTGATAAAAAGGCAACTCCAAGATCATTTAAAGAAGGTGACATAGTATTGAAATTGGATGAATATAGAGAAAAACAAGGGAGACATGCCAAAATTGATACCATATGAAAAATACCATATGTCATCATCAAGTGCAAGCAAAGTAACTCTTTTCAGTTAATAAGGATGAATGGAGAAGATTTGCCTATGCCTATGAATGGGATATATTTGAAACCCTACTATTGAGAGCTGAAGATCAATTTTGTAAATATTAGATTAAGTGTGTGTTTTTTTTCTTATTTTTTTGTGTTCAATAAGTGCTCATGAAGCACATGTGTGTTTTTATTTTGTGTCTTTTTATTTTTGTTTTTATATCATTGTTATGTGTTATCAAAGGGTAGTTTATATGTCAAGCTATTGTACATGTGAATCCATAGCCTAAGAGATAGGATTAAGTAGCTAGTCATGGCATAACAAGCATGCCACCCTTGGGAAATCATCAAAGATGTTGACCATTTTTATGATAGGCCAAAATGGGTCAAACCCCTATAGTTAGAATCTTTTATATGGGAATTTTATAATGTCATAGGGTATGTTTTAGTTCATTTGACGTCATTTCATATGCCATTCTAGCTTTGGTCATAGTCTATATTAATCCTTGCATCATTTGGTGTCTTAAGGTTCATTTTAGAGTTATATAAGTATGTGGTAGGTTTTCACGGTGTTTGATTAGTTGCAAGAACAAGTCCAAAAAAGCCTAGCTTACACTTAGGAAATATTTCAACTTTTGGCTAAGTGCTAGAATTGTTCTTGGCTATTTAGGTTTTGTGTCTTTATAAAAAGCATGAAGGAAATATCTTTGAAAAAAGTATGAAGACTAATTATTTGGGGAAAGTGTTTGTAAAAATGTTAAAGGAATTTTTATTTTAAACAAAATGTTCACAACAAAATTTCTAATAAAAGGTACAAGGTAGAATTCTTTCAACAAAATTATCTTGAAGGCAAAATACTAAGGACACAAATCTTTCAAGAAAATTGTCTGAGATAATTTCCTCAAGGAAATATTTATTTTAGATAAAATGTATGAAACAAAAGGTCCTTGTCAAAAACTTTAAGATATTTCCATCGAGCAAAATGTCTAAGATAATATGTGCTCTAATATAATTTAGTGGTTTCAAAGAATTTAATTGTCCAATCTTTCAAAATTGATCCAAGCAGGATCTCATAGTGTCCATAAGCTCACATGGACATGGACCAAATTGAAAAAACCTCAAAAACTTATCAAGATATGGAAAGATTAAATAAAATGACTTGGGCAAGTTTAAGGACTAGATCATCATCAAGATATCATGAAGAACTAGATTAGACAATGTGTTTATGCATTTTATAAATGATCTCAGTAAGCCTCATGTGACCATCAAACCATGTGAAATTAATGTACTTAGTACCAATATCATTCCTTGAAATTTTCATATCTTGATGAGTCTTTTATCTCAAGATATAAGCCTTTGACGTTCATCTTGTCAAGTCTAAGGGGCCAGACTATCCTACACATCATGTGGAAATACATAGGTTAGCTTAATTGAACACTTTATAGACACATTTAGAAATCTCCCAAAGCTAGTGGATTAAGTGGGCACAATAATTTTAGTATCAGTAACATCTCCTACAAATTTGGTGCCTCAATGACCTTTTTACTTCCAAATCTAAGCCTTCAAAGCTGGTCAAAAAATGGGAAACATTCACGTAGATGTTAACTTTAAGCTATGGTAAAACCATTAGGGTCATAAATTTGATGGTCATGTGGATGTCAATGACGATCTCACTAATGTCAAATGATGGTCATGCCAATGTCAAATTTAGACTATGATAAATAGGTATTTGTTTTTAAATGCAAGCATATCTAATAGTTAGCATTCATTCATACCAAGGGAGATCGATAGTGTGAGATGATTCAAAGAGTTAAAGAGCTTAAGAAGCCACCATGTGGCATAAGTGTGTAAATTAGTAGATTGATAGTAGGATATTAAGATTAATGCATGATTGACAAGTGGCATAATCACATTCAAACTGATAGAATATTGATGGAGTGCATTTAATTTTGTAAATAAAGATCAATGATAAGCAAGGGTCAAAGAGGTCAGTGAAACCTAAGTGAAAATGCATAAGTGAAGAGTGTCAAAAGAGTGTATGTCTTGGTGAAGGATCTATAGATTGAATTCATTCACATTAGGTAGATTAATGGAGTGATGTGAGTAAAAAAATCAATGATCAGAGTCAATTTTTGATGGCCAATCAAATGAAGGTAAGCCCAGGTAGCTTAGATGAAGTTTGACAAAGTAATTTTTGATAGGGAAAGGTAAATAAAAATAATGGAGCTGAGTTTGAGCATGGTCTAGTTTGAATTGGAGCCAATTTTTCAAAGGATACCACCAAGGAAAACACATAAACTTTAACAGTTTCATCTTTGGGACCAACTGCATGAAAAGGACCTTTCTCTCCACTAATACATGCCACAATAAACAAATGAAGAGTAGTTAGTACAAGGACAAAGCTCTAATAGATTGATTTGATGGTTGTAACTAAATTGATTCTAGAAACCAACTCATAACAACTTGATTTTACTATTGCAACCATTAGGGAGTATCAATGAGGGAATAATGTAATTATGTAATGGGCTAAAGTGACCTAGATCAATCAAGAAGCCTGAATGAGCATAAATGCAAAATTAGTTGTAACTATAGTTCAAATATATTTTTGATCATTTTATTCCTTTTCAACACCAAAATCCCTTTCTCTTGATTTCCTTTCTTATATAAATATATCCTTTGAGCTATTTTTAAGCATCCCTCAGGCTGGTATGACTAAACTCTACCAAAAATTATATTTTACACCTCTTAGAGTAGTGAATAAAGCATTATATAGTTGTTTACTAATATGTGCTTAGTGCTTTGTATTTTTTATATATGAAAAAGTGGTCATCATCTTCCTTTTTTAGGTCCAAATTCAACCTAAACACTAATAAACTTTTCTTGTAGGTCATCTAGCATGTCTTAAGGTTGATGTTATAGGTGTGGAGTGGATAGTTGACTGTAAGTGATTTCAATCAATCCATACCCTCATTTCCCTCCATCCTAAGTCCATCAAATTGACCTCTAAGTGAAATAATATTTATTGAAATTAATTGTATACATTGCATTGGTTCTATTCATAGTCTATTAGTGTGTTAAGGAGTCAACCTTGAGAGTGGATATTTGAATATTCAATGCATCACCTCCTTTAGAGTAGGTTCAATTCATGCATTCTATAACTATTTTCCCTATAAGTGATCAATTAACATCGATAATATCATTTCAATCTACATTTAGGGAGTTATCCCTTAAATCTAGAGGATCATTTTCAATATAGGTACACGTACATACCTAGAAACTTTTTCATGTTGCCCAAATCTAGAAGAAACTTGAACAACTTATTTAGAGGTGCAAGATTTAGTGAAAATAGTAATCAGTAGTAGTAAGAACATATTTGTATCCATCTAAAGGATTAGGTTTAATGAAACCTAAAAGTTCCAATCCCCATTGAGAAAAAGGTTTATCAATTAAAATAAGCTTTAATAGCATATCTGCTTCTAGTTCCTTGGTGTTGAAGATCTGATATTGATGGAATTCTCTAACATGTTTATGCTCATCTTTGAATATTGTGGGTCAATAATATCTTGACCTTAGGATTTTATGAGTTGTCTTTCTATAAGGGTTTCCACTCCCAATATTTTCATGAAAAGTACTCAAGATCTCATCTGCTTATTCCTTTGAAACACATCTCAAGTATATACCTTCATAGTTATTTCTAAAGAGTACCCCATCCTTAATCAAGAAATGTGATATCTTGAGCCTTAAATCTCTTATTTTCTCCTTGATCATACCTATAGGGCCAAAACCATTGATTAGTAAATGAATAATTTCATCATACCAATCATTTGGTTGAAAACATTGTTCGTCCACTTGCATGACATTCACTTTAGGATTGGTGTTAGAAATTAATTGAATTAATATTTGACACCTTACCAAATTGTTAATTTTTATCTCAAGATCATAATCTTGGATTATATATGTCCATTTACCTCTTCTTTCTCCTATCTCACATTGACTAATCACAAGTTTAGTAGTAGGATCTGACAATATTGCATGCACTTTATTCCTAAGAATATAATGTCTAAACTTCTTAACTTCCCTAACTAAATCACATGCTTGTTTATCAATCAGAGAATAGTTTAACTTAACATTTTAAAAATTAGTTATCATAAATGTAATTGAATGATCACATTTATTTATTTTTTGAGTTATAATAATGACAATAGTATGTTCTGAAGCAAAAGATAAAAATATTTTATAAAATCAAGACTAATCAACATCAGTGCCTATCATATTGCCTATTTAATGTCCTTTAAGGCTTTCCTTATCTCTTCATTCCATATGACCTTGGCATCCTTATTAAACATGTCATTAAGTGCTTTCAAAAATTTTGCAAAACCAAAAATGAACTTTCTTACAAATTTAATTTTACCAAAGAAAGACTCTAATTCTTTTCTACTATTATGGGGTTCTATTTTGGATATGGTATAAACTCTATTAGGATCTATATAAATCCCATCTTTATTTATAACACGTCCTATTAGCTTCCCTTCTATAACACAAAAAAATATTTTCTTGGGATTAAGGGAAATTTCATACCTTCTACAATGTTCAAATACCTATTATAAATTCATAATATGATCTTCCCTATTTTTAGAAAACATAGTTAGATCATCCATATATGATGATGCACTTACCTATGTGACCTTGAAAGACATGGTCCATATCTCTTTGAAAATTTGCACCTGCATTTATTATCCCAAAATGCATTATTTTGTAGTCAAAAGTGCCCCTCTTAGTTGTGAATGTAGTCTTCATTATGTCCTCATTGTTTACAAGTACTTGATTATAACCTGAAAAAACATCTAAGAAAGACATCATAATAGAACCACTAACAATTTGAATGACCTAGTCAAGGGAAGGTAAAGGATAATTATCCTTTTCAAAATATTTGTTCAAATTTCTAAAGCCTATGCATAATCTAATTTCTCCATTCTTCTTCCTAACTAGTACTAAGTTAACTACCATAGTAGAATGTCTAATGGGAAAAACTATTTTTACATCCAATAGCTTCTTGACCTCTTTATAGATTAATGGTTCTAAAATAGGATTGGAAAGTTTTTGCTTTTATCTAAAAGGTTTTCAAGATTTTTTTAATGAAATAGTATGGGTAATGAATCTAGGATCAAACATCTTTTAGTCTTCATAGGACCATGATATAACATCTTTGTACTTGGTCAAAAACTCTTTAGCCTTTCTAGATTTTTCATTTGTACAAGCTATACCAATATTCACTAGCTGAGGTTGACCTTGAGTTCCTACATCAACAACATTTATAATCTTTCCCATTCACTTTGGGAATTTTTATAGTTTCAACTATATTTTCTTGATCAAACAAGATTTCTAAGGCAATCATGCCTTTGGGAATTTTTTTTTCATTCAATTGAATAATCTTGTCACTAGCCTTGCCTTCATCAAGAGAATTTTCATTAACCTCATCAATTATATGAGGCTCAAAGACTCCTAAGTTATTTATGAAGCCTATGGTTTGTTGATCATCATTGAACACTTTTAAATTATTAACATTATCAATAACTAAGGGGTATGGAACCAATTAAATACTAAGACTTTGGGAATCTTGGTTTGGCATGAGGTTGACTGTAGCTAAATCTAGTTCATCTATAGACTAGTTCTCTACTCTTGGTATTGAAAAAATGTTAAAGGAATAAAAGTAATAAATCAAGTCCCACACTCTAAACTTGTAATTTTAAAGGTAAGATAATTTTAATTAATATTTTCCTCTAATCTGATTAATTACTAGCTGAGAATCACCATTCACTAGTAGTTCTTTGACCTTATGTTTAATGGAAAATTGCAATCCTAAAATTAAAGCTTCATACTCTACCAAATTATTAGTGCAAGAAAACTAAAGTTTTTAAGATGCATTAAATTAATTCTCAATGGGATTGATTAGAATAATTCCTACTCCAGATCTATATTTACATCTAGCACCATCAAAATATAATTTCCATAATCTAGGCATAGCATGAGAATCTTTAGATTCACATACCTGGGGAGTGTCAAGAGTGTAGACTCCTAATTTATAATTAACCATGTTGACCCTTTTATTATAAAAATTTTATTTAATGATCATGTGTTTCATCTTTGGTTCCCTTTCAATATGAATTTGATTGGGAAATCCCTTCTATGGAATCCACATATGAGAATAGTTAGTTGACATGTATCCATTTAAAGACTTAGTCTAATCTCTACTTAGAAGTATCCCATAAGCATCTAGAATGTCCATAACTTGAATATGTATGACTTATTATATCCTTGGCTCTGAAGTAAGTTACATATAAACATTCAACAATTCACCAATTATTTTAACTCTATATTTGTCTAATTGAGTAACTACTCTAGCATACTTAATTGGATTTAAACCAAGCATATCACAAATACCTTTTAGCAAGATATTTATAGAGGGACTTAAATCTAAAAAAAAAATTATGCAAGTTTTTACCAAAAACTCTAATTGAGAGTAAGAAGGGTGGAACCTCTCCTTTTTTTTATACATCACTACATTGGCATTTGCAACATTTTTTTATTTACTAGGATTTTGGATAAAGATTCAAGTAACAAATCTTTGTGTTTAGTAATTTGAGTCATTTCATGTAAAGTGATATTATCTTTAATATTTTTCATATCATCCAATATATTATATCCACTCCTAGTAGAAGAACTAGATGAATAAACATTATTTGTAGAGGTACGTCCCTGTGAAGGTTATATATTATTTTCTGATGTGGGATCAGGGTGAGTATCAAAGTTATTTGGTGGAGTTGAAATTGTCAAAGGTGTTTTTTTCTCTGTTCCTCAGTGGATAAGTTTTCTTTAGATACTTTTAAAAATCATGAATCTCCTCTAGAGTATCCTTAGGCTCATTCTCATCTTGGAATGGAAAATCAAATGTCTCCACCATGAGAGTTGTGTCAAAAGATTTGGATGACTTTGAAGAACTAGATGTACGTACAACATTATCTTTGTTGGGTACACCTTCAAATGTATCTAACTCATCTTGAAATAATTCAAAAGAATTATAAAATTCAATTCAATCTAATTCACCATGCTTTAAAGTGTTATGAACTCTAAAATATTTATTTAAAGCTACATCACATATTCTTATCTTAGGACTACTTTACTAGTAGATAACTCATTTTTGTTATTGTTACTATTATGAAACTTGTTTTTAGGTGTATTGAACCTCTATGAAGAATAATTCATGTTGGAACTTTTCCCAGCATTACCTACTTGTCTTTGCAATTAAAGGAAATTAGTGCTTAGTTTTTGTACCATTTTGAGTATGGATTCATATATATTCTTAGGTGCCTCTTAATTTTGAACTTGAATACTATTATTAACTATTGGCACCATATCTCTTTGAATTTGCAGATGAGATCCACTTGTATTGTTATTCAGGAATCCTAGGTTTTGACTAGGATGATCATTACTCAAAGTTAATTGGTTTAAAACTGGTGTTTAATTTAGATCAAGCATTTTTTTATTACCATTTAGTATGACATTCAATGTAGGGAATTTAGGATTGAAATTGGAGATCGAATATGGTAATTGACACTGAGGCTGTATTTGATCACTTATTTTCATAGCTTTAGCATAGTCTAAGGCCAATGTATTTATAACTCCCATAGATCTTTTCAAGAACACAAAAGTCATGAGATCTAAATCATCCTTATAAATATCTAAAGCTAAGCCTTCATCAGGTTTACCAAAATATATAGTTTTAATAAACATATTTTGAAACCTAGCTTAAAAATATCTAATAGTTTCACTTTAATCTCTTTTCATAGTAGTGAATTATTGATAAAGGACACAAGGATTGATTATCATTCCAAATTGATCAATTCAAATAATATTGAAATCATTCTAACTAGTAATGTAACTCTCCCAATCATATGCATCTTCTTTAAAATTAAAAGGAAACAATATACATGAAACATCTTCATGAACCACATTTAATAAACTCAAAATAGCTTTACAAGAATTTATATGTTCTTTAATAGTAACCACACTAGTAGGACTAAAACAAAGTAAATACTTCTCAAGATTTATAGGTAAATCATGTATCTAACAAGGCACATTGATGGAAGATCCACCTAACCACACCATACCTTGATAAGGTTTAAACATAGGATCACCATGAATATGTGAAGTAGGTTGAGATTTAGAAACCATGTGCTTACCTTTATCTACTCTTGCTTTCCTATGAATATCCAAAGAAAGAAGAGGTAGCCTTATCTCAGACCTCAACCTAGTCCTTATTCTTGGTAGTTCCAACTTGTAAACTTTGAATCCTATTCAAAATATGATGTATAAACCTTATCTTTGCAAAGAATAATGATTAGAATTATACATCAAGGTCAAGCAAATTTTGTACAAATTCATACAAATCTTTCCAAATGATGACTATCTTTAACTAAATTATCACAAAGATACCTCCCAACTTATAAATATGAGTGATCTTTACACTTCTAGGTTAAAATAAACCTAAATTTGCGAAGAATCAACCCATATTTGAACAAAATTGCTATCACTAACCTTGAACATGTCAAATTCTCAAAGCTTAAACTGCCTTTTCAATTATTTATCATAAATCTTCAAAGAATAGATATCTTTAGATAAATGAGCCTAAAGGCTAGTCTAAAACCATGAATATTGATGATATTTACATAATTAAGCTAATAAAAACACAAATATGCAAAGAATCAATTCATCTTTGAGTAAAATTCACTAAAATTAGCTAAGATACTTCAAATTCACAAAGTTTTAACTAAGGCCCTTTCTCTAACACAAATTTTCATGCATGTTGATGACTAAAAGTGCATCGTAGGGTTACAATATTGTTTAAGAAACACTTCTCATTTTAGGGTTCAAAGAATCCATTACATGATTTTTTGGTTTTTATATTCTTGATATCTTTGGTGGAGTATTGGCAAAGTTAATGACTATTTCACAAATGAAAATGTAAATGGTTATTAGGAGCAACCATGGTGTTCAAGCCTACTTGTGAACATGAAAGTAATCTGAACTAAGATTAATGAATTATGATTAAAACCTAAAGTTCAAAGTCTAATCTAGTATGTATATTTACAATGAAAATAAATCTATAATGATTTGATCAAAATAAGGAGAAAATGGGAAGGGTAGGGCATAAAGAAGGTGAATATTGTTGATCTTCAGTCTATACATTATGACAAAGTTTGAATTTCATCAAAATATGCACTCGAGACAATATATGACATAAAATTTCAAAGGCATATATCCTATCATATATCAATAAAATGTCTAAGGATAGTTGAAACAATGCAAATAAGAAACTAGATTTAATTTAAATATTTACTTCCATGAGAAAATTGCATTAGCACATCTATAAGAAAAGCAAGGAAAATTAAATGAATCTAAGATCTTTCAATCAATCTAGCATAAACACAAATTGACAATTCTACATTCAGATGCACATCTATAATCCATACAAACCATTCACATTTAAGCATCAAACTAGTTAGTTAAGGAATCAGTAATTATAACAAAATACACAAATAAATATGAGACAATCCTCGTTGAATTCTATTGCTTATATTAATTTACTCCAAATTTATAAAGTAATTTTTGCTCTTCAAAATCCCCTCTCTTTACAAATGACAATACCCATTTATATAAGACCTTAATATATGTCGGTTAGTCACATTAAATGATAATTGAACAAGTGTCAAGGATAGTTTTCCTTCTACAACATTCTAAAATTAGACACTTTGCAAATGTACTGACCTATAAGTAATGAACTTTACAAGATGGAATATTCCTTTTTCAAATGATATACATATTTTTCTATACAAAATATGCTAAGTCAATATATTTTACTTTGAGAAGCTCCTTGTTGATTTTGTTTCTCAATCTTCAATGATTTATCGTGTTGTTCATTGATCAACTTTAAGTTGATGATGGGTTCCATGAAAATATCATCTTATTGATATATTAGGCCATTGATGTCTTTGTTATCTCTATCTAAGGCTTCCTTGATGATTCTAGAATCACCAATATTATCCTCTATAGATAAGATCATGTCCAATATTCTTTTATTATCTATCCCTATTTTTCCCTAGCTTTTGCTCTTCACCTCTTACATGAATCGAGTAGCCCTGTGTAAACTCCTCATCTATTATTAATCCAATGGGACTAATTATAGTTGGTTATTTGATCAAGTTACCCAATATATGCATCATTATGTTCTCCAATTGATTGAAGTAATTAGAAATGTCTCCCATGATCTTAGACCATTTGTTCAACTCTTTGATATTCGATATTAATATAACCACATCCATATTTAAATGTGTCAAGATGACTATTTTAAATCTAGGAATCTAATCTTCTATCAAAATATTGACCAATTCCTTTACCCTATTGTATGAAGTCTGCCATTAATTTATTTTGTTCATATCCATATCAATTTGCTTGTTCACCATATCTTGTTTAGACCTTGTTTAATTTAGAGAGTTGAATATATCATACATAGTGGTCTCAAAATTATTGACCATACCTCCTAAAATAGATAAAATGGATTTCTCTTACATATTCTTCTTTTGTTTCCTTAAGCATTTCATAGTAACTTGTAATTATTCTGATTGTGCTTGAGCCAACTCCAAGACATCTTATTCAAATATTGGATCCTCATTAGGTCTTTGTCCTTTCTCCTAGGTCAAATTAATCAAGGGCTCCACTTTTTGATATATGATTTCTTCACTACCCTGCCTGACTATTTTCTTAGTCACTCTTTACAAACTACTAGTCTCTAGATCATACTTAACCCTAAATAAAGATTGGGTCACATGTGGAACTAGTATTTCTACCTGTGATTGGGATAACTGACTAGAAAGAGCCAATCTCCTTGATTCTTCCTCTTATATATCAATGATCTAAGGTTTTAATTCTTTTTTTAGAGGTATATTAGTATCTTTCACCATTGCCCATAGATGGTGAATAGTGGGAATATTTTCTATCCTTGGCTCATAAATGAACCACTCAGGGATAGGTGGATAGTATAATATGTTTTCCTCACTAAATTTTTTGAATTAACTCAAAGGAAGAGTGATGGTTACCTTTGGTTTTTTTTCCTTTGGAATAATGGTAGTCTTAACTTTTCTCTTTGAAGTGTTGATAGAAACTAAGTTTAAAGACTTCCCTTTATCCTACTCTTACTCATTTTTCTCAACACTTGCTTCTTCATTGTCTGAATTTATCTCATAAGTCATGGATAGTATCTTCAATGCATCCTCAATAGACTCATTAGGATATAGGGCTATTGTATGCACCTCTTATTGAGGTGACTCTTGTTCTACTACTTTAGAAGATTTAGGGGCTAATGAAATTGAAGCAATTTCATCAGGCCTCCTCTCTTTTGGTCTATGCTTAATTTGTACTTCTACTGAGGGAAACTTAGAAGAACCAACACTAATCAAATGATACTGCCTAGGGCCTAGTTTCCACCTATCTTCCATTTTCTAGTCCCTACTCAATCTAAACTTAGGTCTTATGTTGTGATCCTTAAATATTATGGGAACTTCATAGCTTAAATATGATTTAATGTATATGAAGTCAAAAGGACTAGGCTCATGTTCATATGGCACACTCAAGATACCCTTGATATTCAAATGTTCTTTTACCTTTCCATAAGGGTCCCATTATCTAAGGTCATCAATGTGAAAATTAAAAGATAACCTATGCTTTGATGTAACCTCAATACAATCCCATTATCTGAAAGTTGTCTTACCAATTGTCGTTATAAATCTATGAAGGAGACCTTTTCTCTTAGTTTTTCAAAGGCCATATATAACATAGAATAACTGATATGCCACCTCTTATTCTGATAGTTTATTATGAACATGGATTGGCTTGGTAACTTGAGAGGATAATTTTGAGTTCTTTCAATCCTTATGATAGTACAATTTGGATGAAACCATTTTTTATAATATTGCTTCAATATATTTCTTGATTAGAGGGTTAACTCTCTCCATAGGGATACTAGTTATAACTTCACTTAGTCTAGGGTAGATAGTCACAAATAAATTTAATGTGGTCTCTCTACTTATAATATATGTGCATCTTAGAATATTATTATGAAATAGTCTGGGTGTCGCTTGGAAACCTCTCTCTTTGGTTGGGAATATTTATGGTTGCACAAGGGCATATATAAGGTAAGACATCATGTAAAACTCATTTTTATTCTTATACTTGATTGCATAAATTTGTATTCTCAAAGAGATGCTAATTATCTCACCTAGTGGAGGAACTATCACCTTTTCAATGATGAAATACACCATAGGCACCCACATTGGATTTACATATGTTGTAGCTTCATACCCATATAAATTGTTCAACATTATCATAACCATCTTGACTCTAGGTAGAGAACTAACTTATTAGGATGTTTTATTTAGGTTTTATATTAACTTGGTTATTATATTCTAACCACATATCTAGGGTATTCATCATATTATGCTCTTTATCCCATGAATTCATAGAGGTTAGGTAAATTTAGGGGTTGGGTAGTTTTTAATAGGACTCAAAGGCAATTTGGGAAATGTAAGCAAGTTTCCTATGATTATGTTTATTAACTAACATGACCTTGTCTATATTATCTTCCTTAAAAATGGGACCAAGAATATCAATACAATGAAGTACCTCTAGCTTTGTAGTTGCATAATGAAGTTTGGTTATTTGGATGGCTATAATTTCATCGTAAAGTATCTTAAGCAAATATTTCCTTATTTTTTAGTGATAGCTGGTTGGTTTTCGATTATCTAGAACAATTTAGAATAATTATTCTCATGTATCCAAAGTAGCAGCTACACACTTGGTGTCCCTAAACAGATGACCTTCTACATTTGATGTCAAATATATTTCAAATTCTTTCTTTGAAACATGCTTATGGGTCATCATTACTATAATACTGATCAAATTATCTAATTGTAGATAATAATCTAACTCTCTCAAATCAATTATGGTGAATCTAAAGATAATTAGGGTAACCTATATACTCTAGGGTTTTTTAGAGGTTTATGTATAGATTTAATGGTGGAAAGCAAGTTTAGAATATGAAATTTGGTGGCTTATATTGCATTTGTTTTACACATTTATACATTTTATATGTTTGGGTCCACATGATCTTTTAATATGATATGTTATGCCCATGTGGCATTGGCATGTAATGTTGTTCATTTATTTAAAATGTGACCATTTGTTGATTTTAGACATGTGTCATTACCTCAAACAATCTATATGATCCATTAATTTTCATTATTGATCTCTTAATAAGTCTTCCTATCCTTGACTTTATTGTTAGCCATTAATCTTCAATATGGGTTCATGAGAGTGTGCCACTTGGTAGCTCTATGGGATCTTTTTGTACCTTGAAAACATTCTTCATTGCTTAATGCATGTTTTACATGTGGTATGTTCTCATTAAATCTAGGCTCTTTTAATTGTTGAATCCACTTACACCATTTATCTTGAATGTATGTTCAAATGTGGGCCCTCAATCTTCCTTCTATGGGATTAAATACACTCTGTCGATTTGTTGTTTACACAATCCAAAATGTACCATTGATCTTGCTTCTTTATAAATGAGCTTACATGTGGGCCATTTATTTATTTTATCATTTTCAAATATTATGACACTTTTCACTTTCATGTTCCACCATAGGGTCATTGACTTGTCGACCTTTGCTCACCATTAGATCTATAATTGCTTTGTCAAGATCATGACATTTGTCAGTCTTGCATTCCTTTTATAATCCTTTGACACTTTGATTTCTCACTTACCATCAGACCTATATTATACTATTAACATGCACTATGTATCAATTCATTTGACTTATTGACTCTTACTTTTCCCTCAGATCATTGATCTTTTCTTCAAGCTCATGAAATGTTGCCACTTGGTCTTCATGTTTAATTATTACCTACAGATATAAAATCAAAGACATACAAATTTTGGAGTATAAATAAACTTAGGGTAAATTTTATAATAAGTTTTTAGTCATTTTAATAAACATAATTAACTTAGGATAAAATTTAAACTAGGTTTAAAATATAAAAAACATGTTCCCACATAAATTTGAATTTATTTCAAAAAGAAACCCACATAAATATGAACCCATTTAAAAATTAAAAAACATAGGATAAAATACAAAGACTAAGGTATTTAAAACTTATTTAAACATGGATTAAATTAATAGACTAAAGCCCAAAGGTTAACCAAAAAGGGTTAAATTAGCATCAAAGCATAAAACCCTGAATATGGTTTATTCAAATGGAACTCCATTAAACCTACAACATGGAAACACAAGAATCAAACATTAAAAACATTTGATGAAGTCAAACAATGATTATAAGAAAAAATGTCAATTAAGCTAGATCAATGATTGTTAGGGGTGTGGGAAATCCAAGAACAAACACACTATTCTGATTCCACCTGTTAGGATCTTGCTCCTCAGAAAGAGCACAGTATGATTACCAAAATATAAGCAATTGAATATGCGGAAATAACCAGAAACACAAGTAACTAGAATTCACCAATAGCACAGAATATGAGAGACAATACACTATCTTGTATTAACACTTTACAGAAAAGAATACAACAAAGAGCCACCACACTCTTTCACCTTACAGAGGTTTACCAGACCTCAAGTGTACAGTAATTCTTCTCACACACACTCTCCTACAAAAAACAGTCCCAACAACCAACTCACACACAGAATTGGTGTTCACCTCACCAACCAGTCAGTAATAACCCTACCGGTACACCAAGCACTCTATAGCACTTCAAGTTGATCTCCCATGAACCTGCAACCTGCAATTCAACAGACCATACTCACATGTAGATCTCCTATGAGCTTGCAACAACCTGCAACTCAATGATCTTACAACTAGAAGGAACTCTTCCTTTCTATCTCATACATGTTACAATACATGCCAATGGGTCTATAAATAGATCCCTAACTTAAACAATAACTTAGACTCTTAATTTAGACAATTATCCTCGCAGCCCAAGACTCTAACTGGTCTTAACATGCAAACTCTTCATTCACTTAACTAACTATCCGTGCAACGAATAGTTCTGGAACACACAGGCGACCGACACTGGTCCCTACTTGCCTAGTTCTGCCGACATCAGCCGACTTCCTACCGTCGCTGGTGGCCTTCTGCACTGGTCACGACCGACGTCGGTCCTGCTGCTGATGCCGATGCTCCTGGATCTCAGCAACCTTTGTTCCTTCAGTTTGTAAAGTTTTGAAGCTTTTAGCTCCACAACCTAACAATGATGATATTCAAATAATTCACTTTGATCAAGGTGAATGTTCAGTTTACAACACAATTTGCAAAAATTGAACCAGGTTTCTCATTATTAAAAAATGGGGGTATGTTGACCTCAACAATCATATTGTAACAAACTTAACAAGATCAATAAATAATCCACTCTCCCATTTTTAAAACATATGATTTTATTACCATACACATAATTTAACATGATTTAATTCATGACAAATTTTAATGGAAATGTGATAACCAAAACAAAATATACATAATATGTTAATCAAAACATCCATTCAAGTAACCATTTAAAAAAATTATAAACATGCCTTGATATCTATAAAGAAAAACAATGTAATAATCATTTATGATTTTAGTATAATATTTAAAAGCATTAATTTTATCTAATAAAATAAGAATGTGGTGTGTGCAGGTTTAATTTAGTTATCTCAATCTCCAATGATGATACATGAAGCCCCCTCTTCGATGATACTCTCCTTTTGTTCCACTTGTGATGGCAAAATAGTCCTTCAACCACCTCAATCAAACAAAGAGTAGTTAGTTTGAGATTATAATAAGTAATCATATACTTAGAATATATATGCATCAATAAATTACTGTAATATAAATCATCAATGAATGATATCATAGTCAACATTATCATAGAACATATTATTAATATATGTAAATTTCCTCCATATAACTGATCATTAAAAAAAAAATATATGAATTTCAATCATAAAACATACATATCTAGATAAGAAATAAAAATTAGAACTACAAATCATTAGTTCTATGCCCCTTACTAATACTTAAGTAATTTATTTAGAGTCAAACAAGATGTGAAATTTTAACATGCCATGGACATTACATTGAAAAATATAATTTATAAATTCATTATCATAAACATGGATGATCTAACTATCTTTTCCAAAAAATGATACAACCACGTGAGGGATTTGAGAATGGTATTGTAGAGGTGTAGAGAGCATATCTCCATAAATCCAATATATATATATTTTGGGTTAATGAGTGAAAAATATTGGGTCATATCATTTCTAAAATTTGAATTTATATAGATGCATAAATAGTCAAATAAATTATGAAAATTCTATTACCTAGAAGCACCAAAGAGCTGAAATCATTCTTTGGAAAGATCAACTTCATGTATAAATTAATCTTATGCTCTATAGGGCAAGTCTAACCACTAAATAACATGAAAAGAAGGATGATAAGATTAAATGGACCATAGAGGCATAATTAACTTCTTATTAAATCAAGAAATCAATCATAAATATTATGTGATTATTAGTTTTGACTATATGCAGCCCTTCTACATTTATTCATTTGCTTCAAAACACTCAAGTGTTATTGTCCCCACTTTGAAAAAATAAGTGGGATATAAAATACTAGTGTCTTTCATGATTTATCCACTCATAAATGTTGAACTAAGGTCTCAAAAATTGATAAATAATATTTTTATTTGATTAAATTTGGCAAGAAGTTAAAGCATTACATCATATATATCAAGGTAGTTGTCATTTTTCTTGACCCAACTATAAAATCAATGTTAAAGTAAAATGAGTTAGACAAATAAAGAGGTAAGTGGATGACCATTATACAAGAGTTTGGAATAAATATCCAACTAATGAATATCATGATAGGGAAAGGACTCAGTAAGACAATGGATAAATTAGATCCATAGGTCATTTTCCAATGGTATACAGTACAATGCATCATAGAAGATGATTGCTATTAGGATATAGTCTACTACCTACTAAAAAATACGTGCCTAAGCTACTTGGAATCCACTCAAATAAGAGTGTTACTCTTAAATAGTAGAAATTTCATGATCAAATTATGAATTATATATATAAGGAACCAAGAAGGAATTTATTTGACATGCTTAAACAAAATTGAATTAGTTGAAGTACTCAAAGATTTCCATGGGAAGTATGGAATTGGAAATGGTTTAGGTAGTGTTATGGGACACAAAATAATCAAGGTGGGATATTATTATCCATAATTTTTTAAATATTCTCACTCACACATTATATGTGTCATACCTAATAAGTTGTTGTGCATAGACAACACAACCCTAATATACCATTGTATCTGGTTATTGAGGTCTAACTAATCTTAAATGGAGGTTGGACTTTGTGGGAGATATCAATACTAACTCATATGTGAGACACAAGTTCATACTTATGAAAAATAAATGTTTTGATTTTGTTTTATTAAGCCTCAAACATTCAATAATTTCACAACTAGCATGGTGATCAACTTTATTAAGGAGCATATCATCACCAAGTTTGGGATGTCATTTACTATTGTATGTGATAATGACCCTAAATTCTCCTCATTGAAATTCATTGAATGGGATTATGAGAAAAAGGAAATTATAATTCTCATCTAATTATTACTCATAGTTTAATGGGGTTATTGAATCAACAAATAAAAATATTTTATATTTAATTAGAAAAAATTGGAAAAGAATCCTAGGGACTGACACGATGTTTTAAAATTTGCATTATGGTCTAAAAGGACTAGAATTAAATATTCTTTGGCTACTTCCTTGTGTGATCTTATCTATGTCTAAGATCCTATCTTCCCTATAAACCTAAGAATTCCCACCTTTTATATTGTGAGAGAATAACTATAAATAGATGATAAGATATAGGCTTGTTGATAATTGACTGACCCCTATTCCCAAAATGGGGACCCTCCTTTATTAATTTTTCTAAAGTGCCCAAGATGTCTAGCATGTTAAATCATTTGACTTCACCTATATCTTATATGATTTCCCATTACTTGTACTTCTGTTATTTTTGGTTAATCATTCATTTTTAAATATAAATTAATACTTAGAAATATGTGAATTATTTCAAGTCTTTTTCAAAGTCTCATTCAAACAATGGATTATTAACCATGGATGATTCGATGATATGTAGATAGGTTTTCAATAAGGGAATACGACTTGGATCACTAATGGATATGGGCATGAGCTTCACTAAAAATCTTATTGAACTAACATTATTTTATGTTTAAATAATTTACTTACACAATTTTTCTTTAAACTTCATTAAATTTGCTAAAGACAGGCTTTGACATCTTTATAAATCTAACTTAACTCTTCGCTTGACCTCATAGGATGTTAATTTAAAGTTTTAGTTTGTGACACCTTACAAGATGTAAAATTTTGGACTACAACTCAAAGGGATAGGTTTCCACCTTAATGGGCTTCATATTGCCTTAAATATCTATCCGTCTTGTGCAAGACACCTAGAAAAAATATACAAAGTCCATGAGATACATGGCATAATATAGAGAGCTCGTAAGGAAGATAGTTGTTAGAATTCAAATCTTATTGCTATATCTCATGATCTTATCCTCCACGAGTGAGTCCATTCAATATGAGTTGTCATGTGTCCTACTACAATCCAAAAGTCTAAATGATGCCACTGCATGTAATAAACATGACCAACCAAACTTGAGTAGAATTTTGAGGTGAATCATTTCCCTTGAGGATTCATCTAAGATCAACACATGTCCACACCATGTTGCATCCATTTAAATCTCACAAGAGCTCACAAGGTAGACATCTAAGTTTCCTCAAACATTTTAGCAAGTCTCAATGATGTACAATTGTCCAAGGCTCCTTTTGAGAATGAAAAGTGGTATAAGAATGAGTAAAATCCCACAATAATGATGTATTTCCACCTTGGGCCCACACAATGATTCCACATGTCATTCCCATGAAGCTACATCCTAAGGTATATGAGATCACTTTCAAGAGAGATGCATGTCTCCATGTAAGGCATGTGATTAAAAACAAGTTATCGATAGCTATCCAAAATCCTTCCAAAGGTGACACCTATCAAAGAAAACCCATGATTACCCATGAGACACCTAGAAAAGAATAGCTTTGATTGCATATGAAAATGACATGTGTCACTCTTACAACCAATCATAACTAAAATTCCACCTAAAAGCTTACCACAAATTATAAGATGTCATGTGGTAGAATAGAAATTAGTCATCACACTAGGATGCATTATAAGAATCCATGAGGAAATCAAATGATCCCACATGTTCAGACTTCAATCCAACTAAGTAGCCTAGTAATATTTAGGCCTCATGAGTGCCTAGCTAGATCCAAGCTGGTAACCACATGTTAAAAGGTGGCAATATTTAGCTTTAAATCTAAAGTTTATTCTAGATCAAATTCAAATTAGAACTAAATTTGAATTGTAATGCAATTAAATACCATATTACATATTTCAAAGTGTTTTAAATGAAAAATTGATAAGCTTTCCATTAATATGACATAAACCAAGATCACCATTAACCTTGAATTAATTAGGGCAATATTTCAAAAGGCTAGTCAAATCTACTATTATTACCTAGATTTACATTTGAAGCTATATGTGTTTTCTCTCTTTTCTATTCGCATTCTCTTAGTATGACAAATCTCAAGCTATTCATAGATTTCACCCCAATCACCATTATTAGAGCTCAAAAATTATAGAGAGGTACAAAATGGTGTTGATTACTACCTATAATATTATAGAGATGGCACAAAAAGGTCCCTCCACTCTAGGTAAGAGCATTTATTTCAAAAATGATGACTTCCTATTTTATTATGGTAATTTAGTTATTTTCAAGGACACCAAATTCAATCTCAAGGTAATAGCATCAGGGGACATGCATTATAGCAACATTTAATTTAATGTAAAATCATTTAGGGTAGTTGATGAGATGAATACAATGCCTCATATAGTTAAATTATCTTTAGACATCCTCATTATCAATGTTTTTATTCTCTACAAGGCCGTAACCAAACCAAAGGTCATGTATGTGTTGACCTAGTCTATGGTATCTTTGGGGGGTCAAGATACAAAGATGGGTTAATAAATTCAATGTCCAAATGAATCCCCATTGATTTCATCATCGGTTTAATATTTTATAAATATTATGACCTTCCTTTATAATAGATTAAGTACACCTAAGACATCATTGATAACTAATATGAGGTGTACCCCTGAGAGAAGGTCTTGGCATCATGGGTGACTGACCCAAATGAAACTATCTTTATGGATGACCAAGGGAAATTTCTTATTAAATAATTTAGGAAAGGAGTTAGGATTGGCATGGAACTAATAAATAGAATATTTGGCAACCCACACATTGGATATGTAGACATAAGGGCTCTTTCACTACTATAAATAATCCTGAAGGATCAGTAAATTCCCCTAATTAGGGATATCATTAGCAACAATTTGATATACTCTATGAATGACACTTGCAGGAAGAGTGCCCCATTTTTCATGATGAGTTATTTATTGTATGCAATATGTGTAACTACCTAGAAGCCAAAACTCATGGTCTTCTGAGTGATAAGAGGTTGTCCCTCAGCTTTTCTCTTTAATACACATCCACCACTTTAGATGCAACATTAGAATAATTATAGGAGATTTTTACCCAATTATCTATAAATCAATAATTGAGTGTAAATAATTCCCTTGAAGCTTAGGTAAACATTAAGGGACATGGGTAGCTATTTATTGTACCTAGATTACACAGTGATCATAGTAGAAGGGGTGATGGTGGCTCCCCTTAGGTTGTCAAGATATGTGCCTATGAATCTGGTCATGGAAGAGATGGATTATCAACTAATACATAAATTTAATGGCATCTTCAAGAATAATAATAAAACTATCCCCCACAAGGTACCATATAAGTTGGGGAGGACCATAATCATCAAGTGGTATGATATCATTATAGATTCAAGGCATAAAGATTCATACCTATTGCCTAAGGATGATTTCAGACCTTAGGACCCAAATAATGTCATTTTCAAACATTTATTCAAGTTAAAAAATGATATATCTATAGATTAAAAGCATCAAGAAGAAGTTCATGAATCGATATACAATGATTCTATGAATGATGAGTTAGTTCTAAAAAATGCAGCAAGGAAAGGCACTGAGCTAGAAATGAGACTAAACAGAGAGAATAAGAAACAAGACATTATAAATCCTTTGCCACCACCAACTCATATAATAATGTTTGATGCTTACTATGAGGAAGGGGAAGGAGAAGAGGAATAAAATTATGTTCTTCTCATTAGGAACAGGCTGTGCAGACCTCCACTATTGATCACTTCAAGTAGTCAAAGCATGCCTCCAAGATCTAAGTATGGAGGATTAAGAATCCATCATGGCCCCTCCCAAGGACCCACGTTGATATCTGAATCTATTATGGGAGCTATTCGACAAAGTTTGTATTAGCTTGACCCCACTGTCATTGACCTTGAGGAGATAAAATAAGTCATTGAGCTCTCAATGGAAGAAGTACAAGCATTGGTTAAGAGGAATATTTAAAAGGTATACAAAAGAAATAAGGAGCCCATGAATATTATGAGAGGGGAAATAATTACTCTAATAAAAACTTAAGCTCATGATGTAAGTAATTTCCCATTTCCCTCTTTCTCAATAGAAACTCCTTATGATTTTTCTTTTACTTCCATATTTGTTCCCCCCACTATTACCCCTTTATTAGATTCATTATCTTTAACTGTTGCAACCACCTCTACTTAGTCCTCAATAGATACTAGCATGAGCTAATATAGTACCTCCTTTGGATTCAATTTCCCCCACTTTATTTCTCATGCCACTAACAAAATTAATTCTTCCCATGTAACTAGATGAAGTGCTTAACTTACTATTGGTTCCTCTATACTTGCAAGGCCATTGAAACCCATATAAAATTAATTCACCTTTCAAAAGCCACCCAACATTACTAAAACTACTAAGGTGAGTGTGTCTTCAAAGTTACCTTCATTCATTCTTGAAATGGGCACTAAAAAACCTATATTTGACACACTTGGGAAATTAAACCCAACAAAATTATACATCCCTATTATAGCTTTGGCTTCTTTCTCAACCTAGGCACCTCCACTGTAGCCACCTCCCATAAAACCAACACCTACTACTACCCCAAATTGGGTTAGAAACATCATAATGGTATTAAGATAGGAGAGTCCTCAAGTAGTCCTCTTTGCCTCCCAAAATGGCATGAGATTTGATGTTTCCATAAGCATGATGAAGAGGGTGGTTAAAACATTGGTTGAGCAGCCACAATCTAGCTCGGTTTTGGTCCTTAAGAGTGAATAATCCCTCTTCACTTTGATAAGGAAAATAAAGGCTAGCCATGGAGAGGTCAATGAATATGTAAAGGAACCTGTGTCCATAGTTTAAGCCTAATCAAAATCCACAATAGCCTTGATGAAGGGGATGTAGTAATATTTGAAAAGGTTGAAGGAGAAAGCACTTCCCACTATGCTAAAAGGAACTAAAATTCAAATAATAAATGATGTTATCAATGTTTTCAAATTATATAAATTCATGAAGAGGAGGTAAGAAGATGGGATCTTTCAATCCAAGGTGGTCATTAAAGTTAACCAGAGACTTGTACTATATGATGCCAAGTTTTTAAAATTTGGCTAGAGTTGCAAGAACTAATAAGTTCCCAGACCTCAAGGTTTTTCCACTTAAGGATATCATTCCTTCACAAACCATCCTGATGAATAAGAGAAGGATATTAAATAGGTGGCTAGATAAGGTCAAGGATGCAACTACAACCTTGGAAAAGATTAAATTCAAGATAGCCTTGTTGTTGAAGCATGTCATGGTCACTAGGGTGACTAAACTTGATGGTACCTTCATGGATGATCAATAATTCAAGACACAAATGAAGGTGTTCATTTCCAAGTTCCAACAAGATATTGTCAATGCAAAGATAGCTATTAAGGTAATGAGCATTGTGGCTTTTGCCAACTAGAGGTTAGAGAAAGCATATGCCATTTAAGAAGCATTGAGGCCCATACTGGTAGAACATAGTAGGCTAATTCAAGAGATAACTAAATTGTTATAACCTATGCTACTTGACTTTGCCCAAATTGATCAGGTTTACTTGGCATGTGTAAACATTTGAATAAAGGAATAAATAAAGATAACAATAATAGGATAGCTAATAGCCTCCTTCAAGACCTTAGAGAATATTCTACTTTGTTTTATAAAATTGAATTGAGAATATTGCATTAGTATGTGGCACTTTGGCCACTTAGTTTTATTTGGCACCTTTTCATGGGCCCACTGAAACTTGTTTAGGTAATTTTGAAGACTATAAATATGGTTACTCTCCTTCATTATAAATCATAAACAATTGTTATAAGAATTAATATAAGAGAGCCAAGAATTCAAGAGTTTGTATGAAGTGTTTGATTATGTATTTCTATAGTTTATGTTCTTAACAATTTTAGATGACTAGTGGTCTCTTTCTTATTGACTAATTTGGAAATAATACCTGATATATGCATCTATTAGCTTGAGTTTAACACTAGGCAAACACTTATACTACTATACATGTTATGTTTTCATATTATTTATAACTAAAAGTGCTATGTAATTTACTATGATTGAGTAATCTTTGTGCAATTTATGATTCTATATATATGCATTTCTTTTCCTTTAAATCTTCAACTACATTTATTTAGCTTTGAGTAATATATTAGAGTTGGCATATGCTAGTTTTATGTAATGTTGTCATAAAAGTTAGAAGAACTGGTACTTTTGATCATCTTAAGAAAATTCTCTTTTTTGACTTACCCTTATCTCCTTTGAATCTACCCATGACTCACTTTAGCTTAGTTCATTTTGTAAATATCCATTGTTTATATTTTGGGCAATAACTAGCAAAAATTAAAAGAATTTCACATAGATTATCTAGAATAAAGTGTCACTATGTAACATATGTTATCCCTATAGCAGGGTTTACTTTTAGACTTCTAAGTGGTGACCATATCTCTAATATTTATGTTATTTCCATTAATAATTGTGTTAAAAATTCAAACCCTGAGTCTTCTAGGGCTCAAAATTGAGTTTCTAACTTTCTCATTATTCTCTAGTGACATAGGGAGCACATTAAGTGCATCAATAGGAAGGGAAAAGTTGGTGTTAGAAGGAGGGCATTTATGTAATTACTCACATGCATATTAGTGAAATTGAAGTGTATTTCATTGAATATATGCTTAATTATTTCAAAGTACACAAGTTTTGTTAAGGAACACTAAGGATCTACATTATTTACATGCATCTTTACATTTTTTATAGGAATCCTTGCATTCTTTGAAGGATTTCATCAAAATTAATGTTCATCTATATAAATTTGGTGAATAACCTAGATATTTGTCTAAATATTTGTAAAATATGTGAAATAACCCATTATTTAAGCATATTTGAGGTTATTTTGATCATATTTTCAAAGATCTATAGAAATTTGGTAAATAATCTGAGTATTTGTCAGAATTTATACAAAGATAGACTACTAGGACGTCATTTTCACTGGATCTAAATATTTAAGATCATATTTATCTAATTAATTTGGTATTAAGTGAAACTTTGCATGTAAAGATGTTTTTAAGTGCTTAAACACCTTCAATTACTGAATTAGTCATAGAAATGCTTTGAAATGTTGATCTAACATTGATCTTTGTAAACTAATGTCTAGGACTAATGATATTTGTGAAAGTATTAAAAAATTTAGGTTTCTAAGGCTTATATATTCAAATATCAAGGTAAATATACTTTATCTAAATATTTTATATAAATATTGATTGATCTCTACAATATTTTTTCACATGTGAAACTATCTTACAATTTATTTTGCTCTTAGTACTCATTCTACATCCTAGAGTTGCCTAGGATTAGAACCAGGTCTCAATTTAGACCCAAGGTCCCTTTAACATCCCTGTAAACCCATAGGAATTATATATTAGATAAAGATATATGTAGGATGTCCATGACCTAGCCAAATTCCCCATATAACTAGAATATTAAACCTCTCTTACTAGTCATGGCATGGTTAGTTGGCTCATCCTTCAACGTCCCTAGACCCATGCATGATCTACCAAAGAATTTAGAGAAAATTTTTCATGTCTTTACCCCCATTGGTAGAGTAACCAATTAAAATCACGTGAATTCCCTTAAGTCATCTTTGAGGTTTCTTAATGTAATCATTGAGGACGTGGCATGCCATCTCTTTCCCTTCACATTCTGAGACACAACTTATACTTGGTTCCTCAACTTGCTAAAATATTCCATCATAGGATGGGTTCCATTAAATGATATCTTTATTTCCCAATTTGGTAGGGTAATAATCCTAAGATTTGTGTACCACTAGTTTACTACCCTCAAAAGGGACACAAAGGAACCAACTAGAATATTTAATGAAATGTTCCAAAAGATGTATACTCTAACATCCACACCCTATAAACTAGAAGAGGATTTGGCCTTAGAAATATATAATAATTCTTTATATCTAATCATATATATCTTCCTAATAAGGACCATGAATATCAACACATTATCTTTAGCATATGTTGAGTCCATCTATATTGATGATAAAATGCACCTATAGGGGCATCCTGCCTTTGCCATACCAAACTTTGACCCAATGATGCCTACTATAAATATCATACTTAACATGAATTAGGACATGCTTGCATTGAAACAACTATGAGTGATCACTAGTTTCCTTTGATCCATGTTATACCCAACTAGTAGCTAGGATTATTTAACCAAGCAAATGCTAGAGCACATCCCCAAAATAATGTCAATCAAATGACGGTGCCTATAAACAACACCAACATTCAAAATTAAGCCTAGAACAAGAACTTAGAGCCTCCAAAGGGATAATTATACTCAATACAAAGAACCATTTATAAACTTGTTAATGATTTATTTGGTTTCAAGAATAAATGGGAAATACTAGTGAGAGGTCCAATAGAAATTATATATTCAAGAGATAGAACATGTCCTTCAATAGGCATAAAAATAATAGTGATCCCCCTTTAAGAAAATTTCTTAAGATAAATTTTTTTGAGATGGCCTTACCCAACTAGTGATGAGTGCACAATATAACTAGGCATGGAGAACTAGACTTGTTGAGTTCTTCATGCATTAAAGCCATCTAAAGCCAAATGGAGGGGTTCAACATGAATCCCACTGATCAAAGTAATTATAAAGGCTTTGATAATACTAATGATGCTTTTATAAATTTTAAAATAGTCCTCATGGTTGAGATCTATGGCTTTCTTAGTCAAGATGAAAATGATCCTGAAGATAATGTCAAGGAAATACATGCTTTCCAGCTATACCAAAGGATTAATTATGCCTTGAGAAGTAAAGGTCATAACCTACCTCTAAAAAATTCCACCCTACCTAATAAACTAGATAGGATATACAATAATCATCCACCCACTAAAGGTAAGGAGAGTCATCCAACAACAGAGGTTCCTTACACAACACCAAAAGGTGGATATAACATAGTGGAAGAAATGAATAATATCAAGGCAAACATAATGCTACATGAGCTTACTCAAATCATTGAATAGCATGATTTTCTATTGAAATCATTTAATGAAAATCATAGCTCTATCAAAGTTAAACAAGCTTATGCAAATGGGGTAATGTATAGAAGTAAGCTTTAAGTTCCATCATTTCTATTTATTGTAAGGATTTTTGGTAAGAATATTCATAATTTATTGCTTGATTTTGGTGCTTCAACTAAAACTGTGCCCTTAAGAATCTATGAAATGTTGGGATTAAACCTAGTCAAATTGGAGAAGGTAGTGGTACAGTTGGACAAGTTAAAAGTGAAGGTGGTAGGTGAATTATTGAATATCCACATGCAACTAGATCATGAGCCCTAAATCTAGTAGTTCATCAACATTCAAGTCATTGAAATACCTAAATCTTACATATTATTACTAATTCATGAATGGACTAAATCACTAAATGGATATATGTCCACTGATTATTCCCATATTTGGATACCTTGGCATGGGATTCCAAATCATATTAGGATCGATCAGGAACCCAGAATAAAATATATAATCACTGAATATAATGCTAGAAATGAAAAGGTAAATTATCAATCTTGTGACTTAGGGTTTACACTCTAGAAACCACTAGGTTTTTTTAGAGACAAGGTGAAAGAAGAAAGAAAAGGTCCCTAGACATTGCACTTTGATGGTACATGGGAAAAACAAGGTTCTAGCATATGAATTATTCTAACAGATCTTGAAGGAAAATCATATCTATCTTTTTATAGATTACATTTCTCTTGTACTAATAATTTAATACAATATGAAGCTCTTATTTTAGGACTTCAATTTGTAATTAAACATAAGGTAAAAGAACTGTTGGTCTATGGTGGTTCAAAATTAGTAGTTAACCAGGCCAAAAATAAATATTAGTGTAAAATTTCTTGTCTAAGAAAGTATAAATTTAGATCTTCAGATTTAATTAAGTATTTTGACTTATTTAATATTATTTCCTTATCCAGGGAGTAGAGACAATTGGTAGATACTTTAGCTTTAATATCAACAAACCTAGTTCTTCTAAAGGCTTTAAAATTTTAGGAGTTTACTATGGAGATAGATTCATGCCCCTCTATGCTAGAAAATATAAACCACTTCCAAGTTTTTGATGATGATAAGTATAAAATTGACTTCATATGTGGTGCTAGCATATTTGAATCTCACATCATTGATGAATAAGATGAGAGTTTTGATAAAAATTCAAAGGATAATGAAGATGGAATATTCCAACTCAAGAAGAATTGAATACCCAAGTGCATGATCTCCTTGGAAAGGATGTTTGATCTAGATAAACAAGGAATGGAAGTTAAACAAACCAAGGTGAGTGGAAAAGAATACAAATAAGTCAACTTGGGAAGTCTAAAAAATTAGCAAAATGTTAACATTGGTTTAATTTTCACAAATGAAGAGCTAAAGGAAGTCACAACCCTTTTAACTAAGTTCAAACATGTTATTGCCTAATCATATGATGACCTTAAGATATTTGATATTAGTGTGATCACTCACATTATCCCATTGAAAGAGGCTTATAAGATTTTTAGGCAAAGATAGAGGCCTGTAAATCTAGTACTAGAACCTTTGATTTATAAATAAGTGAAGAAATTTCTAGATGTAAGGATAATATTCCCCATACGACACTTGACATGAGTTGCTAATATTGTGCTTGTTCTAAAGAAGAATGGAGAAATCTAACTTTGTGTTGATTTAAAAAACTTAAAAAGATCCTTGGAGAAGGATAATTATCACTTTCCATCTTAAGATGAGGTCATTCAATTGGTGAGTGGGTCTAGAATGATGTCATTCCTTGATGGTTTTTTGGGCTACAACCAAGTCGTAGTGAATAATAATGATAGAATGCAAATGACCTTTACCACCAAGTGGGGAACATTTGCATACAAATGAATGCCATTCAGATTGATCAATGTAGGAGAAAATTTATAGTGAAAAATGGATCACACATTCCATGGATCAATTGGTAAGTACATCATTATATATATGGACGATCTAATAGTTTTATCTAGAAATATGGGAGATCATATGACACATTTAGAATAAGAGATGGATAAGTGTAAAAGGTATGGCATTTCTTTAAACCCCAAGAAAAGCATATATGTAATTGAAGGCAAACTTTTATGACATGTAATAACCTAAGATGGTATGACCATTGACCTCGATAGGATAAATTCAATTTAAAAGTTAGAAGTTCCTAACAATAAAAAATAGTTGAAATCTAACTTTGGCAAGATCAATTTTGTAATAAAATTTATCTCTAGTTTTTTAGAGATTACAAGGCCACTCAACACCATGCTCAAGAAAGATGCTAAGATAGAATGGACTGATGAAGCAAAGAAAGCCTTTCAAGACATCAAGGATGCTATTGTTCAAGATTCTTGTTCTAATAAGTCCTAATTTTAGTAAAGATTTCTATCTATACTCTTTTGTTTCTGATCACACTATTGCTCTTATCTTAATGTAGAAATAGGATGACAAAGAGGGCTCCATATACTTCATGAGAATCATTTTAAATAATGTGGATTTGAACTATCCTATTATGGATAAATAATCCTACACACTAGAAAAGGCTATCAATAAGTTCAAACACTACATCATGAAAAATAAGACATATGCCATAGTGTCTGATGTGGCTGTCAGATTAATGTTGTGACATAATGAACTTGGAGAATGAAGAGGGAAGTGGATTACCAAACTCTAATAATATGACATAGAGATAAAATATACTAAATTATTTAGAGGTCAAGGTCTCATCTAGATTATTGTAAATAATGATCCATGTATTGACATTTTACAGGTTGAAACAAGTCAAGTGTCTAGTGATGGATGGTACAAGGAGATTGTTAATTACTTGTTGCATGAAGTGTGTCCCCCATAACTTAAAAGTGAGTATAAAAAGGGCCTTAGGCTAATATCATCTCATTTTATGATCAAGAGAGGGGTCTTATATATAAAAAATAATGAGGGTGTTTATTTGAGATGTGTTTCTAGAGATGAAGACACAAAAATCATGGATAATTTCCATGAAAAATTAGGAAGTGGTCACCCTTTAGGGAATACCACAACACATAAGATATTGAGAGTTAGCTACTACATGCCCACTATATTCAAATATGTCGATGCTGATACGTGAACATGTCACCAATGTCAAGTGTTTTATTGATGGGAGACAAAGGAATCCATTCTTTTATAACTAGTGATTGAAGTGAAGCCATTTGCATAATGGGGCCTTGACTTAGTGGGAATGATCAATCTAAAATCTTCAATTGGACATAATTTTTTAATCACCACCATGGACTATTACACCAGGTGGACTAAATTAGTGGCCACCAAGAATAGTATAGAAATTGATGTCATCAAATTATTAGAAGAAAATTTCATTACTTGGTTTGGGATGCCCCTATTTTTAGTATATGATAATGGCCCAACCTTTACATCAATCAAATTCATTGAATGAGAATACAAAAATTAGATAGTAATTAAGTCTATTTTAAACTACTACCCTTAGGCTAATGGAGTTATTGAGTCCACCAACAAAATTTTTATGAATGCCATCAAGAAGTTTGTAGAAAAGAAACCTAGAGAATGATAGTCCCTGCTAAAATATGCTCTATTGGCAAACAAAACTAGATATAAACAAGTTCTCAAGGCATTCCCATTATTACTAGTCTATGGGGGAAATAACCTATTTTTCCTATCACATTAAATCTACCCACTTATGATTTTATGGCCAAGTACATGGAAGATGACAAAAGAGTGCAGTCCCAAATATTGAACATCATCCAAATGGAAGGTGCTAGAGATGAAGCATTGAAGAATTTTGGAAAGCATCAGGATGTTATTAAGAGATACTTGGATAAATGAGCTAGATTTAAAGTTTTTCAAATATAAAACCTGGTCCTACTATAGGATAATGGCCATGAGAAGAAAGGACAACATGACAAGTTTACTCCTCTCTATTGAGACCAACACACCCTTATATTTCTTTTTTGAAATGAGGACCCCTATATTTGTTTCTAGAAAGTCTGTATTCTGGATTGAATGTGAAGAGTTTTCTTATCCTAGATTTTAAAGGCAAATCAATTTTAAAAGGGAAACATGTGCTTTGATGTATTTGATCATATTTACATTTCATGGTTCAAAATTTCTAATAATTATCTTTAAGGTGATTAGTTTCAGGTTCCATAGAAGAAGCTAGGGTTCTTAAGGAACAAACACTAAAGGGGGTTTGAATTTGAATATTCACATAAAATACTAGCAAGAAATTTCATTTCTTTTTGATTAAATGATCCTAAGTCTAACTTTATTTTAAGCTTCAAATATGTTTTTTCTTTAAAACATGACTGAATATTAATATAAAACCTTAGGCTAAACTTTATACATGATCGGGTATTAATTTAAAGTTTATGTTTTTTTACAAATCTAATGGTAATTGCTTATTTATTAATTTTGACCCAATGGTGTGAAAATACCAAAGTCTTTTAAAAATGACATACAGTTAATGATTTGGGCCTAGTAAATATCCAATGGTGATCATTTTCTCAGAGGTTTTGATCCAATGGTGTGAATTAAATCTAACACCCAAAAGGACATTAATAGTTGTTAACCACTCAGGACTTGATTCGATGGTTCACACTACCTCAAAGGTTCTAATAGAATGGTGTGTATCAACCCAGAATCCTCAGGATCTCCCAAAGGCTTTACACATGACATTCATTGGACTAGAATATTTTATTATCTTAAAATTGAAAGGTTTGATTATGTCATTTGATGTCTATGATAACATATTTGATGGGACCGAACCCATCACATTTTACATGAGATAGAAAGATTCTATTGTCTTAAATTTGACAAGTCCACCCTCAACATTTGATATCTATGAGGATGTATTTAATGGGATTGAAACCATCAAATTCAAACTAAATAATCCCAGAAGCCTCAGGATCTCTCAAAGGCTTTACACATGGAAATCAATCATTGGACCAAAAAATTCTATTATTTTAAATTTGATAGGTTTACTCCCATCATTTGACATCTATGAGGATGTATTTGATGTGACCAAACCTATCAAATTTAACTTAGACAATTTTTAAATCCTAATCAAAGGAGGCATTTCTAAAAAACCTTTTAAGAAATTCCTATATTTTTATGAAGACAAGCTTAGTATATAAAGATCTTAGCCTAAGTCATTTTGTTTTTTTTAAACATAAAATTCTAAATGACATTTTAAAACCTAAGACTTATATGATCATGTAACTAATTAAAAGATAAGCATATTGTAGGATCTAATTGTGATCACTTGCTTATTATATTTGATCCAATGGTGTGATGAAGTTGAGGAATTTTAAAAGGCCTCGCAAGCTTGACACATGGCATCATTAGTGAGTTTAAAAATAAAGAGAACAATGAAATGAAAGGACCTAGATTTGGTTTTTCAAAGCAAAATAAAGAGGAATTTTGAAAGTTAATGGTCACTCTTCAAATGGCATTTATGAAATTTACCAAAAAAGGCATGGAACCCTACCACATAAGCTCCATGTAAGTATGGAGGATTAAAATGAAATATATCTCATGATTGAAAACATAAAAGACATGATATTAATGTTCCATCAAATCTAAGGCTCATATGAAATCAAGAGCTAGATATTTCTACCATTAAATCCAAAAACCCTAAACCCTCTATAAAGAAGGATAGAGTTGGTTCAATTGATCATGTGACACTTGAGATAATTGTGAACTAAATTCAGAGTAAGTGCCTTAGTAAGAACTTTGATATCTTTACAACTAAAATACAATGTTATCAATGGTAGTGAGTAGACAATAGATGAGGATATAAGTAGATTTTTATCTAACTTCAGATGGTAAAGGAAGGGTCTTTAAATACATAGAGTTAGATTTAATAGCATTGAATGTACATGGAATCAAGAATTGGTCTGAATTATTCTTCTTTGTCAATGAGTTGAAACTAATTTCCTAGGAAGAAAAGAGGAATGCTTCAATATACCAAAGATACAAGGATTTAGTAATAATTCAAATGGAAAGCCTTCACCATGTGGCTACTAAACTAGAGGTAATACATTGCATTGATCTTCTTCATCCTATTTTGATTGACTATAAAATAGATGGAGAATGGATTATTCATGAAGGAAGTATCAAAAAAGTTACATGCATAGCTCCCATGGATTTTGAGACTTATTATAAGCTCCCTTTGCCTCATGTCGATCTCCCTTCCTTGAGATAATGGATAATTTCCCAAAACTTGGATTCAATCCTCTCACCTTGGTTCATATAAGGTTACCATGTTTTCAAGACCTCAAATGGTGATATTCATATTTCCCAATTCAAGGAACGTTTTAGGGTAGCTATGAATTTATTGAACAAAGCCTTTGGTGCCTCTTCTACTACTTATTTAAGTAAGGTTTGGGTATCTTATGTCCATTGCATGTTGAATGAGGACTTAACCCCTCCTATTCAAGAATTAATAAGATTCTTCTTATCCAAACAATTTACAACCATCAAGATAAATACTTACAAGCAATTCTTTATGATGTATTACCTCTTGGATTCACTCCTAGCCTCTATTAATTTCCCTAGCATTCGAAATTGGTCCCCTGATTGTAAATCGACCATTTCCCATCATTATTCCAAATTACATATATTCAAATACAGTAATCACATGCAATTCATATGTGATGGTATCTTCCTAGTCATTTTTGAGGCAATCACTAGTATCCCTATGCCCAAGCTTCATCTTCTAATCAAAAGACAAGTATCATCCCTAAGAGATGGTATAATTGTAATCATCTCTTAGGATCATCCCTTTCCACTAGACATTGGTATAATTGTAATCAAGGATTGGAAATAGATAGAGATTATGGTGGTGCATAAGAACTCTTTTGATTTCCAAATGGATGATAATAATATGTGGGACCTTAATGATAGAGTGGCTAACCATATTCAAGATAAAAAGGTCCCAAAGGTTGAGTAAAAACATCAACTAGGTGTGGGAGATGGTATTTACACAAAGGTAAGGAACTTTTAAGAAGTCTTGTCTAGGGTTAAAAACTACAACATAAATTTATAACATAGGCTAGTCAAGGATAATAAGCCTTCAGGAGAAATATGGTAGTTACATCCTTTATAGTATCACTTGTTGCTAGGACCATCTGGGACTACACATCAATAACCACCTATTGAGGGATAATATTTTGAGCCTCAGTGGAGAGAATTGAAAAAATAACCCCGAGTTGGGAAACCTGAAGATGTAAAAGGAAAAGGTAAGGATGTGATTCAAGGGTCCAACATTGAGCATAGACTTGGTGAAGGTCCCCAAATTCAAACATCCCCACCAAGGCCTTCTTCCTTAATAGAGCTTGTTACCATGATTGCTTTGGAAATTAGAGAAATAGTAGAATGTTCCCTTATTAATATCAAAGATTCTTATGGTTTAGATAAGGAAGAAGACCCATCTAAGGAAGTAGGAAAGGAATTGGTTCCATTTGGTAGTGGAAAGAGACATGCAAAATTAGCCTTAGTTCTTCTAGCTCTAAGAAAGAGGCCTAGGTTAACTTTAACTCACCCTACTAGTGAAATAAACCTATTTAGTGATGAGAATCCTATTTATGGACCAACTGTTATTAATTAGTTTATTTATGGGAAGTTGTAAAAAATCACATCTCTTTCTCCTTCACTAGTTTTGACTCGAGTGGACATACGTGTTTAGGATAATGTCAAGCCTTGGATTCAGGATATGTTGAACAAACAAGCAGAGAGAAGCATCCAGATTCTTCAAAACAAGGAAATCCAATGGGTTGGTACCCTAGGAGTCTCTAAGAGTTAAAATGTAGATATTATATAACAACCATAGGTGAAATAATTTGACCCTCAGGTCCAATTTAATCTAGATACATCAACTCTTGAGAGAGTAGAGACCAAGAAAATTATTATTGGTATTGAAGAGTTCACCTTTTATAAGGTGGAACCATTTTTAGGCTTAACTCCTATTCTAGGGAAATTAGTATGGGAACATCCTATTTTTTAATAATATGTACCTAGTATGGTAATAACCTAGTCAACAATGACCTTGGCTAGAGTTCAAGGAATGAAGCAGAAGAATTTCAACTTGGAGAAAAAAAACAAAATTTAGAAGCTCGGGTCCTCCTTTCAATTCTTGAGGACATATTGCAAGTGTTGAATAAATATTTGATGGATGCATTTGAGAATTTTAAAATCATCAAGATTAGATTAATTTATTTAAACCATCAAGATGAGATGGCACAAGCCTTAGTCACTCAATGGAAGTATTCTCAAGTTCAGATAGAGGGGCTCATCAAGGTGCATAAGACAAGGCAGGCATTAGAATTCAAGATTATCAAAATTAAACATCTGGACATCTTCATGGTAGCTTTGATAAATAAATAAGAGGATATGATCACCTAGAGCAATGATGTTAAGGACTTCATCAAGAGAGACACAGACTTGGTAAACTAGATTTAGAAACTTCTTGGGAATCTATTAGATAACCCTTATCAAACCACTACTATAGGCCTGATTGATGATGAAGAATTCAATCATAGGGTTGGTACTCACATATAAAGCATCAAAGACAACAAATTTCATTCATCTAAGGATAAGTAGAAGACCCTTGATAGCATTATTTTTTCAAGAAAGCAAATTTTAGAAGCATAATGTATCAAGGAACTTGTATCTGGGTAGATAGTGAATTTGACAAGTTAGCAAATAAAAAAGAGGATTATCTAATGAATCTTACAATGGATTTTGAGCTGATCAAGAAAAAAATACACCAAGGTTAAAGACTTCCTTAGACAAGGCTAATTGAAGGGCCCACCAATGAAATTCTTAAGAGAATTTTCTTTTTGTAAATTATATGCTAGTATATTAGCATATACTCTTTCTTGTCATGTTGACATGTGACCTTCCACATTGTATCTTTATATTAAGGATATATTTCCTTAATCAAATGTGGATATTTTGAAATTTAACTGGTTAACCACCTATATTTCTTATAAATAGGTAGATGGTTACCATTTGTAAGAGAGTTTTTGAGCAATTGATACCAGGAGCATTTAATACAACTAAGGAATTCTAAAAAGATTGTTTGGATACTTTTGTTAAATGTCTATGCTATCTCTTAATTGTGTAAATTCATGTTGAATTTGAATAATTCTTCTTGTTTTGAGTCACATTCATTGTCATATGGTAGTTAATTTATGCTAAATATTATATTAACTATAAAGATTGTAAGTATACTTCATTTTATTTACTCTGCATTTGGATGTACTTATGTTATTCAAATCATAATAGCAAACCTTTAAAGTAAAATTGGTTCTTACTTATGATTCAGAAATTTTCTCTAAATCTTGCCTAATTTGTGATGTAATTTGAGCTTATGATGTTTCATAACATAAATTGGTTTAATGTTTACTCAACGTAATTTGAATTTTGTCATAATATTTGATATGAAAACTTGCAATCACGTCTCTTCCTTGCTTACCCTTCCTTTTTCTTATTTTTTTATCAAGATTAACTCCAACTTAAAGATCATTATTAATAATCATTTAGATTAAATTTTGATTCCTCAAATTTACTAATTAATAAAATTGTGTAGACCTTGGTTGCTCCCAACCACTAAATCAAGTAAATATTGTGGACATTTTTCATACTTTGCTTCTATTTCACCACAAACAATCACTAAATAGTCACAAACTACAACTCATGCCATGGAATCTAAGAATCCTAAAATGAGAAGTGTTATTCAACACTAAAATCACCTATGGTAGATTTTGAAGCATCAAAACTCTCTAGATTAGACCATATCAGGTGGTATAAATATTGTGTGAAAGTGCATTCAGACTGAAAGACCTACAAGGGAATGACTTAGCCTTGCTAGTCAATGGGCAATATATGAAGCATTATATTTTTGCTATTCTATCACAAATTCTAGAAGGATAGTAAGATTTTTTATAATTAGAGTAGGTAGGGTTAAAGTAGTTTACTTTCCTATTTTTCTATGTTCTTTCTTGCTTTTGATTTACTTTCTAGCTTTGCTCTCTTGTTATTTCCTTTCTCACTTTCCTTTCCACTTGCTATTTATTTTCTATTATGTTTTGCAGCTTAGTAATAAGTCATTTAGACAAGAATTAATTAGCTCAATTTGTGTTAATATGATCTTAAAAATGGGGAAAGGGGATTTTTATTTTTTAACATTGGTCACCCAAAGTTTGAAAACATCTAACAATGTTCCAATATGTAAAATCTAAGTAGGGTTAATTAGAAGTTAGTTTTCTTATGAAAATCCTATGTCATATTAAGGTTTTAATATAGTTTAGATGAATGATCATTTTATTGAACAATAATTTGAATTTGTGTGGATGATCATACTATCACTTAAATTTACCAAAATAAATTACTAGGGCAGATTTTGATATCTGAAAATGAATTACATTCAGACTATGTCTTGATAAAACCCTACACCTGGATAATATTGGTTCCCAACCATTCTAGCTTATAAATTCAGGGATAATTAAGAAAATAAAGAGATGATACACTAATGAATTTAAATCATAAACTACATTCATATTCCATGAATGGTGATTTAGGAAATCTCTACCGAGACTATGAATACTAGATAGTAGTAGAGCAAGGCCTAGAGTGGAGCCAAAAGTATCTATGTCAGGGATATGGATGCCTATATAGTAGAAAACCAATATCCTATCCATCCCTAAATAATCAAATCATTATTATATAAAAAATAAATAATACTTAAGTCACTTCATGTTTGATGTCTTGAAGCTTGAAATTCATCATTTCTAAACCTAATGGAAATGGTTAATAAACCTCACATAACACACATAGTATGATTTCTTACAAGGTTTAAACTCTATTTCTAGATTATGGGCTTTCATTAGTTTTGAAAAGAAATTTTGATACTAAATGAATATCATAATGAGACAACTAAATTTTAATTCACCTTTGAATAGATGATCTGGATTCTAACATTTTGTAATGTTTCCCTGTAGAGGTCACCATTTGTTGATAGCCAACTACCCCTATTCCTAGAATGGGGAGCCTCCTTTCTTAATTTTTCTAAAGTGCCCAATATGTCTAGCATGTTAAATCATTTGACTACACATGGATTTGATTTGATTTCCCATCACTTGTGCTTATGTTATTGTTGGTTAATTATTCATTTTGTAATGCAAGTTGATACTTAGAAATATTTGAATTATTGCAATTCTTTTTTGAAGTATCATTCAAACAATGGATTATTAACCATGGTTGATTTGATGGTATGTAGAAAAGTTTTTGATAAGTGAATACAACCTAGATCTCTAATGGACATGGATGTGAGATTCACTAAAAATCTTATTGAGCTAACATTGTTTTATGTTTAAAGCATTCACTTGTAGAATTTTCCTTTAAAATTGTTTAAATTTTCTCAATATGGGCTTTGACATCTTCAAAAATATAACTTAACTCCTCAATTGACCTTGTAGGAAATCAATTTAAATCTATGGTTTATGATGAATTATAGGACATCAAATTTTAGATTATGACTCAAAGGGATAGGTGTCCACCTCACCAAAATTTGCAATGCCTTATATATCTATGGCATCCCATGTAAGACACTTGGATAAAATATATAAATTACATGAGATATGTGGCATAATCCAAAGAGCTCACAAGGAATCTACCCATTATAATTTAAATCTTGGGACTACATTTCATGATATTAGCCCTCATAAGTAAGCCCATTTAATATAAACCACCATGTATCTTGATATAGTCTAAAAGTTCATGAAATGCCACCTCATGTCTCAAGTGAGACCAACCAAATTTGATCAATCTTCTACCATGACATGTGTCCCTTGAAGATTCATTTGAGATCAATGTGCTTCTATACCACATTACATCTATCTGAAGCTCACAAGAACTCAAAATGAAAACATTTGGGTTAACCCAAGCCATCTAATCAAGGCTCAATTATGTATAGATATCTAAGGCTCCTTATAATAATGACAAGTGGTATAAGAATAAACAAAATCCCATGAAAGTGACATGTGTCCATATTGGGCCACACAATGATACCACATGTCATTCCTATGAAGTTACATCCCAAGGTATATGAGATCACCTCTTAGAGAGATGTATATCTCCACCCAAGCCACACAATTAACACCAAGTTGTTGATAGCTATCCAAAAGCCTTATGAAGGTGACAACTAGCAAAGCAAATCCATGATTTCCCATTAGAGATCCACTAGACAAAAAATAGTTTTGATTAATTGTAAAAGTGACATGTGGCATTCCTGTAACTAATAAAAACTAAAAGGCCACCCAAAAAATTGTCATGAATTGAAATATTCCACATGGTAGGATATAAATGAGTCATCACACTAGGATGCATTATAAGAATCCATGAGGTAATCAAATGATCCTATGTGTTCAAAATTTAAGCCAACTAAGCAACCTAGTCATATTTAAGACCCACAAGTGCCTAGTTGGATCCAAGATGGTAGCCACATGTCAAAAGGTGGAAATATTAGATTTAAAGATAAAATTGATGGTGGATCAAATTCAAATTAAAACTAAATTTGAATTTTAATGAAATTAAATGCTAAAATCAATATTTTTAAGTATTTTTAATAAAAAATTGACAAGTTTTCAATTAATATGGCATGAACCAAGATTTCCATCAACCTTTGATTAATCAAGGCAATATTTCAAAAGTATACTCAACTTGAGTATTGTTACCTACATTTGCATTTTAAGCTATACACATTTGCTCTTTACTATTTATGTTCTCCCAGTATGATAAATCTTGAGCTATTCATAAATTGCACCTCAATCACCATTATTGGAGATTGAAAGTTGCATAGAGGTACAAAAGGTTGTTGTTTTCTACCTAGAATATGATAGAGATGGCATAGGTAGGTCCCTCCACTCCAGGTAATAGCATTTCTTTTGAAAATGATGACTTCTTATTCCAGTATGGTAATTCAATTGTTTTCAAGGACACAAAATTCATTCCTAAGGTAATAACACTAGGGAAATGCATTACAAACACATTTAAATCAATGGTAGTCAATGTTGCCAATATCCACAAGGCCACAACCAAAACAGAGGTCATGTTGTGTGCTGACCTAGTCTATGGTATCTTCAAGAGGTCTAGATGTGAAGATGGTTTACTCAAGTCAATGTCCAAAGGGATCCCCATTGTATTAATTATATATTCTATCTTTGAGAAATATTATGACCTTCCTTCACCACATATTGAGTACATCTAGGCCATCATTGACAACTAATATGAGGCATACTCCTAAGAGAAGGTCTTGGCATCATGGGTGATTGACCCAAATAGAACTATCTTTATGATGGCCAAGGGAACTTGATTATTCAATAATTTAGGAAAGGAGTTAGGATTGGAATGGAACTACTAAATAAAATATTTGGAAACCCACACATTGGATATGTAGACATAAGGACTCTTTCACTACTAAAAATAATCCTAAAGGATGAGTAAATTCCCCTAATTGGGGAGATCATTAGCAACAATTTGATATATGCTATGAATAAAACTTGCAAGAATAGTGCCCCATTATTCATGATGAGTTATTTATTAGATGAAATATGTGTAACTACCTAGATAAGTCAAAACTCATGGTCTCCTGAGTGATAAGAGGTTGTCCCTCAGCTTTTCTCTTCAATACACATCCACCACTTTAGATGCAACATTAGAATAATTATAGGATACTTCTACCCAATTATCTATAAATCGATCACTAAGTGTGAAATGCCAAGAATTACCTTGAAGGTTAGGAAAACTTTAAAGGACATGGGTAGCTATTGGTTGTACCCATATTACATAGTGATCAAAGTAGAAGGGGTGATGGTGGTTCCCCTTAGGTTGCTAAGATATGTGCCTATGAAGCTAGTCATGGAAGATGTCTTATCAAATACTACATGGAGTTGATGGCATCTTCAAGAATAAGAAGAATATAGTCCCCCACAAGGTTACATACAATATAGGAAGGACTAAAATCATCAATTAGCATAATATTATTGTAAATAAAAGGCATAAGAACTCATACCTATTGCCTAAGGATGATTTCAGACCTTAGGACCCAAACAATCTCATTTCCAAACATTTGTTCAAGTTCAAAAAGGATATAGTTATGGAGTACAAGCATTAGGAAGAAGTGCATAAATAGATATACAAAGATGTTATGAATGATGAGGTAGTTCTCAAAAATGCAAAAAGGAAAGGCATTGATATGGAAATAAGAATAGATAGAGAGATAAATAAATAAGACATTATAAATCCTTGGCCACCACCAAATCATTGAAGCATGTTTGATGTCAATTATGAACAAGGGCAACGAGAAGAGGAAGAAGACAATGTTCTTCTCATTAGGAATAAGTTGTGTAGACCTCTACTACTAGACACTTTAAGTAGTCAGAGCATGCCTCCAAGCTCTGAGAAAAGAGGATCAATTAGCCAACATGGCTCCTCCTAAGGAACCACATTTATATCTACATATACTATGGGATTTATTCTACAAAGTCTAGAATAGCCTGAACCCACTGTTATTCACCTTGAGGAGCTGGAACATGGTATTGAGCTATCAATAGAAGTCAAAGAATTGGCTGAGATGAATATTGAAAAGGTATAAGAAATAAATAAAGATCCTAGGACTACTATGAGAGGGGAAATAACACCTCCATCATCACCTCAATCTCCTAATGTAAGTACTTTCCCATCTCCCTCTTTCTCAATAACAACTACTTTTACTTCTAATTTTATGTTTGTTCCTCCCACTATTGCCCCTCAATTAGCCTCATTATATTTAGTTTTTGAAATCACCTCTACCCAGTCCTTAATGGATACTAGCATGAGAAAATATAGCACCTCCTTTACATTCACTTTCCCCCACTTTATTTCTCATGCCACTGCTAACATTATTTCTTCCTAGGTAGCCACATTAAGTTACTCATTTGCTATCGATTCCCCTACACCTATAAGGCCATTAAAACCCATAGATTAATAATTCACCTTTCAAAATCCACTCAACATTATTATAGATGCTAAGGTGAGTGTGATTTCAAATTTGCCTTCATTCATTCTTGACATGGGTCCTGCAAAATCTATATTTGACATACTTTGGAAATTAGACCCAATAAATTTATACATCTTTACTATAACTTTAGCCTCTTATTCAACATAGACACCTCCATTACAACCACCTCCCATAAATATAACACCTACTACTACCCCAAATTGGGTTAGAGACATCATATAGGTAGCAAGATAGGAGAGGCCTCAAGTAGTCCTCTCTGCCCCCAAAATTCGCATGAGGTTTGATGTTTCCATAGGCATGATGAAGAGAGTGGTTATAAGTTAGGTTAAGTAGCCATATTCTAGGTTGGTTGTGGCCCATGAGAGTGAATAATCCTTATTCACTTTGACAAGGAAAATAAATTCTATCCCTTGAGAGGTGAATGAATATGTAGAGGGCCCTATGTCCACAGTTCAAGCCCAAGAAAAATCCATAATGGCCTGGATGAAGGAGATGTAGTAAAAGGAATAAGAACTTTCCACTATACTAAAAGGCACTAAAATTTAAATAATAAACATTTTTATCAATGTTTTTAACTTGTATAAAGTGATGAAGAGGAGGTAGGAATATGGGATCCTACAATCCAAGGTGGTCATCAAAATTGACTAGAGACTTACACTCTATGATGCCAAGTTGGAAAATTTGGTTAGAGTTGAAAGAAGTAATAAGTTAAAATACCTCAAGGTTTTTCCACTTGAGGATATAATTCCTACATAGAGCATATTGATGAATAGGAGAAGGATATTAAAGAGGTGGTTGGATCAATTTGAGGATGCAACTATATCTTTGGAGAAGATAGAATTCAAGATAACCTTGTTGTTGAAGGATACCATGGTCACTAGGGTTACCAAAACTAATGTCACCTTCATGGATGATCAAAAATTCATGGCCTAGATGAAGGTGTTCATTTCCAAGTTTTAATAGGATATTTATATTTCAAATATAACTACTAATGTAATGAGCATTATGGCTTTTACCAACCAGAGGCTAGAGAAAGTTGATGCCATTGAAGAAGCACTAAGATCCATACTTGCAGAATATGGCAGGCTAATTCAAGAGATACCAAACTTGTTCTAACCTATGATCCTTTAATTTACTCAAATTTAACAAGATCACTTGGAATGTGTAGATTTATATATAAAGGAAGAAATAAAGACAACAATAGTAGGCTAGCCAATATCCTCCTTCAAGGCCTTAGAGAATATTCTGCCATGATTTGTAAATTTGAATTGAGAGAATTCCATTATATTATGTGGCACTTTGGCCACTTATTTATATTTGAGCACCTTTTTATGGTCCCACTTGAACTTTTTAGGCAATTTTGAAGCCTATAAATAGGGGTGTTCCCCCTCATTATAAATAAAAAATAATTGTTATAATAATTAATACAAGAGATAAGAATTCAAGAGTTTGTCTGAAGTGATTGATTGTGTATTTCTATAGTCTATGCTACTCTCACTTTTATATTACTAATGATCTCTTTATTATTTAATAATTTGGAAATAATACATGATATATGCATATGCTATCTTGAGTTTAACACTAGGTTGATAATTCTTCTAGTATACATACTCTATTTTCATCTTATTTGAAACTAAATGTGCTATGTAATTTACTATGAATGAGTAATCTTTGTGCAATGTATGATTATAGATATATGCTTTTATTTTATTTTGAAGTTTCAATTGTGTTTATTTAGCTTTGATTAATATGTTAGAGTTTTATGTGTTGTTATCATAGAAGTTAGAAGAATTGGTACTTTTGATCATCTTAAGAAAATTATCTTTTTTGCCTTACCCTTCTCTCCTTTGGATTTAACCATGAATAAATTTAGCTTAGTTCATTATATAAATGTCCATTTTTTGTTTATATTTTGGGAATTAATTGGCAAATATTGAAACAATTTCACAAAGATTTGCAAGAATAAATTGTCACTGTGTAACATCTATTGTCCTTAAAGTAGGGTTTTCTTGTAAACTTCTAAGTGATGACCATATATTTGATATTTATTATATTTATAGTAATAATTTTCTTAAAAACTAAAGCTTATATTCTTCTAGGGCTCAAAATTGAGTTGGTTGCTTTCCCCTTATTCCCTATTGACATTGGGAGCACATTAAGTACGTCAACAAGGCTCAACTCTTAATCTGATACAACTAGAAAAATGTGATGCAACCATGTTCCACTTTAGTAAACACCAAGGAGTTGTCAAGTATTAGTTTGAAAAATAATCCAAATTGAAATCCTTTTATATATTTTATTTAGTCCTTCTCTAAGATAAATCTCATGATAAAAAGGGACAGCATGTCAAGTTTGATGCACTATGGTTAGGTCCCTTCTAGATTTATGAAATGCTAGGAAATAATGCATTATCTCATGTGTTTAACTGGTGAGGAAGTCCCATTACCTATCAATGGGAATTTTATCAATCACTAATTATATACCTAAATTAGTCTAGTAAATCCATGTAAATAACTTATCTTTACTTTCCTAATTTTTTTGTTGTTTCTTACTTTCATCATTAATTTAGCTCATTGTTTGTTTATTTTTAGTTTGGTCTATCTATTGTTTTCTTGTGTGTTCCTTTTTGAAAAAATAATGAAGGAAAATGGTTTATAGGTAAGTAACAAGAATGAAAATTTCTCTCTCTTTTATCAACTTGTCAAGTTTCAATCTCTCTAGGTACATGCCTTAAAGGGTACACTGGGAAAGGGGTGGGTAAACCATTGCTTTTTTGAAATATTGTTATATAAATATATCATGCCTATATCCACTATAAAATCCTAACTAATTAATCTTTTAAGTAATATTCCTCATAAATATCCCCTCACTAAGTCAAGACCTATATTTTTGGTCTATATCAACTCGGGTCGTTATAGTATTCCTTCTTCCTCCACTAAATTTTAAACTTGGTCAACCTAGTTTAAGAATTACAAAATGTTTTAGGGTTAACTCATATCTATACATAAAAGGAAAATTTCAATACAATAAAGATGAAAATTAATTTTCACATTATTATTTTATTGAGGTCAACATATCTCCATTTCTAAAAAATGGGGATCCTTGTTTCAAATTATGCAAATTTGTACCTTAAAATTAAAAATTCACTTTATCAAAGCACCACTAGCATGTTTTCACATTTTCTTTATTTAAAGATCATCCAAACCTAGTTTTCATTTGGATTAATTGATGTATACTCAAATTATCATGGTTTTACCCCTTCTAATGTTGCTAATGATTATTGATTATGTTTTTGTATTACAGGTTCAATGAAACTCATTTGGTAATGAACATGCTTATGGTTTTATGGTTAAGTGTTAAATTGATCTTTTATTAACCTTTGGTTTTTAAAAGATTAATCGAATATATTTTAAGTCTTGTTAAAACCCTATTCTAATGTTTAACCTAAATCCCCTTTTGAATTAAATTCAAAATTATGCAAGAATAATTTGCATAGGAACATTTATTTGTGCCATGGACTTAGATTAATTTTTATCCTAAGGCCTAGTCATGTTTTTCAACATGATCAAACCTTAGTCTAAAAATATTAATCTTGGTCCTTTTATGTCCCATTTCCCCTTGGTCTATTTTATTATTAAGCATGGTATAGCTAATCACATGGTCCCCTTTCACTATGTTCTAAACATAGCTTAAGATCTAATACTAAGGTTTTAATTCATGTTTCTTAAAATGAATATAAAACTTAGTCTTATGAATATACCCTAAGTTATTTATATTACCCAAGTTTTAACTTAATTATTTTATTATCTATAGGATCAATGGTCCACATTTTCTCAAGTGATCAAGATCTAGAAGTGCATAAAACTTTAACAAGTCAAGAGCCTTAATAGATTATGCACATTTACCCAAGTGATGGAGATATAATGGTGCATAATAAGTCAAAGCTTTAATGAAGCCCTAGGATAATGAGAAAGTGATAGGTGTCAAACTCATAGCTAAAGAATACTCAGTAGCCAATGACATTCAACTTGATGAATCAAGATCCAAAAAAGCACATTTGCTCAAGTGAAGATGATCAAGTGGTGCATAGCAAATGCCAAAAAGTTAAAATCTCTAAGGATGAACATATAAATGAAATGTGGTATAGACATGAGCCATAAATTAAGGCTTGATCATATTTCAAATATTTATGGTACATAGATGAGCATACACATTCTGATTAATGGTTGGTAGAGTAAGAGGCATAATTAAGTGGATTAAGATTGATTGAGTGTGAGTGATCAGTGTTAATGAGATCAATGGTGTGAGATCAACATTGACATTTCAATAAGTCTCAGAGTGAATGCAAAAGTGAAAACTATCATAACCATGGGGAACATAACAAGCTACTAATAACTTTTAAGTTCTTAGATCACGATCAATCAACCAAATTGATCTAAGCAAAGATAATCTAATGGTGTGAGATCAAGGTGGAATTTTCAAAAGACAATGGTCACTTTTTAGGTACTAATGAGAAAATTTCCATGAAAATTCCATGGGGATGTCATGAAGCTCACCATTTGAACTAGCTACCACCATTAACGCACTAAAAAGACCTTTAGAAGAGCCCTAAAATACACTAAAGCCTTAATTTAACCCTGTATAGATCATAATCAAGCCTAAGAGAATTGAATTATCATCTATGTAAGAAGACTTCAATTTATAACCAAAGTGCAGACCACTAGTGAGCAATTTGAACAAATTCATGGACACTATGGCAAATTATAGAAATTCCCTACTCTACACCATCTTTAGGTAATAACAAAGTCTATTAACATCATTGTGCATAAAGAGATTAAGCCATGGATTGTGTGTTTAAAAAATGAAGAGGAAAAAAGAATGGCTACCCTAGCAGCATTAGGTGGAGCACAAATAGAAACCCCAACTCTAAAAGTGACCCAATTATCAATGAGGGTTTGATTTTATCCAAAGACAACTAGCTTGAAAAGAGTGATAGCAAAGAAGGCCATGATTTCTAAAGAGGAATTCACCTTTGAAAAATTGGAACCATTCATTGGTTTGACTCTAATAGAAGGATAGAGGCCTGGTGAGGTTCCTATCTTTAAAGAGGACACATTGAAGCTAGCTCAAGCACAATCTAATCAATTATATGCTATCATCAAAGGCATAATTCAACAATAGAATAATTTATAAGAGACTTCCATCTTATCAATCCAAGAATATAGATTCAAGATATTTGAGGACAACATGATTGACTTATTCAATTCCTTAAATTCAGTTAGAACCAAATAAGAGGAAATAAGTAAGAAAAATTCCATAGCTACAATACAAGTAGGCCAATAGTAGGTTGCCAATTATCAAGTAAAGGATTTGTTCAAATTTTTAACCAAGAACCAAATACCTTAATTTAGAATAGGCAGCCTACCCCATCTAAACATGGTTATGGATATATTAGTTGATAAGATCAAAACCCTGAGCATTTGGTCCAAGCAGATAGAGGACATTTCAAAGGGCCTCAAACAATAAAAAGATAAGATGATACACATATTAGATAGATTAATAAAATATCCCACCTCACTTATTCCTTTGGGCCTTATCATTGATGAGGATTTAAATCATAGAACTTATCAATTCATGCAGAAAGTAAGGAACCAAGGCCAAAGAAAGATAGGGGTTGATAATAAGAAGATCATGGTCCTACTTTTGTCATCTAAGGAGAATATATGAGATGTTAGGAGAATCAAGAAGGCCTTGGAAAGAGATGAAAAGGACCTCAATAACCTAGGATATCAATAAAGAGAGTTATTTATGAGACCCATTATTGACCTCCAGTTGATCAATGAGCAACATTATAGAATGAAGATCCTACAAGGAAGATAGAAGGCTTAATAGCACTAGTGTCCAAAAGTAAGTTGGATTAGGAATATTATTTTTCAACTAGAATTGTACACATTTTGAATGGAATATTCTTTTTGTAAAGGCATGTATGTCTTGTAAATTACATTGCCTATAGGTCAGTATATTATAAAAGGTCATTTTTTCTAAAATATAATAGAAAGGACAACTATCCTATACACATGTATAAATGTAATTTGTCATTACTAACCGACACACCTCATGAATTATCTATATAAAGAGGTATTGATAATTGGAAAAGTGGGGGAGTTATTAGAGCCAAAATTACTTTCTAAACTTGGATAAAGTAGTATAAAAAGGAATTATGCAAAGTTTGTCTAATATTTATTTGTGTGTTTACTATCATGGTTGCTTCCTCAATTATTTTCTTTGATATTCATATTTGAATTGTTTTTATAGATCCTAGATGTGCTAATATTAATGCATAGTTATCAATTTATGTTTATGCTAGGTTGATCAAAAGATATTAGGTTCATTTAATTCTCTTATAATTCTATTGAAGATGTGCATAAGTTATTTTCTTATAGAAGTAAACCTTTAAAGTGAACTTGATTTCTTATTTGCATTACCTTTCCTCAAACATTTTCCTGATATACAATAAGATCTGTGCCTATATAATTTCATGTTATATATTGGTTTAGTGCATGTCTTGATGAAATTTAAGATCTATCATAATGTTTGGATTGAAGATTAAAAACATCTTATTTATGCCATACCCTCCCTTTTACTTCTTTTTATCACATCACTATAGTTTAGATTTTTATTATAAATATTCATGTTAGATTAGGGTTAAACATTAGGGTTTGGACACCATTCATTGGACTTAGTTCAGATCACTTTCATCTTCAAAAATATTTAGGACCATAGTTGCTCCCAATAATCATTTACATGTTCATTTTGTGAAATAGTCATTTAGTTTGGATACTACTCCACCATAGATCTCAAGAAGATCACAACCAACAACTCATGCAATAGATTCTTGAAATCTAGAGATTAGAAGTGTTTCTTAAACACTATATGAACCTATTGATATATTTATGTGCATAAAACATGGGATAAATTGGAACTATAAGGAGGTTATTTAGTTAAAGCTTTGTGAATTTGTAGTATCTTTTCTAAGTTTAGTGAATTTTGTTTAAAGATCAGTTGATCTTTTGCATATTTGTGTTATTCTTGGCTCAATTGTTTAAAGATCACTGATAATCATGGTTTTAGACTAGTCTTTATGCTTATTTAGTTAAATATTTCTATTCTTTGAATATTTATGTGAAAATTTTGCAAAGTTTTCTTAAGTTTCATTAAGGATCCATTTCTCTTTGCAAAGATTTATATTCTATGTTGTATTGTGAATATGATTTTAATCTAGAATGACCACAATTAAGATCTTCATCAAGGTATGACATGGTTAGGTAGATCTTATATCAATGTGCCTTTTTAGGTACATTATTTTCCTCAAAATCCTTAAAGGTATTTGCCTTCTTTTATTCCTACTAGTGTTGTGACTACTGAACAACATATCAAGTGCTTTAAACTTGACTTAGGATTGTTAAATATTATTCAAGAAGATGTTACTTGTAGATTGTTTCCTTTTACTCTTAGAGATGAGGCATATGATTAGTTTCTTAACCTTCTTGAAGATTTAATTATTAGTTAGAATTATTTCAATAATCATTTCATTGATCAATTTGGAAAGATCATAATTCCATATGTCCTTTATCAACAATTAATTACTATGAAGAAGGTTTCAAATGAAACCATTAGAGCTTTTAATGCTAGATTTAAAAATATTTTGAATAGAACTATAGATCCTTATAGACATATTAAGGATTTAAATTTAAATATTTATAAAGATTCTTTAGATCCATTGACTCCTATGTTTTTAAAATGATTAGTTAAAGTCATTAATACATTAGCATGTTGAAGCTATGGTAATTAATGACCAGATGTAGCCCCAAGGTAAAATGGCACATGCCATTCCAAATATCTATCCTAAATTTCCCATACTAAAGGCCATGACTAATTTTAATCAGATCCTACTTAATTTAAATCAAATTCTATTTTTAAACCAATTACCTTTGATTCATGCTCATCCTAATCAAAACCTAAGATTCTTGAATAACATTGCAAGCGGATCTCATCCACAAGATCAAAGAGCTATGGTGACAAAAGATATAATTAGTCCTCAAGTTCATAATTTAGAGGTAGATAAAAGAGAAAATGAATCCATATTAAAAATATTTCAAAAACTAAGCATTGATTTCTTGAGACACAAAATCAATTAGGTAACAATGGATAAGGTTCTAATAGAAATTATTCTATTCAGGGGTTCAATAGACCCACATCTAGGTTTCAAATTATCAAAAACAACTATAAGAATGATACATCTAAAATTATGAATTTTCCTGACATAAAAACTTGTGATGTTCCTTTGGCTAACTATTGTAGGGTTCATAATAATGTTGCATGGTCATCTAGTTCTTATGAGACATCTACATCTTCTGAAAAAAATCTTATGGTAGAGACCTATGATTTGCCATTTCAAGATGAAGATGAATTTAAGGATACTTCAGAGGAGGGATATACTATACCAATTATGGAGGAAGATCCTATCCTTTTGAAGCAATAAAATAATTTGTAGCTAAGATGAATGGAGTTCCTGAAGATGTCATTGAAATAATTAAAGGAAAAGAAGATGAAGATGAAGAAAATGTAATAGATCAAGAGATTTCATATGACTCCATAAAAAGATAAAAAATATTTGGTCAACATGCTTCAAATGGTAAAATTCCAAATGAATCTCATATCCTTTCTATTGATCATGATGAAGAAGCCTTTTGGGATGATTTGGAGAGTTTTTATGTAAGGATTGATATTCCATTCCCACTTCATGTGGAGATTGAGGAATATATTATAAAAATTACTATTGAAACTATTCTTCAAGAATGTAATGATATTCTAGAGATCCAAAATCAATATTAGCTAGAGTCAAATGAAGACATCAATCTAAGTATACCAGTTGAGTTCATAATACAACCATGGAAGGAGAATGAGACAAGACATGATACGTCTTTGAATGAATTAGAGTTATCTTTCCTAATTTAAGAAAGAATAATTTGGGAATAATATTATTATATCTTAGATCCATAACTTCAATCCATGCACTTGAGAATGGAGATGGGAATCCAAGCTACATCATATAAAAGACACAAGCATATAAGCACTCGTATCCACAAGAAGGGGCCATTGAATGGAAGAAATCAAGTTTCAAGCATCTATATAGACTAAATAAATTTCCATTTTATCTTAGAGGTAGATTCTTTATGGAGTTAGTGTAGGGTTTTAGATTAGTTTCTTTCATGTTTCATTTCTTCCCATCCCTCATTTGTAAATAGTGTTTTTAAATACTTGTTTACTTGTTGTTTGTTTGTTTGTTTGGTGTGTTTTATTTTTCCTTTGCTTTGTTCTTTGATTCTAAATTATTCCTTTTTGACATCCCTCAACTCAAGTGCACCTAATTGCTTATGATCTTCACAATTTAGGAATGTAGATATGGCTTCTTAACATTGGTTGATCATGGATTGTTGAAGTATGAGCTTGATGTTATGATTGGAGAAATTGGTAAAGATTGATTTTTAGGTTAATTGTTCCTTAAAATCTTAAACCTTGTTCTAATCTAAATTTGATTTTAATAAGGATTGCACATGTTGGGTGAAAGTTTGAATCATCAAAACATAGTCATGTTTACACTTAATAAACATTATTACTTGGGACAAAGTTTATAGCCAAGGATGATTGTCTAAATATCAAAAACTTTACCAAATCCCAAAACTTAGCTAGCCTAGTTCCCAACCTTTTATAGAAAGTTAAAATGACTAGAAAAATACAAAAAATAAGAACCTTATTATAAAATTCAAGAGCTTTATAATCAAAGGTGATTATGGTAATCTCCACCAGAGCTATAAAATGCATGGATGGTAGTGGATCAAATCCTTAAGTGGATCTAAAGGCATCTTTTTTGGGGCTATAGACACTTGGCTAATAGAAAAGCAATGCCCAAGCTTTCCCTGAGCTAAAACATGATTCTTAATGCATATAAAAGTTTGATATAAGTCAATGTTAACTGTTAAAGTCATGAAATATGGAAGTTGTTCCCTAAATCCCATGGCAAATAGTAAGTAAAATCAAATCACACACACAACACGGCTAAGTTTTGATATTTGATCTTGATCTTGCATGAGTAAGATTTGTTTTAACCATGAATTGATCTTAATGATGGTGCTTGATCAAGTGGAATAAGTATCCTAGTTATTAATCTAAACCAAAGTCTCTAAATTCTAATATATTTCTATGTTCCCCTAGAAGTCACCATTTTTTGAGTTCAACATACCCCCATTTCTGAAAAATGGGGACCCTTATTTCAAATTATGCAAACTTGTACCTTAAAATTGAAAATTCACTTGATTAAAGAACCACTGGTATGTTTGCACATTGACTTTATTTGAATATCATCCACACCTAGTTCTCATTTGGATTAATTGACGTATTCTCAAATTCTAATGGTTTTACACATTCTAATATTGTTAATGATTGTTGATTGTGTTTATGTATTATAGGTTCAATGGAATCTAATTTGGGAATGAACATGTTTAGGGTTTTGTGATTCATTGTTAAATTGATATTTTATTAATCTTTAGTTTTTCAAATATTAATCAAATCTATTTTAAGTCTTGTTAAAACCCTAGTCTAATTTTTGATCTAGATCCCATTTTGAATTAAATTCAAAATATTGTGGGAACAATTTACATGGGAGTAGTTATTTGTGCCATGGAATTAGATTAATTTTTATCCCAAGGCTTAGTCATGTTTTTTAACACAACCAAACCTTAGTCTAGAAATATGATTATTGGTCCCTTTATGTCCTGTGGCCTCTTGGTATATTTTATTATTAAGCATGATCTAGCTAATCATATGGTCCCCTTTCACTATGTTCTAAACTTAGCTTAAGATTTAATTGTAAGGTTTTAATTCATGTTTATTATCATGAATAAAAACCTTAGTCATAATAATTTATCCTAAATTCCTTATATTACCCAAGTTCTAACTTAATTATTTTATTATCCATAAGATCATTGATATGTATTTGCTCAAGTGATTAAGATTTAGTGGTGCATATAAAGTCAACAAATCAAGAGCCTTAATTGATGATGTGAACTTACCTAGGCAATGGAGATCCAATAGTTCATAATAATTCAAAGCTTCAAAAGAGACTTGAGATATCAAGAAAGTGACAAGTGTCACACTCATGACCAAAGAACACTTAGCAACTAATAGTGTTTGACCTAGAAAATCAAGATCTAATAAAGTGCATTTTCTTGGGAAAAGATGATAGGTTGGTGTATAAAAAATGTTAAAAATTCATACTTAAGGATTAATGTAGATATGACATGTGGCATATCCACAAACCAAAAAATAAAGCTTGATCATATTTCAAAGATCGATGGTATGTGGATGAGCGTACACATTCTGATCAATGGTCCACAAAGCTGGAGGCATAATTAAGTAGATCAAGATCAATAGAGAATAAGTGATCCATGTAAATCAGATCAATGATGTAAGATCAACATTGACACTTCAATAAAGCTTAGAATTAATGTAGAAATGATAAGTGTCATAACCATAGGGAATGTAGAAAGTAACCAATAGTGTTCAAGTTCTTAGATCAAGATCAATGAATCACATTGATCTTAGTAAAGAAAATCTAATGGTATGAGTTCAAGGTGGAATTTTCAAAATATAATGGTCACTTTTTAAATATTAATGAGCAAAATTTTGTGAAAATGCCATATGGATGCCACAAATCTCACCATTTGAACTAGATGTCACCATTAAAACACTAAAAAGGCCTTCAAAAGAGACCTAGCACACACTAAAACCCTAATTTAACCTTGTATTGATCATAATCAAGCACAAGTGAGTTTAATTATCATATGTGCAAGAATAATTCAATCTAGAACCAAAGTGTAGACCACTAGTGAGAAATTTGAACAAATTCATGACCATTATAGTAAATTGTAGAAAGTTCCTACTCTGCACCATCTTAAGGTAATAACAAAATCTATTAAAATCATTGTGAATGAAGAGTTTAAGCCATGGATTGTGGATCTACAAATGGAAGAGGACAAAATAATATTTACCCTAGGAGCATCAAGTGGAACACAAATAGAAACCCTAACTCCAAAAGTGACCTAATCATCAGTGGGGGTTTAATTTAATCTAGAGACCACCATCTTAGAAAGATTGATATAAAAAAAGGCCATAATTGCTAGATCAGAATTCCCCTTTCAAAAAGTGTAACCATTCAATGGTTTGACTCCATTAGAAGGATAGAGACCTGGTGAGGTTCTTATCTTTAAAGAGGACCCATTGAAGTTTTATCAAGCATAATATAATCCATTATATGCTATCATGAAAGGCATGATGCAATAATAAGAAGAATTTAGAAGAGACTAAAATATTATTAATCCAAGAAGATAGATTCAAGTTATTTGAAGATACCATGATTGACTTATTAAATTCCTTAAAGTTAGTCAGAACCAAATAAGAGGTAATAAGTAAGAAAAATTCCATGGCTAAAATCCAAGTTGGCAAATAGTAAGCTGCCAGTTATCAAGTAAAGGATTTGATCAAAGCCTTAACCAAGAACCAAATCCATGAATTTAAAATAGTTAGCCTAACCCATTTGAACATGGTTATGGATATATTAGTGAATAAGATAAAAGCCTTGAGTAGTTGGTCTAACTAGATGGAGGACATTTCCAAGGACCTCAAACAATAGGAAGATAAGATGGTACACATATTGTATAACTTAATCAAAGATCCCACCTCACTTAATCCTTTGGGTCTTATCACTTATGAGGAGTTCAAGGATAGAACTTCTCAATTCATTAAACAAGTAAAGAACCAAAGCCAAGGAAAGATAGGGTCTAATAATTATAAGATCATGAGCCTTCTATTATCATCTGAGGAGAAGATAGGAATGCTAGGAGTATCAAGTAGGCCTTGGAAAGCACTGAAAAAGACTTCAATAACTTGGGAGATCAAGAAAGAGAGTTGTTTATGAGACCCATTATTGACCTCCAACTGATCCATGAGAAACATAATAGAATAAAGATATTTCAAGGAAGGTAGAAGGATACAGTAGTACCAAGGTCCCAAAGTTAGTTATATTGGGAATATTCTTTTACAACTAATATTATATATTTTTAAAATTGAATATTCTTTTTGTAAAGGCATGTACAACTTGTAAAGTACATTGCCTATAATTAGTATATTAAAAAAACTCATTTGTACTAGAATGTAATAAAAATGATAGTTATCCTATACACATGTATAAATTTAATTTGTAATTATTGACTGGCATACTTCTTTGAATTATATATATAGAGGTATTTCAAATGTAAAGGGGGGAGTTCTTAGATCCAAAATTACATTGTAAACTTGGAGCATGTAGTAAAAGCAAGAAATTCTATAAAGTTTATCCAATACTTGTTAGTGTAGTTACTATCATGGTTGCTTCCTCAATTATTTGGTTTAATATTCAAATTTGAATTATTTTTATGGATCCTAGATGTGCACATGTTAATGTAGAGTTGTCGATTTGTGCTTATGCTATGTTGATCGAAAGATATTAGGTTCATTTCAATATCTTTTGATTTTCTTGAAGAGGCATAGAAGATATTTTACTATTAAAGTAAACCTTTAAAGTGAGCCTAATTTCTTATTTTCATTACCTTTCCTCAGACATTTGTTTGATATACAACTGTGCTTATGGAATTTCATGATATATATATTAGTTTAGTGCATGTATTAATGAAATTTAATCTCTATCATAATGTTTGGATTGAATATCAGAAACACCTTCTTTCTACCCTACCCCCCCTTTTGCTCCTTTTTGATCAGATCACTATAGTTTATCTTTTCACTATAAATATTCATGCTAGATTAGGGTTAAACTTTAGGGTTTACACATCATTCATTAGACTTAGTTGAAATCACTTTCGTATTCACAAATTAGGACCAAATTTACTCTCAACAACCATTTACATGTTCATTTTGTGAAATAGTAATTTAGCTTGGTTGTTACTCCACCACAGATCTCAATAAGATCACAACTAGCAACTCATGCAATGGATTCTTGGAATATAGAAATGATAAGTGTTTCTTAAAAACTATATGAACATGTTAATACATTTAGGTGCATCAAAATATTTCTCATAATTATAATTTTAGTTTATAGTTGGGATAATCCATTTCTTAGATCTTATCTTGGAGGGAAAATAACTTGTCTTATGGATTCTTGGGGGGTAAATAGAATAAGCTATGTATCATGGAGTTGATTTAAACCATTGTGATCCTTACAACCACAACCTATTTCAAATCATAGGGAGATATTTAGGCTCAACATATTATATTCAAGATATTTATTGTTAACCTTAGCTCTTTAATTTAGTAGAGAGATATTGTATAATTAGTAGTTTTGAATGCATAACTCCATGTTTATATGTCCTCTACAATTGAGCTTAGTGTGGCTATAGGGTCATCCAAAATTTTCATTTTACACCCTAGATAACCTAGGCCTCCATTTACCTACCATGGTTCCTTACCCCTTTTAGTTGTGTTTTAACCAACCCCCTTCTTTATGTTTCAAGATTTGGTAACAGTAGATTAAATTCATTTATTTTTAAAAGACAGGGTTATTTCATTGTATTGATTACCTAGAGGCTCTAGAACCCTCTCCATTGGTGTTATGTGATAAGTGTTCGACTAGCTATGTTTAATGGATCTAATTGGTCTTGCCTCAATATAACTAAGCATCCAATAGTTTTTAGTTGATTTACCTTCTTTGAGTTTGAATCTATTAGGTAAGATAATTTCAAGATGTATTATTTTTTGTATACATTATGGTGAATATAATATGAGCCAACCATTGATTTTTCTTCATTAAGTAAACTACATCGACACAGGTTGATATAGTTTTAGTTTTATATGTATTCATATAGACTACATCTATCCAAGTTGATCTAGTCTAAATTTATGTGTGTTTTTAGGAAGCTACATCAGCCTAGGTAGATCTAGTCTAATTAATTATATGATTTCCAATAAACCACATCGATGCATGTCAATACAATTCTAATTCTATGTATTTCTAAAATGCTACCTCAACGTAAGATGATCTAGTTTTTTCACTCAAATATGCATTATCTCCAGTGATCTAAATACATCAACCCAAACTGATCTACTCTATCTCTTAGGTATTTTCATGCCAACTATATTGATCCAAATTAGTACAGCTTTATTTATATTTAAATTCAATTTCATTGATCAAATTATTTCAAATATGTACTTTAAAATTATACATTCTATTAAAAATAAATTATTCATAGAAAACTATATATACCCACAAATATAACTATAATTTTTTCCTCCGTATTAAAAATACATCAACCTAGGTTGATATTATCTTGTTTATATATTTCATGTTAGTAAAATACATTGTTTTAATCTGATATATTTCACTCTGCCTATCTTTAGTAATTTTTACATAGACTGCATCAACCTACATCGATATAATTCTATATTATTTGAATAACTACATCTACCTAAACCAATCTAATTATGTATGTTTTCATTTTATGTATAAATAAGGTAAATTAACTTTCCATTTTAGTAAATAATAAAAAATTTACTTTCAATTTAACTACCTATTTATTTCCATTCAATAAAAGTTGTAAATTGATTTTCGACATTGATTTTTGCCTTTAGTTTCTCTTTGATTGGATTTTCCTAGAAACTATGTTGTGGTAGTTTTAAAACTACTTAGTTGATGTAGTGAAGGGCTAATGTTGTTTTGTTTACAATCCTTATCTATTATTTGCAAATATGACATGAGGGGATTGCTCCAATACTCATATCCATAGTATATATCTAAACATAGACTTCAGTTTCTATGTACCTCATAATATTTAGGAAATTCATAAGATTTCCCTTTATTATTTAACCTTAGGAATCTATACATATATCTTCTTCTATATTGCACTAGTTATAAGTTTGTTTAAGCCTAATTGAATGTGGATCCTAATTGGGTAGGTAGGGTTAAGAATATAGAAATGATAATGCACAAGGGTCATAATTAGATCTATAGTAGGACAATTAAATGATAAACTTAAATACAACATATACTAACTTCATTAAACTAAGACATGCTGAAAATAGAAATAAAAAAATATGATAGATATGGAAATGAAAAATAAATAATGTACTTAGCTAGTTTTAATGATAACAAAATTCTAGATCTAGGATATGTAGGAAGTAGACTAGAAGAGTATTTTGGAATAGTTGCTAAATTCTAGATTGAGTGCCTCTAGAGTTATGGACACTAGTGTCATACTTAGATGTTAAATTTTATTCTACTATCTAAGTTAGACTTAGGTTTCCTATATTGATTACATGATGGAAAAGGATGAAACCACTTAGATGTTTTTGGGTTTATCTTTGCCTTCACTCTAGTGCATTCATATTTGGGTCATGAACTATCACTCCTCATGAAATATCAAAACCCTAGTTATCATCTTCATAATGATCTTATGAAAAATTAGTTAGTGGGCACATAATGTTGAGATAACCTAAAAATCCCCTCTATCAATAGGTGTTACCTACATAGCTACTAATTTGAAGAGAGCCTCACAATGATGTAGTTCTCCTTTAATGTGTTGGCTTGTGTGTGTATGAGGGTGAAACATGTGGAAATTAATTTAAATGGTGACCCATCTTGTAACCTATCAAATTAGGTTCTTAGGTTAATATTTCATTAATTTATACTTGTAGATGTGCAGTTCCTTTGACTGATATGGAAATAGGAATAAATAGGGAATCTTTGTTTAATTGAATGCTCTTCGGTATGAATGTTAGGTGAAGAATGAATGAGTATTTATTGTGAATATATACCAATCATATCAAGAAATATATTGCATTAATTAACTTAGGTTGATGATTATGATAAACTTAATTTGAAAATTAGATGACTTTAGGGAACTAGACACATGCATCAATTTAGGACACTAGCATTGACATAAGGGTATGGGACTAACACTTATGTCCTAGTAGTTAGAAAATAGGCACACTATCAAAACTTTTAGGGGCATAAGATAATAATATTTTATTAATTATATAAAATATATAAGGTTTAGGTCATTAACATTAGACTATTTGGACCAAGAGATAAGCCAAGGGGCACAAGATAAAGTAGATGTAAGGCTTTTGAAAGTAGAAAAGGTCCAGAATTGAGAGGAATAATAAAGGTTTAATTTTTACAAGTGTATAATATTGAGGTGATATATAATTAATAAATATCACCTACAATTCCCCCCTTTATTCTAGTAATGAAATTATGGGTTTAAAGGAGAAGAAATGCTTACTTGGGTGTGTATAACACAACTTGACTTTGCATGAGCCCAAATTTTAGTGATTTTATGGTGACTAACCTATAACCAAGAGCATGCTACAATATATAATCAATGTAAATAATCTAAAATTTAAATAATTTAAAATATTTAAATTGAAAGTGCAAGGTTTATGATTACACCTATGTATCAATGTAACTACCCTACCTATTGGCAAGTTGATTTAAATGTGTATCATTGTAAATATTTGAAAGTAAGATTAGGAATATATATATATATATATATATATATATATATATATATATATATATATATGGAAAGTGCATATATAAATATGGATGAAGAGATATTGGGAATCACATGCCCCTAACCTTGGATAAAAGGTGATTTTTCATCCAATAGTTGAGACTAGATCAGTTGTGCAACCTAATCAGATAATGAAAATTGGCTGGCCACTTCACTCCATTCTTATAACCTAGTGATCATGAGTGAAAAATGTTAACCATGCCATATATTTGGTGAGGATGGATTAGTTAATTGAATATAACCTATAAAATTGGTAAGATAGAGTGATTTAATCACCTCAACCATACAAAAATAAAACCAACTACTGTAATAGATTAGCTCAATATAGTTTGTAACAATTCAACCTAGTGGGTGATAATAGTCTATAGAAGAGTTTTTAAATCTGAAACTAATTTAAATTTTTAAATATTAGGCATACATTGCATAGCATATGCACCTTAGATATGTCTCATGCTGAAACTATGTATAACAATGGTACTAATGTATAGAATTATGCCACAAATGTGTATTTGAATCATATAAATGTGTGCTTTATCCAATTTAGAATTTTTACAAATAGTGGATATCATTCTACCATAACAAGACCTCACTATATATAGATAAATCTAAAAACTGATATAAGTGCAATGTGGAAGACATGTTAAAAACTATTATAAATGTGGATAACATGCCTCTTTGATATGACCCCACTAATATGTCCCTCTTATAAAAGTGAGGGAAGATATGAAATGTTAGTTATCTCACCTCAAAAGGAGAAGACAATGAAATAATTTATGAATGAAACCATGTAGCACAAAAAATAACATGTCTAGGTAAAGGTATCATTGAAGCACATAAAACAATATGATCACATGAAGGCCTAAGATGTATGATAAATACTATGGAAATGTATAGATATAAATAGGATAATCCCAATAAAAAAACAAGAACACACATAAGAGAAATCAAAATCAAGTCAACATACAATTGTCCTAGGCAACCACAAATAAGAAACATATTCAAATGCCACATTGAATCTTAAAACTATGCTAAATGTGGATAACATGCCTCTATGACATGCCCCCACTAATATACCCCCCACTTTAAGCTGAGGGAATATAGGAAATGGTGGTTACCTCACCTCAAAATGAGAAGACAACTAAATAATTTTTGAATGGAACCATGTAGCATACAAAAGAGCATGTCTAGGTACATGTATCATTGAAACACATAGAATAATGTGATCACATGAAGGCCTAAGATGCATGATAAATATTATGTAAACATTTATATATAAATAGGACAAGATAAAAAAAACAATCATAAATACAAGAGAAATCAAAATCAAGTCAACATACAATTGTCCTAGGAGACCACAAACAAGGTACATATTCAAATGCCACATAATTAAAGGGGCATAACTTATTAAAATGTCCATAAAAGGAAGAATGAAATATTCAACTGTCCATACAAAAATCCATGACATATTCAAATGTCAAATAAACTAAGAAAAGGCATAGTGGCTGAAAACAAAGGAGCATATTCAAATGCTCGAACAAGCAAGACAATAGAAAGGCAAAAAACACAGTGAAGTGCATAAAGGAAAGCATAAGAAAACAACATAAACATATAATAGTCATCTAAGGATTAAAAGTATTATAGAAAAAATTTAATTACATAGTATATCAAATACATTGTAAAATATATAAGCATTGATAAAGGCATTTGTAAGTGTGTGTGTGTGTGTGTGTGTGTGTGTGTGTGTGTGTGTGTGTGTGTGTGTGTGTGTGTGTGTGTGTGTGTGTGTGTGTGTGTGTGTGTGTGTGTGTGTGTGTGTGTGTGTGTGTGTGATCTCAAACATGATAATGAAAGATGATCATCAAACCATATAATCTGTGAGTATCAAGATCAAATAAGTAAATTCCCATAATGTCCACATGACATGATTAGAGGGAAAGCACAACATATGAAATAAGAATATATCATGTATCTATGTACACATATATCACACTCAAATAGAATCATGAAACACGTGTAAGTATAAGTAACTAACATGTTATCCATCAACATGAAACTAACACATAGATGTCAAATATCCAATAGAATATGTAGGTGCCAAAAATATTTTTGGATTTTTGTTATTTGTTTGGTATTTTTGAAATATTGTACCCTTAGGTTGGATAATTTTCATTGATGTATTGATAACTAAGGTAATCACCATACACAATGGAATCTATATGGGAATAAAAATGCTCAACTATAATGATCATGTGGTAATTGGGTTTCAAGTTTTGGTTTTAACACTATAAATGGTATATATATGGTAGTATCAAGTGTATAATATTCATATGTTGCATAATCGGTATCATAAAAATCTATACTATCATTAGGATCATAATCATCAATGTAATCATTGTTATAGGATAAATGTAACTTTTTAGGTTATTCTTGAACATGTGATATACCATTTGGAGTATCTTTGTATGAATAAGGAACCATTCCATACTATGGTTTTAACCTTTTTAGTATGCCATTTTTTTATTTGTGTGCACCTCAAACATGAATACCTTATGTTAATCCTAAATTATATGGTTTAACTTACCTTTATCTATATTTGGTTTTGTACTTTCTAGAGATGGATTCAACTAATATGTACTAGGTCCTATAGGTATAAATAGATCATGTGGCTTATAAGGTATTGATTGGATCAAAATGAAGTGTGCTCAATTTTTCATCTACCATATTGGTATTAGGAATACCATCACCATTGTCATAATCTTTTAAAATTGTTCCCCTTTATTGTTCAATATTGATTAATAAAGGGATATCACATGATTTAGTTTCTAGTGGTTTAAATATTATTGGATAATTTTGTAATGGCATTTTCTCTAGTTCCTTATTATTTTGACCCTTCTCTTTATTTTAATTGTCTTTTGGTACCCATATTTATTATTTTGGTAATTTTTATTTAGGATAAGTACTGATAATGCGAGTGGTTTTATTAATTGATGTATCAATTATAGGATTATCACTATCTTTATGACTTTGTATTTTGTTCTTCAATAAATAACAATGATCTGTATGATGCCCATGCATTTTATGATATGGATAGTAGTATTTGGATATGCATATAGGATTTATAGGAGGTAATTTGATCACTTTGTTTTGAATTATGTCTATTAGCATTTCACTTAGTATCTTAGTAACCTTTGGTATAATATTTGGATCACTTATTTTAGATTTATTTTGTTGTAACTTTGAATTTGGATAAGAAACCTTATTTGACACACTATTGCTAGAGGAAGATGTGAACACATGATTAACACTATCATAGTGTTATTTTGTATGTATGTAATCTAATTTTGTAACTATTTTATTAATTTGATCATACTGATGATTTCATATTTAAAGATTCATAATCATAAACCCTAGGTATTTGAGATCGATTATGTTCATTTAAAACTATATGGTTGGCCACCTTACCCCTTGGATAAGTGATATCTTGGACCTAGTTAGAGGGATGTGTCACATCCTAATTAATCTCTAGACTTAATAACCTAATAATTAATGGATTATATGGTTATAGATTGGATAATTTCTATTTTAATTAAGATGGATTTTATATATCGATGTATGGATAGTTATATGTAGCTTATTTGTATGATCATTAACTAGTTGAGTTAATTATACTTGTATGTTATGTACATGGCAATCATGTTTATTTAGTTCATTAAAGTAGTATATTATGGATTTTATATTGATTCTAAATAACTACCTTTAGTTTCTTGAGGTGGATGTAGGATAGATCCATACCTTAGACTATGATGGAGGGAGAGCACCATCAGAGAGGGTGGCATAGATGGAGGCATTGGGGGATGATAGAATGGAAACTAGGAACCTACACATACCAAAAATAGTATAATATGTGATCATTGTTTGATTTAATGGATTATAAGATGTTTTTTATTACTTATTATTTAATGTGCATTTGAAATGGTTGATGTTCATGTTGATTTGGTTGTGAGTTTTCTAAAGTGAGATTTAGACTCTTATATGTGTTGTCTTACTGATCTTACTTCACATGATGATGTTATTATAATGTGTACTTTAGGATCTTTAATTTCCCTTGCTATTTCATTTGGTATTTGTGTGTATAATTTTGAAATTCTTTCTTCCCTAAATGACTATAATTGAGTGAGTGTGCATGTCTTCAAAATTATCAGTGTATTCTTTATAACCAACACATTTCTAGATAAAAGGGAAAATTTATTATTTTTAGTAGATAATAATTATAATGATTAAGTTGAGAAAGATAAGGGTTGAATTGGTAACTTTTTTTCTTTGTCAATTATTTGATTGTTAACTAGACACTAATATCATGTAAAGTCAATAATAATAGTTATATTATTTAATGATTATTGGTGAAAGTCATTGTTAATGTTTAAATAACCCTTGTGCTAAGTTAATATTGTTATAGGAAGTTATAATTTTTGAGTGACTATTGTGAAGTCAATGTTAATTATAATTAAAAAGATTGTATTATGTGGAAAGTTCTCAAATTAGGGTAAATTAGCATTGACTTGAGCTATTTGAACATCATGCAAAATAAACACTATAGTTTTGGGTTGCATGAAATCTCTTTGTCAAGCTCACTTTCAGTTTGGTATAGGAATTTTAGAGGCTTGTTAGCATACAGGGGAATAAAATGGTAAGAAGAGATGCTTGGGGTTACATGACAAATGAATGAAAAAGAAATTATTAGAGGAAAATTTGGAAGAGAACTTTACCAATTGCCATCACTGTGATATTCATTACTAGGTAGGTTTTATTGTTTAAATTCATACATATGTTATATGAAAGTAAAAAAATGAATCATGAAATACTTTTAAGGGTTTTCATTTTTTGTTATTTGTAATTTTAGGAAAATCTAGGGATATATACCTAGTAGTATAGATGGTTTGGCCATCCATAGAGCCAGATGTATAATTCCATAAACCTTGGTTTGAAATTACCATGTATATGAACTCTTTACCATAATATTTATCTGAGTTTTAATGTAGATAATTTTGTGTGTATGAGGAAATTCAGATGGGCTGAGTAAACTAGAATAGATGAGGTTTTAGAGTTAGAAAACCTTGTTTAAGTTATTAGGATAAAATTCAAGAGAAATTTAATTTATTAGATTGTTTGAAAATATAAACCCTATTATGATTAAACTTAGCATACTAAATAGAGTATCAAATCTTTTTTTTAATATATTTAATATATATATATATTGGGATGTAATCTTTATCGAATCAAGGTTTAATATCCTTAACCCAATTTAGGGCATGACTGGGTTTGTAAAGTTAAATTCAGTCCTTTGAAACTAGTATTATGTTATACCTTTCTCCATATAACGTATTGGATTGTAAATATATTTAAAATAGGTCAAGTTATCAAAATCACATAGGGCATGGATGTGTGTATAAGGTTAAAATGAACAAATTTATGAATAATTTAGATAGATATAACACAAGTTTTTTTTAATTTAATTATGAAAATTGTATTTAGGGGTAACCAAAATTATTTAAATATATAGAGGTGTATTCATATATCCTACAGGTCTCTAATAGATGACTCAATGATATGAATATATATATATATATATATATATATATATAGACACACACACACACACATACTCAAGTTACGGTTCTTACACTTACATGTATCACTATGTTTTTATTGTGTTTGAATCGTAATATGTGATTGCATGTGAACAGTTATTCATTGTATTATAACTTTGAGTTTTCATTTTGGTGTGATCTATAAAATAGACTAAATCTACATTAGAAATACTTTTTTTGTAAACCTGATGTATGTGATTACCCTTATATTGAGTGAACATGGGTTGAACTCTTAAAATATGAATAAGTATGTATATATATATATATACTTATTCATATTTTAAGAGTTCAACCCATGTTCACTCAATATAAAGGAAATCACATACATCAGGTTTACAAAAAAAGTATTTCTAATGTATATTTAATTTATTTTATCGATCACACCAAAATTAAAACTATATATATATATATATATATATATATATAATCACTTTATATTTAACTATGTTTTTATATAGTTGGTTGGGTATGGTTTCGACTATGTATTATTTGGGGGTATTTAGTAAGATTGTAAGTTGTTTTGGAATTTTAACCCAACCATTTAATTAAATTTTAATTATTTTTTGATTTATTGAAAAGGATTACTTTTATTAATGTAGTTTTGTGTTCAAATATGATGTGTGTGTCTGTGTGTTTTTGTGTGTGTGTATGTGTGATACTCAATAATCATTGCCAAAATAATGTGTTCTTATTCAAGTATACCATATAAATATATATGCATTAAATATATGATTTATTTAAATAGAACTTAGATGTAGTAACACTAGTTACTCTTTGACTGAGTAATGGAGAATAAATGAACATATTGTGTGTTTGTGTACACACACACACACACACACACACACACACACACACACACACACACACACACACACACACACACACACACACACACACACACACACACGATACTCAAATAAATCTGATTTGAGTATACCATATGTTAATATGCATATACTAATGGACAACTAAATGCTTAAGAACTTGCCTAATATAAAAAAGATATATGGGAATATTATTACATGAATTATTAAGGCTAAATTTAGATGTATGTTTGATGGTTTGAAATAACTTATAAATTTGCAGTAGTTGTGAGCAAATACAAATCATATTGATACTAGTTAGTATATAATTAATTTGTTGATGCACTTTCAGATATTGAAATAAAGTGACTGTAGAAAGAGCTATTCAATAATGCTAGACAAATAATTAACATTAAGTGAAGAGTTTTATGTAAATACTTTTACTTAAAGTATGATGTTTTCTTTACCCAAATGGTATAACAATTTAAATATCTGATTTTATTATTTTATAGATAAGTTAGATGATAGAAGATATTATGTTGCATTTGATGGACTAAATGATAGTATTATAGAATTTCTTGTATTAACACATAATATAGATTCTAGTAAGGAAGAATTCATTTTAAAATCTATTAGTTTTAATATTATTATATATATAAACCAATCTAGTATTAATGACCCTAAATAAGTAGGTGAGATGGATTCTAATTACTTAATTAGCATCAATAATACATAGATAAGGTGTAATTTGATTAAGTGATGTGTATGAAATTGATTGATCCTCAAGATAGAATAACTATATGAAAACTTTTGACAACACAATGTTTATGGTTAAACATTGTCATTTCATTTGTTTGATTTAGTTTACATGTTTAGTATGATATCATGCTAGAATGGATTTATTTATGATATACTACATGTAATAGTTATCTTAAAACACATGGGTTCTAATTGTCATTCTTGATTCCTACACCATCATTATCTACCCATCCATGAAGGGAGGGCCATTCTCATGTTGGAATATTGTGCAGGGGATTGATGGTCCATGGTTGGTGAGGAAAAGCACTCGGATAATGTTCTCCCTCCCCTCAGAAACACTCCACTAGTACCTACACTCATGATTACGTATGGATTATTTGATTTCAATGAGACTCGTATGCTCTATGGAGCATTCTATCATTGTACAATATTATTGAGCCTTATATTATGCTTAAATTGTACTATTTTGTATATTTTATCATTATAATAGTTAGAATTTCATTATATTAGTTGTGGTTAAATTTTTAAATACGATTTTATGAAATAAATTTAGTATTCATTTTATATCATCATTGTACTTGGTCTTGATCTTATGATCATTATCTTAATTGATTAGCTCTTGACCTTATTTTTAGTTAGCTTAAAAACTAATGTATTTAGTTAAAAATCATTATATTATTGGTTTCATCATGATGAAATATATTTATTAAATTTGTGTAAATGTTTAAAAAAAAAAGCTATATTATTCTATTAAAACCTAGTGGGGTTTTTACATTATGGTATCAAAGGTAGGTTCAAAATCTAAGACTTAATGAGTCCACTAATGCAAACGTATTCTCATATTAACTAATAAGAATAATGGTGTGAGCTGGACTTGGAAGTGAGGGTACTTAAAAAACCAACCCTCTAATGGATCCAAATAAGTTTACCATTGAGTAAGCTACAAATTTAGATTATATCCTCGTAGACATTCATGAAAATAGGGACCAAATCATGGCCTTAGAGCAGGAAGTGCATGGACATGTTGAGGAGAATGTTTAGGAAGAACCTAAAGAACATTCTGATGAGTAAGAAAATACTCAAGAGCAAAGGCATGAGTAAGTGTCATAAGATGTGAGAGATCAAGTAGTTATAGAGTTGGCATGGGATATAAAAAAGGAGAATCTACCCAAGTTTGATGGAACCATTTTAGGAGATGGAGCTGAAGCATGGCTAACATAGATGGAGAAGTATTTTGAGATATGAAATTACTATGAAGTCATAAAAGAAGTTTAGGAATCATATCATTTTGATGGAGAATCAATAACTTGGTTAGATAATAAGAAGCTCTAGATGAATCTTGACTTTACAATCATTACTTACAAGTAGTTTATGACATTGTTTAGGTCACGGTGTCTTCTTCAATTGTATTTTGATTAAAAGTTGATGGATTTTTAAAACCTTAAATAACATGACCTTTTTTTGAATGAATACTAGGAGCACTTCACTAAAATCCTAAAGTATTTCCCTTAGTATTAGGTGGATGAAAGGTTTCAAATCAAGAAGTTCATTATGGGATTAAAACCCCAAATTGGTTGTGAGGTGGATTTTCATGGGCCATCTACCATAGATCAGGTCTTAAAGAAGGAAGTTAAGGAGGAAAAAAAGATAAAATATCTTATTTAGGTCAATATAAATTCAAGAAGAAGTTTGGAGGTCCTAGAATGACTTTCAAAAAGAATAATTGGAAGCGGTTTGGAGACTCCAAGAATTAGTTTAAAAACTAGAATGCTAAGTTCAATATTAACTCAAGAAACAAGAAACCTAGAAATGGTTTCAAGGGAAATTTTAAGGGAAACCAATATTTAGATAGAAGAGGACCACTTGGAGGTTGATTCATTTTTTGGAGGTGACCATTACACTAGAGAGTGTACTCAAGGTAATTTAGATGGAAAAAATAAGGGTTTTGATTCATAACATGGAATTTTTCAGCAGTGGATTCATGCATCTATTGATAACCATTAGGCTGAGTTCTAAACTTATCATATTGACATAACATGTACTTTGTTTGATCATATAATTTCAATTTTTATTGACACTAGGGATAATAAATATTTTATTAATCCTAGAATGATTAAATGGTTATCTAGAAAAGCTAGGATTATGGTAAATACATGGTCAATATAGTATGGGAATGAATCAAATGTTAAGGTTGATAAGTGTTTAGTGGAATCTGAGATCAATTTACTTAAATTCACTACAATAGTGAATTTTTATGCTACATCTTTAGGGTCATATGATGTGATCCTATGAGTTAATTGGATTACATATCATAAAGCTAAGGTTGATTTTATCTAAATAAGGTAGAGTGTTAAAATGATTTTAGAAATTAGACACAACTTTAAGGTGAGAAAAGAGAGTTGAATCTTAGGAAAATTTATATAATTCAACTCAAGAAAGCTCAAAATAAAGGATGCTAGGCATATATTATTAAAATTAATGAGATGGAGGAATCTAAGGAACCATCCATAGAGGATTATCCTTTTCTTAGGAACTTTTAGGATGTGTTTCCAGAGAAATTATTGGGATTACCACCCAAACATGAGTTTTATTTCTCGATTGACATAATACTTGGATCTACACTATAATCCAAGGCACTTTATAGGATGATAACTAAAAAATTACCTAAGTTGAAAGCTCAACTAAAGGAGTTGTTATTGAAAGGGTTGATTAGACCAAGTGTGTCACCATGGGGTGCACCTATGGTTTTTGTCAAGAGCAAGGATGGTACTCTTCACCTATGTATTGATTATAAGATGTTGAACAAGGAGATAATCAAGAATAAGTATCCATTAGCTCGCATTGATGATATCTTTGATAAAATGAAAGGGGATTTTTTTCTTCCAAGATTGATCTTTGAGTAGGGTATCATTAACTAGTAATTCAAGATGAAGATATTCCTAAAACAACATTCAAAACTTGGTATGGGTACTATGAATTTAGAGTGTTTCCTTTTGGGTTAAAAAATGCTCTAGAAGTATTTATGAATCTCATGAATAGTGTGTTCAGGGATTACCTAGACCACCTTGTGTTATCATATATTCTAAGAATGAGGAAGAACATATTCAACATCTAGAACTAGTTTTGTAGTGTTTATAGAAGCATAAATTGAATGATAAGTTATCCAAATGTGTGTTTTTCTAAGGGAAAGTGCAATATTTAAGACACATTATCTCTACAAATGGAATTTTCATGGATTCAACAAAGTTAAGAGCCATAATGTAATGGCTAGTGCCTAATAATGTGTATGGGGTGAGAAGTTTTATGGGATTAGTAGGTTATTACAAGAAATTTGTTCCAATTTTCTCAAAGATAAATAACCCAATTACCTATCTTCATTGGAATAATAAGATTTTTTTTTGTTAGACAAGTGTAAAAAAACCTTTCATGAGCTAAAAAGGAAGCTTAGTTTGGCACCTATGCTAAGATTTTTTTTTATCTTAATGGTCAGTTCTCAGTAATAATGTATGTATATAGGGATGGAATTAGAGGAGTTATTATGCAAGATGGTTCAGTTGTAGCATATGAGTTCAAAAAACATAACCCTTATGAGGTGAATTATGCCCCTCATGATCTGGAACTTGTAGCAATAGTATATGCCTTGCAAGTTTGGAGGCATTATCTATTGGAAAAACCATTTGAGCTCAAGATTGACATCTTGGGAGTCAATTATATCTTCACCCAACTGAACCTAAATACATGCTAGAGACATTGGTTAAAATTATTATTTGATTAAAATTTTGATATTAACTATATAAAGAGCAAGGAAAGTAGAGTTGTAGATGCCTTGAGTCATATAAGGTACATAATAGCCTTGGCTATTATTAGGAATACTTTTCATAATTAGGTATTTAAATTCTCCCCTGGGGATCAATTTTATGAGCATGTTAAGAAATCATTGTTAAAAAATGCTCATAATCCCAAGTTTAAAGGATTCAAGTTGGAGAGTGATGGTCTTTTAAGGTAAAATGGTAGGATGTATGTGCCTGACATAAAGAATTTAAGGGTCATGATGCTAAAAGAATTACATAATGCTACTTAGTTAAGACACATTAGAGTAACAAAACTCATGGTTGAGCTAAGACCTCTCTATTTATAGAAAGGTATTAAAAAGATGCAGTGGACTTTGTATCTCAGTGTCTAGGATGTCGACATGTGAAAGCTAAACACATGTATTTAGTAGGATTTTTATGTCTTTATGATATACCAAAATGGAAGTGGCAATTTATTAGTATGGAATATATCTAAGGTTTGTCATTATCATAGAACCAAAATGACATGATCTTGGTGGTAGTTGACAAATTAACCAAGGTAGCTCAATTCATACTAGGTAATTTGATAGATGATGTACCTATGATTACAAATAGATTCATGAAAGAGGTGTAATAATTACATATATTTATAAAAAAGATATTTCTAATCAAGATTTAAGAATGAATTCCATATTTTGGTTGACTTTGAATTCATCCTTAGGTACGTAGTTGAATTTTAGTACTACATATCACCTAGAAATAGATGGAGAAATTGAGAGAGTTAACCAAGTTTTAGAATATATCCTTCAAATGTAATTTATGGATTAAAAATATAAGTAGGACGAGTACCTTTCATTAGTTGAGTTTGTCTAAAACAACTCATACCAATCAATGTTGAAAATGAATCTATTTGAGGCATTATATGGAAGGAGGTGTATAACACCAATCAGTTGGGACATGTTAGAAGATAGAGTATTCTTTGGACCTAAAATTCTTATGGAGATGTAAGACCAAGTTAGGACAATTAGGCAAAGATTGGCTATGTTCAATGATAGACATAAAAGTTATGTTGATCTAAAAAGAAAAGCAAGGTAGTTTTCTATTGGTGATAAAGTAGATATGTGGGTTAAGCCTAAAAAAATCTCAATTAAGTTTGGTAAATCAATGAAGATTTTACCAGGATATGTGGTAACCTTCAAGGTTTTGAAAGTGATCAATCTTATAATGTATAGGTTTGATTTTCCACCATCTCTATCTATTTTACATAATTTTTTCCATGTGTCCTATCTTAAAAAGTATGTTGTTGATCCTTATCATGTATTATATTGGAATGCTTTATATGTTTTAGATCTCAGGGTGTTCACAGGAGAACTAATAAAAATAATTGACACTCACAAACTTAATTTGCGTAATAGAGAAATGTCATAGTAAAAAGTCTAGTGGGACCAATATTCTGAATATAGTGCCACCTAGGAGGATTATAACAAGTTCTATAGGTTGTTTCCACATTTATTTACTTAATATGCTTGTTATATATTATTAAATTTTCTATTGAATTTTTTGTCTAATTTCATAACTATTATTGGAATAAGTGTCATTGAGATGATGACAAGATTTAGGGTAGAAGGATGCCACATCCTAATTACTCAATAGACTTAATAACCTATTGATCAATGGATTCTATGGTTATTGATTGGCTAGTTACTATTTTGGTTAATATGGATTTTAAATACTGATGTATGAATAATTATATGTAGCTTATTTACATGATTGTTAAATAGTTGAGTTAGATGTACTTGTATGTTATGTACCTGATGATCATGTTTATTTAGTTTATTACAATAATATATTATGGATTTTATATTGATTCAGGATAACTACCTTTATTTTTTGAGATGGATGTAGGATAGATCCATCCCTTAGACTATGATGGAAGGAGAGCATCATTAGAGAGGGTAATGTAGATGTAGGTATTGGGGGATGATAGAATGGAAACTAAGAACCTACACACACCATAAATAGTATAATATGTGATCATTTATTTGATTTAATATCTTCTTGTATATTTTTAGTTGTTATTATGTAATCTACATTTGAAATAGTTGATTCTCATGTTGATTTAGTTGTGTGTTTGTTAAAGTGATATTTAGAATCTTATATGTGTTATCTTACTTAGCTTACTTCACGTGATGATGTTATTATAACGTGTGCTTTAGGATCTTTAATTTTACTTGTTGTTTTTGGTATTTATGTGAATAATCAAACATTCTTTCTTCATTAAATGAATATAACTGAGTGAGTGTGAATGTATTTGGAATTATTAGTGTATTATTTATAACTAATGTATTTCTAGATAAAGAAACTTTAATTTTTTGAGTAGATAATCATTATTATGATTAAGTTTAGCAAAATAAGGGTTAAATTGGGAACTTGTTTAATTTTTTTGTTAGTTGATTATTAAATAGAAATTAATATCATTCAAAGTTAATAATACTAGTTATATTGTTTAATGATTATTGGTGAAAGTCGTTGTTAATGTTTAAATATCCCTTGTGCTAATTTAATATTTTTATGAGAAGTTATAATATTTGAATGACTATTTTGAATTTGATGTTAATTATAATTAAAAGGATTTTATTATGTGTAAATTTCTTTAATTAGGGTTAATTAGCATTTACCTGAGCTATTTTATCATCATGTAAAATAAACACTAAAGTTTTGGGTTGCATGGACTCTCTTCGCGGAGCTCACTTTCAATTTGGTGGAAGAATTTCATAGGTTTGTTAGCATACAAGGGAATTAAATGGGAAGAAGAGAGTATTTGGGATTCACAAAAGATGGAGGAGAAAGAAAGGATTAGATCAAAAATTGGAAGATGACTTTAATAGTTGCCATTACTATGATATTCTTTACCAGGTAGGTTTTGTTGTTTAAATTTGTACATATGTTATATGAAGGTAAAACAATAAATCCTAGTAAATAATTTTAAGGGTTTTAATTTTTCATTATTTTCAATTTTATAAAAAACCAAGGTATTATACTTGGTACTATAGATGGTTCATCCATCCATAGAGCCAGGTATATAACTCCATAAACCCTAGTTCAAAATGGCCATGTATATGAAATCTTTACCATAATATTTATCTGAGTTTTAATGTAGATAATTTTGTGTATATGAGTAAATTTATATGAGTTGAGTAAACTGGAATAGATGAGGTTTTAGAGCTAGAAAACCATGCTTAAGTTATTAGGGTAAAATCTGAGAGAAATTTAATTCATTAGACCATTTGCAAATATAAGCCCTTTTATGATTAAACTCAACATAATTATAGAGTATTGAATATTTTGTTATATATATATATATATATATATATATATATATATATATATAACAAAATATTCAATACTCTATAATTATGTTGAGTTTAATCATAAAAGGGCTTATATTTTCAAATGGTCTAATGAATTAAATTTCTCTCAGATTTTACCCTAATAACTTAAGCATGGTTTTCTAGCTCTAAAACCTCATCTATTCCAGTTTACTCAACTCATCTAAATTTACTCATATACACAAAATTATCTACATTAAAACTCAGATAAATATAATGGTAAAGATTTCATATACATGGCCATTTTGAACTAGGGTTTATGGAGTTATATACCTGGCTCTAAGAGAAATTTAATTCATTAGACCATTTGCAAATATAAGCCCTTTTATGATTAAACTCAACATAATTATAGAGTATTGAATATTTTGTTTTATATATATATATATATATATATTGGGATGTATTATTTATCGAATCAAGTTTTGATATCCTTAATCTATGCTATGGTATGACTGGGTTTGTAGAGTTAAATTTAGTGATTTAAAACTAGTATTAAGATATACCTTTCTCCATATAATGTATTGGATTCTTACATATGTTTAAATTGGGTCATGTTATTAAACTCACATAGGGAATGCCTATGTGTATAGGGTTAAAATGAATATATTTTTTAAGTATTCAAGAAGATATAACACAATCTTGTTTTAATTCAATTATGAAACTTGTATTAGGGATAATCAAAAGTATTTAAATATATAGGGGTATATTCATATATTCTATAGGTCTCTAATATATGACTCGATAATATGAATATATCAATGTGTGTGTGTATGAATGATATGGCCAAGTTACATTTCTCACACTTACATATATCACTGTGTTTTTATTATGTTTGAACCATAATATGTGATTGCATGTGAAATTTTATTCAATGTAGTATAACTTTGAGTTTTCTTTTTGGTGTGAAAGATTAAATAGATAAAATCTATAGAAGAATTACTTTTTTTGTTAACCTGATGTATGTGATTGCCTTTATATTGAGTAGACATGGGTTGAATTGTTAAAATATGAAGAAGTACAAACACACACACACACACACACACACACACACACACACACACACACACACACACACACACACACACACACACACACACACACACACACACACACACACACACACACACACACACACACACACACACACACACACACACACACACACACACACACACACACACACACACACACACTTTACATTCAAATATTTTTATATATAGTTAGTTGAGTATGGTTTCAACTATGTGCTATTTGGGGGTATTTAATAGGATTATGAGTTGTTTTGGAATTTTAACCTAGCCATTTAACTAAAGTTTAATTCTTGTTGGATTTATTGAAAAGGATTATTTTTAATAATGTAATTTTGTGTTCAAATATGTATATGTGTGTGTGTGTGTGTGTGTGTGTGTGTGTGTGTGTGTGTGTGTGTGTGTGTGTGTGTGTGTGTGTGTGTGTGTGTGTGTGTGTGTGTGTGTGTGTGTGTGTGTGTGTGTGTGTGTGTGTGATACTTAGGAATCATTACCAGAATAATATGTTCTTATTCAAGTATACCATATAAATTATATGCATTATCTGTAGGATTCATTTAAATATAATTCATCTATAATAACACTAATTACTCTCTAACTAAGTAATGGAGAAGATAGTAACATATTATGTGTTCGTATAGCTATATATATATATATACATATATATATATATATATATATATATATATATATATATATATATCAGTATATGCATATTAGCATACAGTATACTCAAATAAGATTTATTTGAGTATCTCTCTCTCTCTCTCTCTCTCTCTCTCTCTCACACACACACACACACACACACACACACACACACACACACACACACACACACACACACACACACATGTGATACTCAAATAAATCTTATTTGAGTATACCGTATGCTAATATGCATATACTGATGGATAATTAAATGCTAAAGAACTTTCTTAATATAACAAAGATTTATAGGTGCATTTTTTAATTGAATTATTAAGGATAAATTTAAATGTATGTTTAATGGTTTGAAGGAACTTCTAAATTTGTAGTAGTTTTGAACAAATACAAAACATATTCATACTGGTTAGTATATAATTTTTTTGTTGAAGCACTTTTGGATATGGGAATAAAGTGACTATAGAATGAGATATTAAATAATGTTTAACAAATAATTAATAGTAAGTGAAGAGTTGTATGTAAATACTTTTACTTAAATTATGATGCTTTTTTTACCTGAATGGTATAAAAGTTTAAAATCTATTTAAATATATGATTTTATTATGCTATAAATAAGTTAGATGTTAGAAGCTATTATGCTACTTTTGACGGACTAAATGCTAGTATTAAATACTTTATTGTATTAAAATATAATATAGATCCTAGTAAGGAACAATTCATTTTTAAATCTATTGGTTTTAATATTATTATATATATACTAATCTAGTATTAATGACCTTAAATAAGTAGGTGATATGGATTCCACTTGCCTGATTAGCATTACTAATACACATATAAGGTGTAATCTGATTGAGTGGTGTGTATCAAATGTAATTATCCTTGAGATAAAATAACTATATGAAAGGTTTGGCAAAAATAGTGTTTATAGTTAAACATTGTCATTTCTTATTTTTGATTTAGTTTACAAGTTTAGTACAATATCATGTTAGAATGTTTATCTTTATGATATGCTACATGTATTAGTTATCTTACAACACATAAGTTTTAATTATCACTCTTGATTCTCAAACCATCATTATCTATCCATTCATGAATGGAGGGTCATTCCATTATTGGTAGATTGTGTAGGGGATCAATGGTTTATGGTTGGTGTGGAAAATCACTTAGATGATGATCTCCCTCCCTTCAATAGTAATACATTAGTGACTACACTCATGATTACTTATGGATGATTCTATTTCGATGAGAATCACATGATCTATATAACATTGCATCATTGTAAATTATAATTAAGCCTTATATTATGTTGAACCTATACTATTTTGTATACTTTATCATTATAATAATTAGTTATAACATTGTATCATCTATGGCTGAATTTTTAAATATACTTTTATGAAATAAATTTAGTATTCAATTTATATCATGATTGTACTTGGTCTTGACCTTATTATCATTAGCTAAATATATTAGATCTTGACCTTATTTTTGGTTATCTTAAAAACTAATGTTTTTAGTTAAAGATCATTGTATTATTGGTCTCATCATGATATAATTTGTTTATTGAATTTGTGTAAATGTTTTTAAAAAATTACCTTATTCTAGTAAAATCCAATGGGGTTGTTACAAGATGAGAGCTATCACCCTCCTTAGGGTTAGAAGGATCAAGGTGTCACTTTTATCCATTTTAAATGTTATAAAAAATGATATGATATTAGGATAATAAAGACACATAAATTTTAGGTAATAAAAATTCATGATACAATAAGGATATAACAATTTAATAACTAAAAAAGACAATAATCTAAAAACTTAATAGACTGAAAATCCTAGGAATCAATAAAATTTGTATTCACATGAGTCAAACTCATCAAATATTTAACCCTAATTAAATGTGGATCCTACTTCAGTAAATAGGGTTAAGAATATAGAAATGACAATGCATAAGGGTGATAATTAGATCTAAAACATGTCAATTAAATGTTAAACTTAGATATAACATACACTAAACTATTAAACTAAGATAGGATAAAAATAGAAAGTACTATGATAAATATGGAAATGACAAATAAATAATGTACTTATCTCATTTTGATGCTAACATAATTTTTGTTCTAGGATAGGGAGGAACCAGACTGGAAGTGAATTCTAGAGTAATCACCAAATTTTGGATTAAGTGCCTCTGGAGTCACAAACACTAGTGTCATCCTTGGATGTTAGCATTAATGCTATGATATAAATCAGATGTAGGTGTCATGTACATAATACATTATGGAAAAGGATGCAACCATATAGATGTTTATGGATTTGTCTTTGCCTTCACTCTAGTACATTCAAATCTAGGTCATGGATTGTTACTCCTTATGAAATGGTAAAACCCTAGTTCTTCATCTTCATGGTGTCTTTGGTAAAAATGGGTTAGTGGGTTCATGGTATTAATATAACCCCAAATACCCCTCTATCAATGGGTGATACCTATATAGCCACTATTCTAAAGAGGGCTTAAGACCGATGTAGTTCTCCCCTAATGTGTTGGCTTGTGTGTGCATAAGGGTGCAACATATGGAAATTAAGTATAATAGTGACCTATCTTTTAACTTGGTAAATTGGGCCCTTTATCTTCTCCTTCAGTAATTCATACTTGTAGATGTGTAGTCCCTATGAATGATATGGAAATAGGAATAAATAAGGAAGCTTTGCTCAATTGAATGTTCTTTGGTATGAATGTTAGGTGTGGAATGAATGAGGATAGATTATAAATATATACCACTCATATCAGGAAATATCTTACTTTAAATAACTAAGGATGACCATTAAGATATGCTTAATTTACAAATTATATGACTTTAGGTCACTGAACACCTATGTTAGGGTAAGAAACTAGCATTAAAACATGGTTATGGGACTAATGATTGTTTCATAATAGTTAGAAAATATGTACAAGATCATAATATGTAGGGGCATAAGATAAGCATATTTTAAACATTTTTGGCAAGATATAATGTTTGGGTCATCAACATAAGACTATTCAAACCAAGAAATAGGCCAAGGGGCACAAGATAGAGCAGATGTGAGACTTATGAGAGTGGGAAAGGTCAATAACTAAGAGGAACATATAATGTCTAATTTTTTAAAGTATACAAGACTGAGGTGTTATATAATTCATAAATATTGTCTACATAATTAGCACTAAGAAGTTATTATTAGCTTGCCCTTGAAACTGGGTTTAGTGGGCTATAGGAATGGTAATTCCTCTATAGTTAGTGCTTTGAAATATCATGACAAAATTATCCAATAGATAAATAGGTATTTTTGAGAACCTAAAAATGAATCACATCCTTTTATCACATCTACTTGATCTTCATTTTGGATAAATATATTGCAAAAATAGTTAAAATTTCTATTTGCTACTTGTTATTATATGTTTATTGCATATTGTATCAACCAACATTGATAAAATTCTATGTTGTGTTCCAAATACATCATCCAAAAATGATATAATTTTATGTGTGTGATCAAAATTCATTTACTAATCTAGATACAGTCTATTATTTTATCCATCTACTTATGTAACTACATCAACTAGGCTTGATATATTACATTTTATGATTCTATAAAGTTATTTTTAGATCAAAATTCAATAACCAAGATTGATATAGTTTGTTATTTCATCCTTCCACATTTGTAACTACATAAAACTAGTTAGATATAGTAAATTTACTATTTTTATTAAAATTTTCTAGACTTAACTATATCAACTGGACTCAACTTAGTTCTTTTTTCACACATTTATTTGTGTAATTACAATGGCCCTAACCAACCTAGTCTATTTTTATAGCCACCATTTATGCCATATTTATCTTATACTCCATTGACCTAACCTTATATATTTCATTAAAGATTTTTTTATTGAAAACTACTATATCATATTAGGTTGATAGAATTCATTTGTTGTAATTAATCACATATTTTATCAATTCTAAAAATTAATCAGCATCATTAAATCACCTATTATAAATTTTATCTATATTATTAACCCATTTATATTTTACATGGGTTATTCTTTCTTGCCTAATTTACCCACCAATGAAGACTGAACTTCATGGTGCAACTACTCCCAATAACCATCTAGATCTATTAATTTTAACATGATGAAAATCACTCAAAAGGATGATTTAGATGACTCACATATCTTTAAAAAACTAGATGTTAATACCATTTATACCCATAATATAAATGGTATTCACTATTAGAGCAATTGATACTAACCTTGGAAATACCCCTTAAATAGGGAGTCCTTCTACCACTAATCCAAGGAATGCCCTTCTTGCCAATATTAGGATTCCCCCTCTTAATAACCAAAATACACTTATTGGTACAACTTAAATTCTTGCACAAATGATTCAATAAATGAATGTTATGCAAACAAATATTAACTCCAAAATTTTACAAATTCCAAACCATATCTTAAAAATGGTAAGTAAACCTCCCATCATCTTGCCTCAACATAATCAAAATTTTATTCCCCCTCCTCTTCAATATGCCAATGAGAACATCATTCCTCAACCTCTTATGCATAAAAAATGCTTCAAAAAATTTAAAAGGAACATTTATCTCCCTTTATTATATCCATATACATTGGAAACATTTCTCCAATTATTACATATGATGGGACTAAGGATCCAATTATTTCCGTTAAATCTTTTAGTAATATTTTCAAGGACTAGGTTAAAAATCTTACCTTCACTAATACTAAACTTCTTGTCAAAACATGATTTGGAATGGTATAACAAACTTCATAGACATTCCATTACCTATATAGAGTATTTAGTGAGATAATTCCAACATAATGACTTTTTTGAAAATTTCCTTAACCATTTCATCAATGTTAAGTAATTACTTAACAAATCTACTCGTACCTCTATCAAATAATGGAAATATTTAGTTTATAAGGTAGATCATAACATGAGTAATGATAATATATTCAAACTATTTATCATTTCTTTAAAACATTCTCTTCAATACAAGTTTTAAAATTTCTCTCCATAAACTTTAGAAGATGCTTTTGATCAAGCCAAATGACAAGATTTCCTAATGACTCAATTTTAACACCTTTTCATAGTTTCATCAAGGATTATTTCCAAACTTCAACTAATGAAATAACCATTACCAATTTAAACTCTAAGCCTCCTTAAACCAAAAAAATATAAAACCAATAAAATATTTAAACTCCCTCTCACCCACCCTTAAATGTGTTAGAAATGAGAAAGTTATTACCTCCATCTAAATATTTCATCCACACTACCACTGCTCCTCCCTCATGGTATGATCATAAAAAAAAATGGTTTGATTTAGATATTGGTCACTCTCAAGAAACATGGAATTCTCTTTCAAAAAATTTAGTTTCTTTCATGTTAGGAGGTGCCTTCAATAATCATGCTATCATCAAGCCTTTTATGTTGAATACCTTAAAGCTTCTTAATTTTTTTCCTAAATCTACTAATCAATAATTTCAAAAATATTCTTCCAATCCCAATACACAACATCCAAATGAATTTTTTGTGTTATTGATATTAACTACGACCAATATTATATTAAGTATCAGTATGTGAATGTGGTTAAAGGTAACTATCATCATTGTAAACTTGATCACATAGATCCTATCACCAAACCTAAGAATTACTCCACCAAAGAAAAACTTATAAAATATATGATAACTTCTCCTCCATCATCTTGAGAACCACCTACTAGTAATGATCCACTCCCACACATGGAATCTCAACCTAGTTAAACTATTCCTACAAAGAAAACCATTTCTAATCATCCTTAGTCTCATATCAATTCTTTTTCCAAACCCTATTGAAAAATTTTGGAGGAATTTAACTTAATTCCTTGTAAAATTTCACTAATTTAATTAATCATAACTTTCCATCACCACCATAATTTCCTCTTGAAAAATTCTAAGACATTGAGAACCCCCATCAAATGAACCTAAGGTCCATATATTCAATTTTTAAGGTCCTTGTTGTGGTGTAGAATTTGACCCTTGTAGGATAATTTTTTAGGCTCTCTAAATTATAGCCACAATATTGGATCAACTTCAAGCTGTGGCTATCCTGTAGTGAGGTTGAGCCTCTGGAGAAGGTTGGCTTCCTCTTGGTAGATCACCTAAACTAATGTTTCTACTTGGAAAAGAGGTAGAGAGGGGGGCATAGAGTAACTAAAATATCTAAATGGGTGATACACCAAATTAATTTACACTCACATAAGCATGAAATAAACACTAATTTAGAATAAGATAAATCTTTCTCACACAACCTCACAAACGAGTTAATTTGCATAAGTGTTTCATAAACTGGGCTCACCAAATAATACATGAAGCAAAGAGGAATTTTAAAAATTCACACCAAGAATTCATTAATGGTGGAAAGATATAAATTTAAGACCTTAAAATAACCTGAAAACACCTAAAAATGGGAAATAAAGAAGGATAATGGACATGGAAGAACACTTATTCACAAGGCCATCATGCACAAGCTTGCTAAGCACAATTTAGAGGCAAGAGATAGGTAAAAATTGATCTTTATTGATTAAAAAGGTCTTCCTTACAAATTTTGACATATTTTTTCCTTTTAAAATGAGAGTCTATTGAAAAAATGGGAAGAAATGGGAGATATAGGATAAAATGGAAAGAGAGAGAGAGAGAGAGAGAGAGAGAGAGAGAGAGAGAGAGAGAGAGAGAGAGAGAGAGAGAGAAGAGAGAAGAGAGAAAATATCCTCAAAATATCTAAAAAAGCATTAAAATACTCAAACTTCTATCCTTCCACCATCACAACTCTCCCACTTGAAATATTGAACCCCACCCTCCACTTTATTTATTGATACTCTTTAAAACTTTAAAAAATTCCTCAACTTGAACTTTTAGAAGATATCATGCAAAAGTTAGTTGACTTAGCACTTTATGCTTAACTAACCATGGAGGTTATCTTCTAATTTCAACTTGACTTTGATTTTTGAGGTTATCTTTGATTTTTGATTTTATTTTCTCCTTCATCCTAAAATAAAAACCATGATACATAAAACTCACTTAGACTCCATTGATGGAAGTCATAAGCTTGAACCACCTTGAACCATCCGTCTTGAAAACTGCTCCCAAGGCCATTTGGCACCCTGAAAACCACTTCTAGCCCTATAGAATACTTCCAAACATTCATGACATGTTTATTATGATGAAAATGAAGATTTTGAAAACATTTAATGCCTGAAACAATGGTGTAAATCACCATTAAACCTACAACAATGCACAAAAATGTTAAAAAAATGGGTTTTAACCCTTTTGCTTAGCCTAACACCATAAAAACTCTTAAGAAGAGATAAAAGTGACATATAATGTTTTTTTAGGTCCCATTAGACCTATTACATGGATTTAGACCATTTATTTCTTTTAATACTTTAAAAAATATGCATTTTTGAGCCATTTTGGGCCTTCTAAGCACCCAAATGTGCCATATTCTAATGAAAAATAAGATTTTTAGGAGATTCAAGGAGTAATCTACACATTATAGGTATTTTACAAGTCATTTTGGGACATTTTATGGACCTATGATTCCAAAAACTCAAAATTTGGCAAAAAGCTCCTTTGTAAGCTCAAACAAGCTCACTTTCACGACGATTGTTCATTCAATGAAGACACCCAATACACTAATTATTAACATGAACATATGGTACATAGGACCCTTCAACACCTATTGAATAAATTGGGCTCCCATGTGGAAGGTTTGAAAAGATACACACGTAAAGATGATTACCTGTAGGGTTTGCAAGCATTTTGGGCATGCTTACACTCTTATAAATTGTTCATACAACTCAGGCCCTTAAACAACCTCAATAAATAATTAAATTAAATTACATATGGGTACTCAAAACATACTAAAATAATTTGGCCCAACTCTTCATGGTATGAAATAAATAAGCATCTAAAGATGGGCTAAACTAGGTATCTTAAGACCAAAAAAGCTTAATTTTTTTAAAATGACCAATTTGACCATTAAACTAATATAATTTTCTTGGAAACATATTAATTACACCTGAAACATCTAATTACACCTCTCCAAATGATGAAAACTCAACCTTGCCTTTTATACCTTGAGGATGCCTTTGGGAATTTGAGTTTGTTGGTGTGTTTACATGGATTTTGAAGTGTGGACACTATAAAAATGTGTTTAATAATCACCATGATTTTGAAACACTTTCCTAAACTTTTAAAACTGAAACACACCTTAAAAATCCAAAAGGTATGCTTGCATGAATAGTGACCATTGTGAGACATAGGGGTACTGTGACAACAAAATAGAGATAAATTACCATAATCACATGAAAATTATGAGAAATTATATGGATATAATAGGTCATGAGGAGAAAATTTACCAAATTTAAAGTCATTTTAATGTGTACTTTGTCCTGTAGACCCTTTTTACCAAAAATTACCTTGAGCTGCCTGCATGAATCCTTCATGCCAGAACTTGTCTTTCTTCAAACCTTTGCATGAAAAAAATTAATTTTATCACTCCCATAGGAAAATATAGGTTTTAAAAATCATATTATACCATTATAAAACTTTTTTTAAGCCTAAACTACTTCTTGGCATCCAGAACTGACAAAACTTCATTTGGTTTCCAATGGCTACCTTCTTGATTAGTAATGGACTGTGTCAAAATAGTGGACACTTTCACTATTTATTTGACCTTTATGATGTTATTTTATATTTTTTTAGGTTATTTATACCATAATTACCAAATTTCAAGCTTTGAATAAATCTTTAGATGTCCCAAAATGGTCAATTTCTCCAAGGTATGCTCCAATGTTAATTGTGATTTGACATAGGGTTGATTGTACCAAAACACAAAATATTTACCACTATCAAAAATATTCATAAATATTCTTAATGAGTATCATAATTAATAATGAGTCTATACACAAAATTTCATGATTATATCTTGCATACTTTGGCCTGTAGGCTCATTTTGGCAAAAGCTAGTAACACGTGCCTACATGGTCAAAAATCACAACTAGGTTTTATTTCTCCTTTCTTAGGTTTTTTTGATAAAACATATTATTTTTATTTTAAAATATCATGTATATCATACTTTCATACTTCCACTCTTCATTTCTTTGCCTTCAAACTCCCATGCTTCCAATAGCTTCCACTAGGCAACTGATCTCAAGGGTTTCAAAAACCAAAACTTGGTATAGGCTTCAATAGATCAATATTTTTTCATGGATATTCTGAGGTGATATTATCACACCTAAAAATAACCCCTTTAAACTCTCAAATTCCCTTGAAACACTTCTTTCCACACAATATACTTGCCATGGCTTCTCTAGGCTTGTAGACCCATTTTTTGGTCAAATTCTTTTTGGGTTGACCATTATGTAATAACTCCTACAAAAGTGAGATAGTTTATATCTATTATCCATATCATTACATGTGTGTTACAATTTTCATGACCTTATTCCACTCCAAGATCACACTCCCTTCATTAGGCTCCCCTCAATTAGGCCTAATTAGGCTTTAAGCACACCCCAAGTCTAAAAACCATACCATACAAATTACAATCAATAAAAAACATCTTTAATCACTTTTTAAACCTTTAAAAACAATATATTACAAATGTTTGGAAATTTTGGAGGGTTAAAACTCTTCGAAACAATAAAAATCTAGTTTAGGGCTTCTCTCATGCTCTTTCAGAGACCCTATTTTGGATTTGGGGGGTTAAAATGAGTTCTAGGCCTCACCTAGAATTATTTTTCAATCAATTTGATAGGTTTTAATTGGGTATACCTGGAAATTTTGGGAAGAATCATGAAAACATTACCAAACTCCCAAACAAAAAATAACAAAAAAGTGCAAGCTTGCTGCCTTATTATTGCTTTGATGATGGTTCTTGAGTTATGGGGGTGAAATAAGGAAAATGAGAGATATTTTTGTGTATCATAAATTCCTCCAAATATCTTCCAAATTTTAAGTCCTAACTCCCAAGGAAAGTACTTTTGTCACCCTTTTCTCTTCTGGCATTCTAGGCGTCTCTTAGCTCTCTAGACCTAGAAAACTAAAAAATGGATTTTTTTCCCTTTTCATGCATGAAAACTCTTGGGAAAAGTTTTATTAACCTTTTTAAAGATAACATGATGTTACATGCCAAATTTTAGACCTTGAATTGCTATCTTGCGGTGTGAAGGTCATTTGATACATAAATCATGTAGAATACACTAAATGATCATAGTGAATAAAAGTGAAACTTGGAGGCCCTCAAACACTACTCTCGTTTATTCACAAACCCCTTATTTTTTGCATGGCTCTTCCCCAATGATATAGATACAATATGGTAATATTTTGATGCATCAAATCCCCTTGAAATATTTTTTCATGGCACCAATAAAAGTGCTTGGAACCAGTTTTTTGAACTTTTAGGGACTTTGTCCCTAAAACTGAAATTCTCAACTTTTAAGTGGTTTCTCAAGGCTAACAACTAGTCCAATGATTAAAAAAAGTTTTTCATGATATTATTAAATTCCAAAAACCTCAATAAATATTTCAAATGTTTCAAATATCCTTCATGCCCCTGGATGCTCACTCAACTAGAACTCTGCTCAGCTTTTCACACCACACTAGGACCTCCCCGAATACTACACTACATCATCAATTCAGGACCACAAAGGGACTAATCATGGGTTTAGAAGGTTACTAAAATGTCCAAGATAGTTTCCTAATCCATCTAAGTAAAATTTTTATATGTAGGGCAAATTTGGCCAACATTTCTGGTGACCTCTTAGGATTGCATGCCTACTATGCAATAGATTAATTGTCTTGTCTGATCCATTGGGCATATGGGGTCACAAATCTTTATTTTCAAATTGATATGAAATTGAGGCAAGGTTTTCACTTTCCCAGAGCCTCTTCTTGAATTAATAAGGAAAACAAGAATAAAACAAACACTGTGCCTAAGGCACTTAGGGAATGGAAACACACAACTAAAAAGGATGTGCACGAGGCACTTAGGGAAGGGAAACACACAACTTAAAAGGATGTGCACAAGGCACTTAGGGAATGGAAACATGAAAAACTATACAAAATGTACAATATATACAATGGCTACAAACTCTTCTAATAGCAAGGCTTTAGATGAATCCCATTTACTGGGATGGGTAGTACCTCTTCATCTAGTCGAGCAAGCTAAAAATTATTATGTTATTTGCATCCATGGATAAAATAAGGACCACTCCACAAGCTATAAAATTTGGTATGGTTTCCTAGCTTGGCCTTATTTAAATCCCCCTCTTTGAAGTCCCTTGCTATGGCTCTCTTATCAAAGTCTTTCTTGACTTGAGCTTGATGTGAATCTAGTGTTTTCATTTCAAGGTCTCTCATTTCTTCAAGCTCCATGAGATTTTCCATCCTCATGCTCATAGGTTCACTCTCCATCAACTCAAGCTGATGGGCTAACTCTAAGGTAGGTAACTAAAGAGAGATGGGCAATTTGGCCTCCTACCCATATACAACTACAAATGGTGAGGTGCCAATGGTAACTTTAGGAGTTAATCTATCAGCCCATAAGGCTTTCCTTAACTTTGTGTGCCACACTCTTTGATTCTCTTTTAGATTCCTCTTGATGATCCTTATCAAGTTTTTATTTGTTGACTCTACCATTCCATTGCCTTAGGGGTAGTAACTTGAAGATGTAATAAGGTCGATGCCCATTTAAAGTGCCCACTCAATTGTCCTCATGCCAACAAATTCCAAGGCATTATTTGAAATCATTATTGTTGGTATACCAAACCTCATATTATGCTATCATAAAAATCCAACATTACTATTTCAATTTCTTCTTTCAGGGAAATTTCTTCCACCCACCTGGTGAAGTAGTCGGTAGTAGTGAGTACCCACTTTTGTCCTCCATCGGAAGGTGGGTTGATCATTCCTATGAACTCCAAACCCCATTGCATGAAGGTTTGCTCTACCTAAATTGGATTGAGAGGAAAGGCTACCAATCTTTGCTTACCCACAAATAGAGCACACTTTTGACACTTTTTTACCCATGCATATGCATCCTTGAAAAATTTGGGCCAATAATAACTAGCTCTCATCACTTTTGTTGTTATAGTCTTTAGAAAAAAATAACCTCCTGCAAGCCCATCATGGAATTGCTCCAAGATACTTGTCACTTGGTCATCATCTATGAATCTTAAGAGCACTCTATTAAGGTCCTTTATGAATAAAACCCCATCAACTAATGCATAAGGTATGGATTAAAGTCTAAAATACCTTCTCTTTGCTCTATCCATACCTTATGGGTATTCACCTGTTATCATGAAATATGTCATATCTTGAAGCCAAATAGTATGAGGTGGAAGTGAATCTTCTGTGAGTTATCTTGTGTTACCAAGATAACCTCTTTGTCTTCATGAATGCCATCAATCATATGCTCACACAAGCCTTTACCTCTCACTAGCTTAGTGACCTTGATCTCCACGTCATACTCCATGACCCTGGTAATCCAACCAACCCTCTTTACATTCAAGTATTTTTTAAGAAGGAAGTCTCTCACTCTAAGATGAGACACCATAAGATAGATTTTGCTATTAGAAAGCATTGGCCTAAAATTTTTAAGGCTTTTTACCACTATAAGGACTTATTTTTCCATGAAATTATACCTCACCTTATACCTCTCAAGCCTCTGACTAAAAAATGCTATTAGTTGCTCAAGTTCTTCATTATTATTTTTCATTAGCATAACTGATATATTGTCAATATTGGCAAAGGCATACAATATGAAATCCCTTAAAAAAATCAAGATTCATAAGCATGGGTACTTGGGCAATGGCTTGCTTAATAGCCTCAAATGTTGATTTACCTTCATTTGACCAAATGAACACTTGTTTCTTCTTTAGCATGGCAGTGATGGGTTTGACCAAGTCTTCAAAACTAGGTATAAACCTTCTCATGAAGTTTTTTTCCCAAGGAAACTCTGGAGTCCCTTCTTATGTTTGGGTAAGGATAATTTCAACATGACACTTATTCTATCTGGGTTAATAGCTAATCCATGTTTTGAGATAATATGTCTCAAGAGTTTGACCTCATGGACAATAAACACACATTTCTTAGTGTTCAAAGAGATCCCATATTCCCTAAATATTTCAAAGATCAATCCCAGGTGACTTAAGTGATCACTAGCCCTCTTAGAGAAAATTGTTATGTCATCCAAGTAGGCAAGCACCATTTGATTTAGTAATCCTTGGAAGACCATGTCTATTGCTCTTTGAAAAGTGGCTCTAGAATTAAATAGGTTAAAAGGCATATTTTTATAAGCATGTGTGCCCCACTTTGTGGTGAATGCAGTCTTGTATTGATCTTCTTCTCTTACTAGCACCTAGTTGTATCCAGAGTACCCATCCAAAAGAGAGAAGCATTATAAACCAGAAACCATTTGAAGGAGTTGTTCCATGGATGGTAAGGGGTAATGATCTTTCAAAGAGACCCTATTTAAGTCTCTAAAATCAACACAAAACTAGTTCTCATTGTTATTCTCCCTCATAGGTACAAGGTTAGCTACCCATGAGGAGTGTTTGATGGGAAAAATGATATTTGATTCTATCAATTTGGCCAACTCTTTCCTCATTAGCTCTTCAATTTTTGGGTTGATAGGCATTTACTTATGCCTCACAGGCCTAGCATTAGCCTCTAGTTCTATAGTGTGTTGGGCTAGCTTGGGATCAAATCTCTCAAATAATTATATTCCCAAGTAAAGATGTTTGAATATTCCTTACAAATTTCAATGAAATCATGCCTTTCTACCTCATTACTTACTTTCCCAAGCTTGAGGAGCTTATCTTTGAAAATAAAACCTATTTCATAGTTCTTCTCATTAGTTGACATCAATATCTTATCTTTCCTCATATGGTCTCCCTCATGGAAATTACCTTCAAGGGTGACCAGCCCTTTAGGAAGTTTTTTAGACCTCAACTGAACAATTTGATCCTCATATTAATGTTGACATTTTCCTTAGTTCATTGAGGAAAAATCTACTTCTTGCTGCAAGAAACAAGCAATCTATCTATCACTATCGAAGACCTACCAATGAGCCTCATTATCTGACACTAATGGTCTTGTTACCACTTTAACATGTGGTTATACTTTGGGCTTCTTCAAATTGTTTGGGATATCAAACTAAGCCCCCACAATTGCCAATCTATCAGCATGCTAATTTTGATTCCTTGGCACTACTTGGATGTTGAAGGCCTCAAAGTCTTCAAGTATATCCCAAACTCTATGTTTGTAAGATCTCATCAAAGGATTCTTTGTGATGTTTTGGCCTCTAACCCATTGCAATATTAGCTCACTATCCCCATATACTTGTAATTGCTTGATTCCCCTCTTACTATCCCACTTAAGGCCATGGATAATACCTTCATACTTAGTTGTATTTCAAGAGAAACTAAATTGGAACTTGTAAGAAGAAAGTACTTATTATTGGAAGGATATATTAAAATAACACCTATACCTACTCCATGTTTTCTCCTTGAGCCATCAGAGAACAACTTCCATAAACCACTAGTATCTTCCTGTGGCCTAATGCGAGATGGCATGAATTCATTCTCCTCATGCAAGTAATATACCCCCATGTATTTTTCCTCAACACCTTCCAAAGGGTCAATTAGTTGATTTTCAATCCACAACTCATCTAAGAACCTATCAAGTGTTCCCTCAAGATGAATGTCTAATTCTTGACCAACCAGATGTTCATCTTCATCAAGAATGGTATAATTGATGTTTAGGTTATCTAGCTCATAAGGCTCAATGTTAAATTATGCAATAGGCTTAGCTTTGATGGATACCTTGGTCTCATACCTTATTTTTAAATCTATTTAGGACCAATCTACTACTAGATAACCCCTAATTTTGGCTGTGAAGTCTATAGATAAACATAAAGTAAAATGAGGAGGCACCTCTAGAATCAACACATCCTAAGCCACCAAAACACTAGGACAAGCATGTAGGGTCAAGTGAAGACCTCTAATAATACCAGTTAGTTTGGTGGAAGATCCATCAAGATGTAAAACTCCTTGAGATCAAGGTTCATACTTTAAACCAAGCTAATCTACTATTGACTTTGGCATCACCAAAGTATTTTCTCCACTATCAACCATGCACTTATGTACCAAAGAATCACCAATGATTATATAAATATAGAAAGGAGGAGGTTTAACCGCCTTACCTAATTATCCTTCATTAGGTCCTTTAGTTGTGTTGGTGAGAACCATGGTTTCCTTATTTGGTAGCTTTTTAGAAACTTTGATCTTTGATAAACCTTCCTGAAGGATATCTACCTGACCAGGCATAGAAAGAACATCCCACATTAGTACACTCACATTGGACTTTTCAATTTATTCAACAATATTGATGGAAAAACCACCAACTTTTGTTTGTGATTTTGGGGCAACAACTATACTTTAAACTTGTGAGTTTTGAGATACAAAGGCATTCCCTTAGTTCTAATTCTTTAGAAGTATTGTAACCTTTGGATTAGTAATAGGTTCACTTAGATTTGATAGTAATGGAGTAATAGTAGGATGATATTTGACTGATTCTTGATTACCATCCATATTCCTTCTTTTGAACCTTGTATTAGTTGTCAAAACTAGCCTATTGATTAAGTGCATAATACTCTTCATGCTCATAATTAGCCATTGTAGCACCAAAATAGTTTGGTTCTTCATTAGGCCCTTGGCCTTGTTGAGGCTCTTCAAGTTTTGTCATCATAGGTATTTCTATGTTTTGCATCATAAGAGCTTGATTGTATCCATAGCTAGTACCTTGTTGCCATTGATCATTAAAAACCTGATTGAAATAAATGTTTGGGACAATGGACTAACTAAAAGATTTATTCCAAGGCATGGTACCCTCACTTTCTTGAGAAATGTTGTTATGAGTAGGGACCAAGGTATTAGAGGTGCTTGAAGCATTTAGATTATAGTTTTTGTGTCTATCATAGTTAGGCTACCCTTATCCTTGGAAATTTTCCTTATGGGGTGGCCTACTTGCTTGATAAGACTATTGTTGAGGCTGATATGGAGCTTGATAAGGCTTATTGACTTGAAATTGCCTCTTCACATTCACCAATTCATTACTAAAGGATTGAACCATGATCATAATCTCTTGGAATTTATTGTTTTCTTGAGAGTCACTGGATTGACTAGTTGAAGCATTTTCTTGCTTTGTTGTAGGTATGGAAATAAGTGTTAGCATAGGAGGAATGATAGCAAGGGGAACAATAGAAATAAGAGGTGATCAAATCTTAGGAAACAAAGGCATTGGTGACCTAAGTGTAAGTTTGCCAACTTATACTAGACTATTCTCTACTCTGATTGCCACCTCATAGGCATATGGTAGTGTATTTCCTCCCATAGACTAAATCATTACTGTAATATCACTATTAAGAGATTTTAGATAGTAAAGGAAAGAATAGTTAGGAGTAGGCTTGATAGAGACCAAAATCCTATCCCATGTCTTTTGAAACTTGGTATTGAAATCTTGCATAATCTCATGAGGAGCCCTCTTGATTGTTGTTAGCTATTCGACAAGTGACAAGTGGTCACTCTTGTCTTCAAATATCTTACACAATACATCACCCATCTGGTTCCATGATGTGATCAAGTTAGCAGTAAGGATTTTATATCAGCCCAAGGCTTTACCCTTGAAAGAGATGGCTAATAACCTAATAGCTACATTTTCCTCACTGACATTAGAAATATTGTAAACATTGGCTATATCCCTGAGGTGCTCAAAAGGGGTTGTAGATTGGTCTCTAGTGAAAAAAGGAACTCTTTTAAGAGCTACCACTGGAATAGGATCATACTACTAGAGGTTCAAAGGACTTTGACCATTGAAAGCCACAAAAGGGAAATCTCTAGGGGCTACCATGGTAGTGAAAGGAACCAACCAAGATCTTCTTACATAGGTAGATTTTGAGATTGGTTTAGGAGGAAAGCTTCCCATGTATGGGTGAATATTAGTAAATCTTAACCTTCTTGATGAGTTTAAAGGTAACTTAACAAACTCAAAAGGAATACCTCTAGAAGCTGATCTTGTAGTTACCTTTAGCATGAAAGATAGTTACTGTTCTACCACTAGATTTTTGAGTGTTCCTCAAAGTCACTAGATACTGAAAGATGAAAGCTATAACCATTGAAAATTGATCAGACTAGCATCAAACTTGACCAATTTTCTTCAAAAGTGGTCCCATCAGGCATGCCAAAAACTATTATGGCATAGAATTTCACCCTTGTGGGAGATTTTTTAAGGCTCTCTCACTCCCAACCACAATATTAGATCAACCTTAGGCTGTGGGTATCCTATAGTGAGGTTGAACATTTGGAGAAGGTTGACTTCCTCTTGGTAGTTCACCTAAACTAATTTTTTTTCTTGGAAAAGAGGTAGAGAGGGGTGTATAAGGCAACTAAAAGAGATAAATGGGTGATACACCAAATTAATTAACACTAACATAATCATGAAATAAACTATAATTCAGCATAAGATAATTCTTTCTCACACAACCTCACAAACTAGTTAATGTGCATAAGTGTTTCATAAACTAGGCTCACCAAACAATACATGAAGCAAAGAAGAATTTAAAAATTTACACCAAGCAACCATTAATGGTGGAAAGAGATAAATTTCATACCTAAAAATAAATTAAAAACACCTAAAAATGGACAAGAAATAAGGAAAATGGACATGGAAGAACACTTCTTCACAAGGTCATCATGCACAAGCTTGCTAAGAACAATTTAGAGGCAAGAGATAGGTAAAAATTGATCCTTATTGATTAAAAAGGTCTTCCTTACAAATTTTGATATATTTTATCCTTTTAAAATGAGATAATCTTGAAAAAATTGGAAGAAATGGGAGATATAGGAGAAAATGGAAAGGGAGAGAGAAGAGAGAAGAGAGAAAATATCCTCAAAATATCTAAAAAAGCATTAAAATAAACCAACTTCTATCCTTCCACCTCTAAAAATCTCCCACTTGCACTTTTTCACCCCCCTTACACTTTTTTGATTGATACTTTTTTAATCTTTAAAAAATTCCTCAACTTGAACTTTTAAAATATATTATGCAAAAGTTAGTTGACTTAACACTTTATTCTTAACTAACAATGGAGGTTATCTACTAATTTCAAGTTGACTTTTATTTTTTAGTTTATTTTCCCTCAAACCTAAAATAAACTCCATGATACATGAAACTCACTTATAATCCATTAATGGAAGTCATAATCTTGAACCACCTTGAACTAGCTTGAACCACCTTAAATACCTAAAATAATGGTGGAAATCACCATTAAACCTGTAATAATGTACAAAAATGTCAAAAAAATGGGTTTTTGACCCTTTTGCTCAACCTGACACCACATAAACTCTTAATAAGATCTCTATGTGCCATATAATATTTTTTTAGGTCCCATTATACCTATTCCATGTCTTTATACCATTTATTTCTTTGAAAACTTTCAAAAATATGCATTTTTGAGCCATTTTGGGCCTTCTAGGAACCCAAACGTGCCATATTCTAATATAAAATAATATTTTTTTGAGTTTAAGGGAGTCATATACACATTAAAGATGTTTTTCAAGTAATTATAGGCCATTTGATGGACCTATGAGTCTAAAAACTCAAAATTGGGCAAAAAGCTCCTTTGCAAGCTCACTTTCAAGATGATTGTTCATACAATGAAGACATTAAGTACACCAATTCTTGACATTAATATATGTTACACAGGCCCCTTCATTACTTCTTGAAGAAATTGGGCTCCCATGTGAAAGGTGTGAAAAGATACACACATAAAGATGATTTCCTATAGGGTTTGCAAGCATTTTGACCATGCTTACACTCTTAGTGAATGTTCATACAAATAATACCCTTAATGAACCTAAATACATAATTAACTTTAAGTACATATGGGTACTCAAAACAGACTAAAATTATTTGGCCTAACTCTTCATGGTATGAAAGAAAAAAGCATATGAAGATGGGCTAAATTGGGTGTCTTAAGCCTAAAAAAGCTTAATTTTTTTCAAATGACTAATTTTACCATTCCCCTGATCTAATTTTCTTGTAAAAATATTAATTACACCTTATAAACCTTATTAAATCTCTCCAAATGATCAAAACTCAACCTTGCCTTTTATGCCTTGAAGAATGAGCTTGTCGATGTGTTTGCATGGAGTTTGAAGTGAGGATACCATAAAAATGTTTTTAAAAAGATTAATTTTTTTTTAAACCACTTTCCTAAACATTTAAAACTAAAACACACCTTAAAAATCCAAAAAGTATGCTTGCATGAATAGTGACCATTATGAGACATAGGGGGAACTGTGACAAAACAACGATCACTTCCCATAATCACATGACACTTATGAGAATTTATATAGATATAATATGTCATGAGGACAAAAATTACCAAATTTAAACTCATTTGAACATGTAATTTTTCCTTTATACCCTTTTACCAAAAATTACCTTGAGCTGCCTACATGAATCCTTTGTGCCAGAACTTGTCTTTCTTCAAACTTTTGCATGAAAACCATAAATTTTATCACTCCCATAGGAAAAATATAGGTTTTAAACATCATATTATACCATTATAAAACTTTTCTGAAGTATAAACTACTTCTTGGTGTCTAGAACTGACAAAACTTCATTTGGTCTCTAATGGCTACCTTCTTGACTGGCCGTGGACTGTGTCAAAATAGTGGGAAATCACAATCCTTATTTGACATTTATGGTGTTATTGGATATATTTTTAGGTTATTTATACCATAATTACCAAATTTCATGCTTTGATTCAATCTGTAGATGTCCCAAAATGCCCAATTTCTCCATAGTATGCTCCAATGTTGACTGTGATTTGACATAGGGTTGACTGTACCAAAATAGTGAATATTTACCATTTTCAAAAATACTAAAAAATATTTTTAATGGGTATATTAATCATAATTATCCTCTATACAAAATTTCATGATTAGATCTTGTATACTTTGGCCTGTAGGCTCATTTTGGCAAAAGCTAGTAACACGTGCCTCCATGGTCAAAAATCACAACTGAGTTTTATTTCTCCTTGCTTTGGTTTTTTTTCTATAACATGATTATTTTTATTTTAAAATATCATGGATATAATCCTTTCATCATTCCACTCTTCATTTCTTTTCCTTCAAACTCCCATGCTTCCAATAGCTTCCACTAGGCAACCGATCTCAAGGGTTTCAAAGACCAAAACTTGGTATAGGCTTAAATATATAAATATTTTGTCATGGATAGTCTAAAGTTATATTATCACACCTGAAAATAACCCCTTTCAACTCCAAAATTCCCTTAAAACACTTCTTTCCAAACAACATACTCGCCATGGCTTCTCTAAGCTTGTAGACCCATTTTTTGGTCAAATTCTTTTTGGGTTGACCATTATATAATCTCTCCTAGAAAAATGATACCATTTATATCTATTATCCATCTCATTACATATGTGTTACAATTTTAATTTCCTGATTCCACTCCAAGATCACACTCCCTTCATTAGGCTCCCTTTAATTTGGCCTTATTAGTCTTTAAGCACACACTAGGTCTATAAACCATACCATACAGATTCCAATCAATCAAAAACCTCTTGAATAACTTATTAAACCTTGAAAAACATCATATTACAAATTTTTGGAAATTTTGGAGGGTTAAAACTCTTGGAAACAACAAAAACCTAGTTTAGGGCTTCTCTCATGCTCTTTCTGAGACCCTATTTTGGATTTGGTGAGTTAAAATGAGTTCTAAGCCTCTCCTAGACCTATTTTTGGATTAATTGGATAGGTATTAATTGGGTAGACCTGGAAAATTTGGGAAGAATCATGAAAACATTACCAAACTCTCAAACAAAAAATTAAAAAAAAATACAAGCTTGCTGCCCTATTTTTGCTTTGATGATGGTTCTTGAGTTATAGGGGTGAAATAAGGAAACTAAGAGAATGTTTGTGTATCATCCACTTCTCTAACTATAATCCAAATTTCAGGTCCTAACTCCCAAGGAAAGTACTATTGTCACCCCTTTCTCTTCTGGCATTCTAGGCCTCTCTTAGCTCTTTAGGCCTTAAAAACTTAAAAATAGATTTTTTTCCCTTTGCATGTACAAAAAATCTTGGGACAAGTTTGATTAATATTTAGGAAGATACCATGATGTTCCATGACAAATTTGAGACCTTTAATTTCTATCTTGGGGTGTGAAGGTCATTTGATACACAAATCCAGTAGAATACATGAATGATCACAGTGAATAAAAGTGAAACTTAGAGGCCCTCAAACACTAATTTCCTCTATTCACACACCCCTTATTTTTTGCATGGATATTCCCCTATGATAGTGATAAAATATGGTAACATTTTGATGCATCAAATCCCCTTACAATATTATTTTATGGCACCAACAAAAGAACCTGGAACTAGTTTTTTGAACTTTTAGGGACTTTGTCCCTAAGATTGAAATTCTCAACTTAGATGTGGTTTCTCAAGGCTTCCAAATATTCCATTGATTCAAATAATTTTTTCATGCTATTATTCAATTCCAAAAATCTCAAGAAAGCTTTCAAATGTTTCAAATCTCCTTCATGCCCTTGAATGTTCACTAAAACAAAACTCTACTCAGCTTCTCACACCACACCAGTACCTCCCCGAATATTGTACTACATCATCAATTCAAGACCACAAAGGGACTAATCATGGGGGAAGAAGGATTCTTAAAGGTCCAAGAGATTTTCCTAATCTATCTAGGCAAAAGTTTTGTATGTAGGTCAAATTCAACCAACAATCCTCAAACCATAGAAGTTCACACTACTGAAACCATATCTTCTTCTACAAAACCCACCCTAGAATTCACTTAAGATGATATTATTAATGATGAAATTATATTTATATATGATTATCCTCCACTCTTTATCAAAGATATAATCAAAAATACCTTTATTAGAAAAGTCTTGGTAGATGAAAGATCTAGAATTAATGTTACATTTATTTATCTCATCCAACAAATTAAACACTCCAAAGTAAACCTTAAACAAAATCACCTTAATTTTTATGGATATGACAAAAACAAACCAAAAATAACTTGGTTTTATTTGGATTCCCATTACAATTAGACCCAAAATGATTAAAACCAAAATCACAGTCCTTGATTTTCCTTTATCTTAAAATATGATTTTAGGATGTCTATAGACTCATCATATGAGAGTTATTGCATCCTCTGGTAGCCAATGTATCAAATTTATCCATAATGGAAAAATTTATAAACATGAAGTAGATCCAAACCCTTGGAGCATAGAACTTCCAAATCATAAATCTCAATACCACATTCCTACAGTCACTCATATTAACAGTCCTCCTCTACTTGAATTTGTCAAAATGCCCTCTAATTTACTTATTACTCGCGTATAATCTAAAAATGATGAACCTAATTAATTAAAAACCATTTTAAATACACTTAATTATCTCACTATATATAATAATGGATCCCTCCTTCTCTACTTCCATGAGATTGTACCATTCCTTTAATTGATGATATTTCTTATAGCCCTCCCCATGCAACACATATGAAACCTCTTATACAGAAGATGACTTCACCTATAACAAATATGGGGTAGCTAAAATTTTTCAAGAACATTTAGCCATGTATCATCATAATTTTGATAACATAGGTTTATCTACTACCGATATCCTTACTAAAATTGATACATGTACTATTTATCCCTCTTATGATGATGCTTACATCATGGACCAAGCCTGATCACGAGACATGAATGTAATGTATTATTAAAATATGTTATCTAAAATACATGCCTTAAACCATGATGTTCATGTCATTCATATATAATATAATATTGAATAAGAACTTGAAGGTTATGTACCTCCTACCAATACACCTTTAAAATATACCCCATGGGTTATCTAATAAATATTTAAACCTATAAAATTTAATAGTATTGATCCACTTGACATTATTCAATCTCATTATCTAAATATAAACACTATTGATCAATTTGATAGTGTTCACATTGTTCCTCATCTCTTTGACTATCATTGATTGCTTCAATCAAAACCAATACTTGACTAATATAATTCTTTCAATTCATTAATTCTTATATCTTATTTTGATCAATCTAATATAATCAACCCTACTCTTATTATTTATCCAAATACTTAATTGGAAACTAATACTAATATATTTGACTATAATCATCATGCCAATACCACTAAATCTCTTTATTTTACTCAACATCCTAACATTACCTTAGAGGCTAAGGCTACTATTGTAATATATACACATAATAAGTTAGAAATCCAAGGTAATCAAATCTTTGATCTTGAAGTAGATGTTGAATACTATGGACCTTTAATAACATTTAGTAGTGATGTAGGTATATTAGAATTACTCCATAGCCATGAATCTCAACTTTCATGCTAATATCACAATCTTGACTATTCTCAAAAAAATATTCCTTGCTTCAATAACTTTGTCACTAGTATTGATCCCAAAATACATATTGTATCTAAACTTCATTTATCTCTATACCACTTCTATGATGGAAATTCCATGGTCACTAAAGAAACTATTGCAATAAATTATCGTACCATAAACCCTCCTCAACATATTATTATTTTTTAATAGATTCACCTAGAAGAAAATGACAACTACAGTCTCTTCTTTGAAAAATATAGCAAAGATTTTACTTGGTCTTATGAAGACATGACCGATATTGATATTAATATTATGGTTTATAACATAATCACCTATCCTAATGCCAAAACTATGTGTCAAAATAATATTAAATTCCCTCCTAAGATTTATAACCTATGCCACAAAGAAATAATCAAGCTTCTAGATGTTAACTTCATCAAACCAATAGATTACATAGAATGGGTTTCCAACATTATTCTTGTTAAAAAATTATCACTATGGTAATTCAAATATGTATATATATTTGTAATCTAAACTTAGCATATGCTAAAGATAACTTTCCTTTACCATAAATCAATTCCATTGTTGATTCTACAATTGGAAATGAAATGTTATATTTCATGGATGATTTTTTGGGCTATAATCATATTCATATCACTCTCGAATATCAACATAAAACTAATTTCACTAATGAATTAGGAACCTATTATTATTTTAAAGTGCCTTTTGGCCTCAAAAATTCTAGATCTACCTATCAATATACAACGACTCACATTTTTCATAAACTCATTCATAAAATATTTGAGACATATGTGGATGATCTTATTTCCAAATCTAAGCATTGTGAAAATCATATTCATGATCTTTCTATTATCTTTGATCAACTCTTCAAATACAAAGCTATACTTAATCCTCACAAATGTTTTTGATGTTACTTATGGAAAACTCTTTCAATTTTTAGTCTAAATCGAAGGAATAGATGTATACCTTATTAAAATAAAAGATACAATAAATATGTGTATCCATCATTCCATTCTAGATATATGAACATATATTGGTAAACTTGGGTAAATCTGGTGATTTGTTCCTGAGATGGCTTACCACATCTAATTAATAAACTCAATCAAGAAGGGTATTATTATTGAATAGACCAATACATGTAAAATATTTTGATAACATGAAAGAATCACTAATTAATCCTTGTAATCTTATGCCATGTTCTAAAAATCACCCCCTCATCTCAAAACAAGATGAAATAGGCCGAGAATATTCTATATATTATATTAGTTAAGAAAACTTGTTACACAAAAATATTACATGATTACCTCATTATTTATTTCACTACCAAAAATATTTAAAATTATATGCTCTACCAAACTACTTATGTCATTGTACATTTTGATCCACTTCACCATTTATTTTCCAAAGCTTTATTACCTATAGATAGAATTGACAAATGGATGGTTATCTTAATTGAATTTGACTTAAGAATCGTTACACAAAAATTAGTTAAAATTCAAGTGACTATTGATCAAATTGTTTCACTCTTATCCCAGCTACTAATCACCTTCAAGACACTCTTCTTGATGAAGAGATCCTTTATATTAAATGTCTCAATAAAACTATTTCACTTAAAGTCCATTTTCATAATTTTACCATTGATCTCAATGCACAAAACCTAGAAGAAATTCATACTTCCATGTCTAAACCGAAATTATAATTTGCATTAAATAATTACACAAAATTGCAATTTATTTATATGAAGCACATTAGACACTTAATTTTAATGGTGGCAAATGTCTTCAGGGAGTTGGGGTAAGTTATGTTTTAGTTAGCCGTCAAAGTAAAAGCATACCTCTAGTTTTTTTATTAAACTTCAAATTCACTAATAACATGTTTGAATATAAATATATCATATTAGGGATGAAAGTGGACATCGATTTAAATATCACATATTTTCATGATTTAGGAGATTCACAACTCATATATATTCAAGTCAGTGGTGATTATCAATGCAAAAGTGAAAATATTATTGCATATCAACTTGATATTAATCTTGCCAAATAATTTGTATCACTTACTATCAAATCAATCCCATGAGAGAAAATTCTATAGTTGATTATATTGATTCATAAACCTCTCTCTTTCACCCTCATCAAGCACTCCATGATTTATAATTTATTATTCACATAAGTAAGTCGCCATCTTATTTATAGTCTAAGATTGACTCCCTTATTTTCCACATTTAGACTATCACTACTCACCAAAGGCCATGGTAAAAACACATCATATAATTCATTTATAATAATAATTATCTTCTATAGGATGATTCAGATGATAAGACCTGAATTCACAAACAAGCATGAAAATATGTCCTTTAATATGACATCATGTATTATCATAGTGTTGAGGATACATTGCTCCATTGTGTTACTCAAGATGAAGTTCATGCTCTTCTATAATAATCACATGGGAGAATTTTAATACTTATAATTCATTGATCATAATACTTATCTTCCATAGGATGATTCAGATGATAAGACCTAAATTCACAAACAAGCATGAAAATATGTCCTTCATTATGACATCATGAATTATCGTAATGTTGAGGATACATTACTCGATTGTGTTAATCAATATGAGGTTCATTCTCTTCTATAATAATCACATGGGAGCATTTTTGGTGGTCATTATAGTGGACACGCTATAACCTATAAATGCCTATGAATGGGATACTTCTAGTTTACTCTTGAAAAATATGTTATTAGATTTGCCAAAAATTGAAATCCTTGCCAACTTCATGATGATATCATTCATTCTCCTCTAGTTGGGCTTCAAACCTTTGAATCTCCTTGGTAATTTTCTATGTGGCGATTGGATATTATTGGCAAATTACATAGATCAAAGGATGGACATGTCTTCATCATTAAATCCATTAAATTTTTTATTGAGTGGCTTGATGTTATGCCTATTATAAATGTTATTGACATCACTATTTCAAAATTCATTATTAATAAAATAATATGTTTTTTCAAGATTCCTCATACCATCATTTTTGATAATGATTGGAAATTCAAAAATAAAGACATGAAACAACTATGTGCAAAATTTAAAGTTACATGTAAATTTTCCACACCATATGACCTTCAATGTTATGGTTAAGTGGAACACACTAATAAAATCCTTAATAATTTTTTTTCAAAATACTATTCTAGATTCCAACTTTAACTAACACCTCAAGCTTTATCATATACTTTGGGATTATCTTACCAGTTTTCATACTACCATAGGCGAAACTCTTTTCTCATTAACATATGGTTTCAAAGTTATCTTAGAACTAGAAGTTGAGTTACTTTCTTTATGAATTTATCTTCGTTGAATCATTCTCAATGAATAAATTCATGAAGCTCATCTTCATGCCTTAGAATTATTGGATAAGTGACATATGGGTGCATTAAAATATAACTACTAATATAAAGATTTCATTTCTAAAGGTAGTCATATAAAATGTCACTTGAATGTAATGAATCTCACTTGAGATGACCTTATCCCTAATTTATCCCTAGACCTATCTTAGGGCCTCTTTCAATCATTATCTACATTTTATATGGGTTTAACTCATCCCTATATGTACTAAAAGTAGTCCCAAACCATATCCTATGCATCTAAGCCCCTAGTGTATAATATTCTGCCACCTGGACACTAGTATGACCCTTTAAACATTAACACACTATGCTACTGACCAAGGGAGCACACTACTATTTCTTACCTCTTTTATCCTCCAATAGACATATTTACACTTTTCAAGAGACCTTAGGGTCAGACTAGACCTATTATACATCTTGGAAAACACTATACCAATATATATACACCACTTTTATCCCTTTACCCATTAGATATAAATTATATGCAAACACACATGAACAAGCTTAGAAATAAGTTATACAAATCAAGGTCATTAATCCATATTCTTCCCTAATTATATATATCCATCTATAACAATCCTAAGCTCAAATTATTCATATTTCTAATCTCAAGCACACTCAAAGCACTCAATTTGTTACTCATACTAACATTCACTTACACTTGCACTAAGCACTTAGATTGGGAGAAATACATTATGCTTGATACCCTCTCAAGTTATTAGTATGTAAGAAAATCTCAACAAATCAGGATGTTGACATCATGTTTAGTCAATCCATATAACATTACACTTTTTCAACTTATGGTCTTCAAATACCTTGATAACATAGAGGTCTAGGGTTTTGCATCCAAAATCAGTCAAAATGGGTAATAGGTAATGAATCAAGATTCATCCACATAGGCATAGGCATCTTAGACTTAGGAGAAGGCATATCCAAAAGTTCATAATATTCTCAACAAAAGGACACTATCACATCCCCAAGGACACTAACATAGTGAATTACTATCTAAAGGACTATGCTAATATCTAGAAAGGTTTATAAGACCTATTTCTAGTTTATGATAGTCTACACATCTCATGTACCAAGTTTGAGCCTATCATTCACCCATCTAAAGAATTTTCCAACTAAGCACTTCTTTTTATGACTCATTTATATTTATAAAATAATCATATTAGGTCAATTAGTGTATAAAATAGTGGTTATATTTATTTCATACTAATTCCTTGATTTTAATATTCCTACACTTTAACAACCTAGGGTTTTAAAATCTATAAATACATTAAAAGTTAAATCATTTGGTGAACCTGACTTACTTTTAATACAACCAAACCCTAACCCTAGATGCTCCTAGGTTTTATATCCTTCTTTTTCTTATTTTCATTTGTTTTGATAGGCTTTTTAGATTTTGTATATATTTTTTATATGGCTCTCTATATTTTTTTACTATATGCCATCTAAAAAAATTATATCTCTTCCTTTAAGAATAAGTGTTAGGATTAGTGGTAACCCTATTGAACCTACCCAAATTCCTTCTATTCAAACCTATACCATGAATAAATCACTAGTTATAACCTCCCCTCATTGATCCTTCACATCCTAATTATGTGGACTTTAATGATAATACATCATAACATGAGTAATAAAATAAAGATATTGATGATACATAATACAGTAATTAAGACACACTTCCCCCCCCCAATGATGATAATATAATAATTAATAAAGGTGAGGTCTTACAAATTTTTAGAGATAGAATTTAGGAACAGTGCCATAATCATGAATATATTTTACAATCTATAATTAAAATTAAAAAACACATCACTTGGTCATTCCTCTAACCCCATAAACATTGATATTATTACACCTACTATAGGGGTAACTCAAACTCTACTAAAGCTAGCTACAACTATCCAATCTTCACCCTTGGAAATGTACAATACTTTTGACAAGAGGTTAATTCTCTACATTCTAAGGTGTTACATCTTTAGTAGGGAGATACTAGACCATCTTATGCATTGGAATCTCACAAACTTGTACATACACCTTTGATAGAACATATAGTGGCAACTCTTTTACCATCTAGATTCATGGCACCCAAACTTACTTGATATGATGGTAAGGGTGACCTAGAGCATCATTTATGAGTTTTCCACATAACATTTTTATAATACGTGTCTAATGATTGGCTCCTCACTAAGTTATTCCTTCACATTTTAAATGACTATGTACTACAATGGTTTTATTATCTTCATAATCAATCCATCATAGCAACCAATCCACTAGAAGATATGTTTTTATCACACTTTTCAATCAACATCAATGATAAGGTGTCATATTCTTAAGTTTTTCAACTCAAACAAAAATCTAATGAGCCAATAGCTAAATATGTATTGTGATATAAAAGTATATTAACAAAGATGAATGGACCCATGGTAGATAGATAAATCCATGACATATTTAGACAAAGTTTATTATCATCATTACATGAAGCTATTGTATTTAAGAAGTTTTCATCATTCATAGAGTTATGCCACATAGTAAAAGAGAAGGAAGTCAAGCTTATCTCTATGGGCAAGTTAAAGTACACAATTAGACTAGATTTAACTAATAATAGTTACAATAAGACCCCATACAAGGTGAAGCCCATTGAAAATAAGAATGATCAAAATACAATAGTTAATTTAGATTCATATTTAGTTTTTTTCATTATTTTATTAGCTCTTCCAAGGATATGCTTCACACACCTTCCCAAATCACCATCACATGTTCTTCAGTAACTCATGAAATGTAACATCATATCTCTCCCTCCCATCAAAGAGGCTAATATGACTAGGCATCTTCCAAGGAATTATGATTCCAATGAATTTTATGATTATCACATGGCACCAGTCCATAATACAAATAAATGCATCAGTCTACAACATAAGATATAATATCTGATAGATGTTAATATAATTAATCTTAACACTCTTGCAAAGGCACCTAGACCATAACCAATAGAAGCAAAAGCATTTAAAATATTTTTAGATCCATTTCTAAATCACACAACTAATGAGACAGCTGAAACTTTAGGTGTTCATTATACATATCATATTCATAGAGTGTACCCACACCCTTTACATAATATCATTGGGGTGCACCATACTATAGTACCAACTAGACCTCTCATCACTTTCTCAAAGTAAAATATAGTTAAAGATGACACAAATTTATATGCACTCTTTATATGAGTTTACATTGATCATCCTCTTATTTAGAGTGTCATGATTGATAATGGGTCAAGTATTAACATGATTACTATTACAATTATACAAAACTTGGGTTATTAGTGTAAGACATTCCTTAGATAGATATAGTTATTCATGGCTTCATTGGCCATGTTTAGATATCCATCAGGGAGATATTACTTATAATATAGGTTGGTCCCATAAATATGGCCACTAGATTCGTAGCTTTACCTAGTGCTAACACATTTGATATGTTATTAAGTAAGCCTTGGATACAAAAAAAATTGATATCACATCAACCATACACATATGTCTCAAATATATACATGTTATATAGGTGGTTACAGTTGAGATCCTTCCATATGAGTATCATTTACCTATTCTAGAGCCAATTATATAGTAGTCACTAGTTATATTTCCAAACATAGAGTCCATTAGCACACCTCATATATTAGGTGAGCCCCAATGCAAGTGAGGTATACTCATATGGAATTACCACATACACATACTATTATCTAGTATAAAGTTTACTTTATGAAATACCCATGAGATTAGATATTCCTTACAGTTGAATATGGGAATAATGATGGACTTTCATCCTCTATTTTAGGAATAATTTAGGATCAACCCAGGTCATAACTATAGGTATTTGAATTCATAATGGATTCCATGTGAATATTCTCCAATATATGTGGTTCCACCACTGAAAGTTCATTATGAGGTTCTTTCACACACATATAATTATAAAAGTATGCTCCTATGCTTATAAACATAGGGGAAAGGGTAGTTCAGTCTTTGAAAACAAACACAAAAAGAGAGGGGAGATTAAGGTATAAAAGAGAGGCTCTAGATTCAAAAATAGAGGATCATGCCTCAAATATGACCTCTCAATAAATTTAAGTACTATAAGTTTCTAATAAACTACACATAAACACCCAATGGTAACTTATAGATTAACACAAATTAATAATACTTAAAAAGATAAATGAGAGTTCACAAAGTGATTATAATAGACAAGAACATCATAACCATAACATATATTTAGTATCAAGGTATTAATCCAATTAATATAGAATTGACAAACATTAAAAATGGAGATGAAAGATAATTGAGATGTAGAACAAGCCCTTTGTATAAAACTGGAATTGTATTCATTAAAAAAATCAAGTGTTGTTACAACAATTGATCATGGCCAACTCTATAGTATGAAGAGGTAAATGAATCCTAAATATAATATGACAACACTTTCAAGAAAATTTTAGTCACCCTCTATATTATGATATAGATTTGCCTTATGTAGATAAGGATGGGATTAACCTCTAAATAACATGATATTCCCATCTTGGGCCATGATGGCCACTCATGAAAATTACAACTATAATTCAAAATTCAAAATAAATAAAATCCTATAAATACCATAAAAATATCTATGGGGTACCACCTAGTTGATACACATAGGTGGATGCGAAGATCCAAATCCCAACTAATTTGATCTCACATCCCTAGATTCCAATGCAACTACCACATGGTCAAATTACTTATCCAGCTTAACAAGGTTCATTGAGGGTTCCCTAACTATCACTTTGGATTGATTCACTAGCCTATGATATATCTAGAATGGAGCTTCCATTGACACTTAGACCCTGGACACATTATTGATGCTTGTTTTGGATTGTATTAATAGCTCAATAAACATTTGGGCCCCTTCTATATTTACTTTGGCAAAACAAAATTCTCATGACCTAATCAAGTGACCTAGGTGGACCCTAAATTCTCCCCTATCTAGTAGGGTGACATATAGATGGAATAACACAAATAAATTAACCTCTTTGAAGTAGGTTAATATCTTTTTCCTACCCTCTTCCAAAGGTCTCATCACAATATAATCCAAAACTTGGCATTCATCTATATATACCTTTATATTCCTGATGTATGTCTAATATAACCACAAGTCTAAGGTGGGAATTAGTTTTAATTCTAAGAACATACATTTTTTGATCACCACCATTAGATTCCTATACTTCCCATCTATCTCTGCAATCCTCTCCATGTAATCCTAGGTCTGCTAGATAACACATTAGTATTTACCATAGTCTTTACCACCTTCTATAGAACTAAGAAGAGTAGTAAGAGGGCATATTTAACCTACTCAATCAACATGGTGGGGAAATAGCTCTTCACCTAGGATTCTAATGTTATAATTTGGCTTTACATGTCCTTGATGAGCTTTTCTAACATATCATGAGTTTTATAGAGAATGGAGAGTGGATCCTCAACTATCCTTTCTTCCTTAATGAAGTCCTCACCTTGGTGAGTAAAAGACATCTTGTTGTATTTACCATACCATTGAGTTCCCCTCCTAGATGATCCTTTATATTAGATTCTTCTTCATTTTTCTTGATGTTTGATCAAAGCTACACTACATGTTTGAGTTGCCTTGGACTGTAATCTTTAGTGATTGCAACCTTAGGACTATTCTTTGGGTTATGGGAGGTATTTGAGGGGTGGATGAGATGGTGGTGAAGGGTGAAGGATGAAGCAAAGGGGATATGGAGAAAGTGGAAGGGGTGAGTGAGGAAATCAATGGAGGAGGAGGGGGCATGGGAGTGAAGGGAGGAAAGATGAAAGGGGAGGCCCATGGGAACATTTATTCCTACCACTAATCTTGGGTCATACCAATATAAGGGGAAATGACTTATAGGAGAGGGGTGTTCAATATAAGGGAAGAGTTTGGTTGGATGAATCTAACTCCTTAGATTCTTAGGGTAATGGAAAGAGTGGGCTGAGGGAAATATGTGGAGGCACTATGATTGGGTTTATAGGAACCATTGAGGTGAATAGAGGAATATCAACTAGAGTGGAAGGCCTTTAAAATAAATATCAAGGGTGAGTTTCCTTTTACTTTTTCTTGGGTATCTTACCCAAGTTAGCTTTAGATGTTGTAACGGATAGACTAGTATGGATAAAAGGAGCTGTGAGGGCTGATTGTGGAGGAAGATGAACTACTAAGGAAGGCATCATGATGATCAAAGGGGTTATTAAGATAGTTCTTACCACTAGATATGCAGTATAGATGGTTTTATCCATGCTCATCAATGAAAATGTTATTTTAGGTACTTGGGTTGAAGGCATGCCCATTGAATACACTGAGAAGGTTCTACATTGTGGAATGGATGGGGTGGAGGGGAATGAAGAGGTAAGGATTCTTAGGAAGACTAAGGACAAAGGTACTTGGGTGAATGATGGAGGGTGTAAAATGGGGAAAGTAAGAGGAACAAATTTAGGAGTTTGTGGAAGGGGAGAAAAACTTGGGGGTATTGTGATTGGGGGATGGAAGGAGGTGGGAGTAAGGGGTGGAAGGGAGATGGAAGAAATCAAAGGTGTAAATGGTGAAACTTACTCTAGCACTTGTTGGGATCCATTTTCTTATATTACCTTTAGATTGTTTGTAACATCAAACCTTAAGGTATATGTAACCCAATTTTGAGGTGCTAGTGGTTGAGTCACCTATACCTAGGCTACCTTCCTCCAATTAATGTGGGTCTAGCTCGATTAAGGCTAGGATATCATTACTACTAAAGGATGAATATTTAGATCATAAGGATAATTAGTTGTTTAAGGAGGAAGAGGATGACATGTAGGATTTATTAGAATAGGTGGAGGATAAGGCATATGAGTTATTAGATGAGGTAGATCATGAGGCACAAGAGCTACTAGAAGAGGTAGGGATAGATATAGAACATGAAGAGGATAAGGTGGTAGAATACCCTACAAAATCCTCTTATATATAATGGGAGGATTTAGATTCAAATCCTTTACTAAGTGAGTAAGAGTTAGAGGGGGAGGAAATGAGCATTCCTGGAACTTATTTACTTTCTTCTTCTTTTGAGATATGATTTAGGACAACACCACTTAGTTGTTCATAGTATTCAGGTAGATATCATCATCATCCTCTAATTGGTAGTCATAGTTTATATTAAGGTGGGTCGAATACCTTTCCAAGTGAGCCCTGATCTTTCCCTTAGGGTCCGAATTCCAGAGCTCAGCTCTCCCTAGGGTGAAGGAATCCTACCTAGATACCATTTTCTAGAGTGGAGGGAAGGCCTTGTATACATGGTGCCTAATGAATATTGGGAGTGGATGACATGCCTTCTATTTGTGGCTTATGCAAAACCTAAAAATACCCTCTACCAATCGGTAGAAAATATTTTGATCTACCATGTGATCTAGGACAAAGTATGACAAGTAGAGGGGCTAATTGAGAATGTATTCAATTAAAATCATGGTGTCCTCCTTATAGTACTAATAGTAATAAATGGATGTGATGGAATCCTAGTTTATCTATGATAAATAGGGCATTGGGGACTCATAGATTACATTATATGCCACTAGGTATAAGTGATCATAGATGTCCTAGATTTAGTTCCAATAGTGGTGTCCATATAGCTTATAAAAGACAACATTGACCACAAAGCCCTAATAACCCATATAGGAAAATCCAAGGGTTTGAAGGTGAGCATATTATAGACCACATTTATGAGGTAGCTCATCATGTAGAAATTTCCTCCTACTCAATCATCCACTATAGAATTGACCAACTTAAATTTGATTAACCCTCCCATGTCTAGAAATTTAGAACTAGTAAGGATCATATGGAGGAGGGGCACCCATAATTCATTAACATGTAAGTAGTCTTGAGCCCCAAAAAATTGGTTAAGTAAAATCATTCCCACCTAAACCTCCTCCTAGAAGTTGTGAACTATGTATTCATTAATGTCCTCGTTGATCCACTTGGAATCCAAGTTCTCAAACTAATATTTTAGGACATCATATTTTTGGAATGTTTTCATCCAAGTCTTCACTATCACTACATAATAAAGGTGTTCTCACATATGTTAATGATCTGGTGTTGAGATTTTGGTGAGCAAACCCAATGATGGACTCTATTCTAGACTCACATGGTAATGAGAAGTAGATTTCTAAACAAGTTAACATGGGGAACATATCTAGATTGGTCATGGCCCTATGAAGATTGCATTTTTTATAAGTGTAAAGGGAGTCTTCAAACTCTAGCTAGTCATCATTATTAGAGCCTGAGTCCTTAGGTACCCATTCAATTACTTTGAATATGTCATTAAAGTGCTTGAACTAGGTTAAGCCTTCTAGGAATAGGGTATCCTAGTTCTTGATCTCAACCTTAGGGTTTAAGGATGATGTAATCATTATATCAAGATGGAGGTCAAGTGAAAAGTTTTGAGTGCAAGGGAAAATGTAGAGGTATGTGATGGAAATTAGAAAGCAAGGAGTTGAATTGATCTTAAGGGTATACAGTGATAACCATTAGTGATATTTCCTTAGGAAATTTATAAAATCATACATTCATATACTTGTATTAATGGCATTTGGCATCTCACTTGGAATGAATTAAAATTTGAGTTAGTGGATAGATCTCCTTCCTTTATTTCCCAATCTGGAGTTAAATTTATATTTCATGATCCTCTACTGCTAACCAAATTTATTAATGGAGATACAATGTTTTAAAGCTATCTAATTAGGCCTAACTTTATATTTTATTAATGCCTAGTGCATGAAAGTAATTAGGTCACATCTCCTCAAGGATTCATAATTAACCCCCACTTTGTGCCATGTGTCATCTACTTATTATCCCTATGGTTAATAGTTGACATCTAAGCATGGATTTGTACTTTATGTCATACCCTTAGGAAGGGCGAAGTGTCATTTAGAGACATTTGGCACCCTATTATTAGTCTTTAGTCTACATTCATGCCTTATTCTAACCATTTTGGGGCCTTAGGTGGCCACCTATTCATATGCCTAACAAATCGCTACATAAAACTCCATAAGTGGGATGCGATCTCTCAAGATATAACATTTTTAACAAGTCTAAGGGATTAACCACTATAAAAAATTATGATGTGGCACCCTATAAATGGGTTGGGATCTCTTAGGCTCTAACATATATGATAGGTTAAGGGACTAGCCACTCTAAAAAATCATAGCATGGTAACCTCTAAGTGGTTCAGGCTCTCCTAGGTTCTAACATCTTTAACAAGTTTAGAGGATTGGTGACTCTGATAAATCATGATGTGTCACTCTTTGAGTGGGCTAGGGTTTCTTAAGATCTAACATCTCTGATAGGTCTAGGGGAGTGGCTACTCTAGTAAATCATAATGTGGTGTTGGGGTTAGGCTCTCCTAGGCTTTGACATCTCTAATAGGTATAGGGAACTAGACACTATGAAAAATCATAATGTGGCACTCATCCATTAGTTTGATTCCTCCTACAAAACCCATTAAAATACTAAGTAAACATGAAAAGTGTGCAATCCATTAATAATTTACCTGACCATCATTAATATTTTGATTTGTTGTGAAGGGCATCAAGTCTATTACTCTGGGAAAGGAACAAGATTTCAATAAATTATTTTAAAATTTGACCTATAATGTCATCACCCTAAATCCTTAAAATAACAAGCCTAACTTAGTCATAAAATAAATAAGGCTTGACATTGCTTTAGAAATTAGGAAAACATAATAGTTCAAGGACTTGGTTTAGATGAAGCCATTATATAATAAAATAATGGACTCAGGAGCTCTAGTTTTGATAAATTTTAAAGAGGGGTCCCCCATTTCAAGGAAAAGGGGGCATGCTGGACAAAAAAATGGTGAGTTTTATGGGGAAAGAGATAATAAACACTTAAAACCCAACTTGTTAATTTTTTATCCCCTACATAAAACACAAATGGAAATATTTATATTCATGCATACCAAAAAATAGAAGGCACTAAAGTATTGTAATAACAAGTGGCATACTAAGGTTTCATCTTAAAGACAACCACCAGTGTGTGTAAGAAGTGTTTCTAAAATTTCCTTTAATTTTGAATTCTTTTCGAGCAATATAAGTTGGACTAGGTATCAACCTCCTTCAAAGGTGTTAATCACTTGATGGATTTGAGGGGGATGGTTTAAGAATTGTTATGCCATAGCCTTGACAAATATACCTATGGTTATATTCAAGGCCTTGATCCACTTCTATTTAGGACATAAAGCCTATGATGGAGGTTGCCTATATGGCCCTTTTGAGGAAGACTCATAATTTAAATTTTGCATGATTTTATTATCTTTTTCCAAGATTATTTTTTAAAATATTTCTTTCATTAGTCTTCCATTGAGGTTTTGGGACCAATCCAAAGGTGAAAGGATCATGAGGAAGCCTTGAATACCCAACTAGTATTTGATTTTCTTGGATAGTCTTGTCTTTTATTGAGATGTTAGATTAAGTGTATCTTGGTGGCTCTAGTAGGATGTGGGATATTCTAAAATCTACTTGTTTCTATTAAAATAATTGTCTTCCTAAATCTAAAATGTTAAAAGGTTCATTTATTTCCCCTAACTTTCTTGGATTGAAGGATTCAAATTGGCTCTTCTTGCTTCTCAACAATCCTTCTCGAGATTCAACCATCACTTGAAGTGGTTACTCATAGAGTTGGGCATCAGAGGAACACCAAAAAATGAGATGAAAATTGAAGGGAAAAAACACAAACCAAAATTAAAAACATGACAAAATAGAATCTCTCTAATATATAGATTACCAACCCATGACTAGATTACTTAAAAATTACAATGGATGGGACAACTAAGAAATAGTGCTTTAGGGATTGTCCATTTACTAGAAGTGGAAGCTTGTTTCCCTTGAGTTCCTTGAGATATAAGGAATTTTAACTTAGTATTTTTTCTCTTTTGTATGGGTTAATCCAGAGGGGATCAAATTTTTAAATGTTAACCTTTCTTCTCATGAGCTTTGTCCCACAATAGGACTAGTTTAGAGATTATGAAGGTCTTGATCTTATCTCTCTTATTGAACCACCTCTTGAATATATATTCATGTTTGTTGAAGCTTAATATATATTTGTCTTGAGCTTAATCTAAATGAATTATGTCTATAAGTCTATAATTTAACTTATCATCTAGTTCCATGAATTATTGCATGAATTTATAAGTTGGCAACCTGAGGATCACTGACATGATTGGCTCTAGTCCATAGAACAAAAGGAAAGGAGAGATTTTAAGGAATATTTTATACCTAGTGTGGTCTACCCATAAATAAAACTTTATAATTGAGTGCCATTCTTAGGGATTCTCTCTAGATGAATTCTTGATGGAATATATTAAATTATTATTAGTGTATTTTTCCAATCTATTTCCTTATGGGTAGTGATTGGATGATAACCTTAGTGTGATTCCATTTTCCTAGGCCCATTATGTGAATTATATAGATTAGAAGGTAGGAACATTATCAAACACCAAAGAGATGGGGACCCAAAAATGGGTGGTTATGATTTTTTCTAGGAACTTAATGACTTTGATAGTAGTGCTTATTTTAGATTCAACTTCCATAGACCACCTTGTGCAATAGTTCATAGTTGTGAGGATAAACTTATGGTTGGATAATGAATTAGGTTTGATGACCCCAATGAAATCCATCCCCTATTGGGAAAATGTTATATAATCCATGATGGGATGTAGTGAAATTTATGCATGGGTTTCCATTTTAGCAAAAGTATAGCACTAATGGCAAAAGCTAACATGGGCATGAACATATTTGAATAGTTTGGGCTAGTAGTAGCTTGTTTAAAGAACTTTGTGGTCCATGGAATTTTCTATAAGATGACCAAATCCCCATTTTTCATGAAAGTTGGCCATTATTTCTTTGGATTCCTCTTATGACATGTAATGAAGATATAATCCTTCATGGTTCTTTCTAAAGATAACTCCCTAATTTAGAATATATTGTGCAACCTTCAACTAGAGGGACCTCTTTTGTGTATGGTTGAGTCCTGATGGCATGTTTACATAGAGTAATAAATTCATGACATGTGAATACCATTCTAATTGTACCACTCTACCATGTTCTATTTGGTGCATATTGATTCCTAGATCTTAATTATTATTTGGGTGAGGCCCTATCCTCTAAATAGCTTGCCCAGTTTGATTTCTAATTTATACTCCTACAATTTTATCATCCTTAAACCTTTACATTCACCAACTCATTATACCCCAACATCTAGTTTATTTTTAGATTTGAGATAATTATGTGCACTTTATTCTTGAGGCTGTAGTGCCAAAATTTATTTATCGCCTTGAATAGGGCATAGGTGTGTTTTTCTAGGGTAGAATATCTCAAATCAGCATCCTTAAGATTGATGTTCATAAAAGAAATGGGGTGATCTCCTCCTAATCTTTGGGTGAGGTAGGAAATAATAGTGTGTTTGGAAGCAAAGGGGTAGATATAAAAATCTTACATATAATCTAGGTTGATGAGAACTAGGGCTTTCATAATGATGTCACTGATATCCTAAAAATCTTTATTTTATTTATCATGTCATTCTACTTTAATGTCCTACTTTAGCATAACATTCAACATTTTTACTATTTCATCAAATCCATAAATAAACCTATGTAGAAAGTTAGTTTTCCCAAAGAAATATTTTAGTTCTTTCTTAATTTTAGGTAGAGGTACTTTAGAATTTACATCTGCCTTTTTGGGATTGATAGCAATACATTCTTTCATGATTATATATTTTAGATGAATATTTTTTAAAGAATTTTTCAAGTAAATATATCCTAAAAATTGATAAAAAATGGATATCCATATTTGCAGCATGCCTAACTACCTAAAAAAAATAAAAATCCATTTTTTAATGTGTGTAGAATTAGGCCTAGTTTGTGACCACATAGCTTGTTTTTCACTTAGATCATGATTTTGTTTTTTTACATGAACATGTATATGCATGAATATTTGTGGCATGTAGTGGCCTAAAAAATATATATTTAGAAATAAACATAGTTTGAAACCTTAAATTAGTCTAAAAATTATAAAAAAACATATTTTTGGGAATAAAAGAGCATGCTCATCATGATGGTATTATTTTTTTTAAATTTTACCATTGAAATTTGTAGTGTATTTGTTGAACAAAGTTGAATTTTGTTTTTTTAGAAAAACACTCACACTCGAATATAGATTGACAAGTCCAAGCCTTTGGCTAAGGAATCCAAGCCATTACCAAACCAAAAGGATTAGTTTTTTTTTCAAATTCAAGTAGCACAACCACATTAATATAAAATCAATAAAAAAGTTGCATTCCTACTTTTAGGTACATAAAAACATGTGAACATGCACATGAAGCCAATATTGACCCAAATTTTATATTTACTACTATAAATGTTAAGTATAAGGAAATAAAAATGTAACAATATAAATGTAAACTTATATTTTAAATCTATTTTAGTAAATTTAATAAATTAGGGCCACTCTGTATCTTATATAATTGGTCTCATAGATGCATGCCTTACAATTTGGAAAATATTTTTTCAAAATCTAATTTAGTCAGTATTTAGGAATTTTTAGGGTCTAAGTATTTAACTTAGGGATTTTAGGACATGAATTTTTCAATTTATGTCCATTTTTTATAAACATATAATCATTTTTTGGTTTTTGTGCCTTTTAGATTAATTCTTGACATTTATAAGAGTTTAGGTTTGTTAAAACTAAAGTTTATAAACCATTCACTTTGATTTTAATCCAAATTGGTGTGATTGGAGTAGCATAGGTCACATTGATGACATTCACACATCAAACAACCACTTTGTTTTAATTTCACTTGTTCATCATCCCTCTCTTATCCATAATCACTTGTTACTCATCCCTAGACACTCATCACCCCTAATCACTCTCCCATTATTATTAATTATCCTTGATCACTCTCTCATTGACCATCACTGTCCCTAGTCATCTCTAATCACTCCCTTATAGTCCATAATCACTTGTATATTAACCCTCACTATCCATCATCATCCTTAATAACTCCTTCCTTGTACCTCATTATTGATAATTACTCTTTCCTCATCCCTTATCATCCCTAATCACTCTTCATCATTTATCATCATCCCTAATCATTCCCTCATCATCACTCCTCATCATCACTCTTCATCACTAATAACTCCTCATTAACCTTCATTATCCCTCATCATATCTAATCACTTGGGCTTATCATCCCTAATAATTTACTCATTTTCCCTCACCATCCCTCATCACTCCATCACAAACCCTCACCATCCCTCATCATCCCTAATCACTCCCTCATCATCTGATATAAGTACATAATCTAAAGGTATCTTTGATTCTAATCATGTGTTATTTAATCCATTATAATATAAATTAAATCTTTTCTAGGACTTGTTATGTTGTCAATACCCATTTGTGATAGTAAATTTTATTACTGAATGAATTAGATTATCTTCCAAATTTCTAGTCAAGTAACATAAGTATTATCACAAAATAGAGTTTGAATTTTAGTTCATCAAATTATATTTTTTGTGTAGTTTAATAAATGAAACTTTATTAGGTTTTACCTTTGGTAGCTTGGTTTAAAGGATAAAAATTAAACACAAATCTCTTATATAATTTTATAATTTTAAGAAGATTTGAATCTATGTAAAGTTATTTGGTGTTTCCCATTCATTTATGACTTGAATCCTGGTCATATTCACACATTAATTCCTTGTGTGTAATGTATCTCAAATATGTTATCTCTTGCATAAAAAATTAACATTTATTCATGTTATCATAAATATGTGTTTCTATAAAATGTGAAACACTAGTTCAACATAGTGTAGATGTTCATCCCATGTTTTTTAATTATTAGGATGTCATGAAGGTAGATTTAAAAAATCACATAGTTAAAGTGTATAATTATGTCATTCAACATATCAATGAATGAATTCACTACATGAGTTAACCTAAAAGGCATAACCAACTATTCAATCAATCCTTCCTTTATTTTTAAGACCATATTCTAATCTAAAGGTTCAACATGAATATGATTATACCCAAACTTAAGATCAATTTTGGAAAATACTTCTACACCATTGATATGGAATAAAAAATTATTAATATTTAGATGAAGATAATATTTATTCACTTTAATCTTGTTAAGATTTTTTTAATTGATTCACAACCTTATGTCCCATCCTTATTTGGCATATGCATAATTAGGCTTATACAAGGCAATGATTTGGTCATGATGTGTCCATTATCCATGATTTCATGGATCTAAGACTTGATTTATTCATTATATATAAATTATATGTTGTATAAACAAGTTTGAGGTAGAGGTAGTTAAGGGATCAAATCAATTGTATTATTTATTTTACACTATGTAGAAATTCATTTCTAAGACTAAAAGATATCCTTCTATTCATCTAGTTTATGGTTCAATTATTTTGTCTTTGTTATTTTTGGAAATAAATTTATTTATTACCATAAAGACTATAATTCTTACTAGAACTAACAAGATTCTTACACTTCTTGGGACTAATGATTGAAAGCTTATGAACTAACTAGCTATATGGTATTTCAAACAATGAAAATATATAACAACATTTCAAGGATTTAGTTCATATACTACATGTCAACAGTAAATATATGGTTTACTACAGTAAAAAATCACACCCCTATAATGGTGAGATGTCACAAAAGATTGCATATTTAAAAAGTTTGATTTTGTAAACCAAGTGACACTACTAAGATATCTATTTCTCAAGGTCTACACTAGACCATACACTAACGTATGGTTATGGATGATGAATCAATTTCAATTTTTGAAAATATTCCTTAAGAGTTATTAAATTCTTTAGACTTCTATTGGAATTGATGAAGTGTATTGGCTCACCGTTGATCTACATTTGGTAATGAAATAATATTTTTAATTCATATAATTTTTTGTTGGTGGAAGTAGAAATATTTTTAGTACCAAACATATCATTGGGTTCATAATATATTATCTACTTACATTTTTATAGTGATATATAACTTGTACCCACATCTCAAGCTATTCAAGTAGAGATATCATAGTGTGACACTCTTCATTAGATTGAATATTGAAGTTATGAATTAAGAACCACTTTCAAATCTTGGAATACTTATTATAATCATTTGAAAATTATTTCCACTCTATGATATGATTACTAAATCAATATACATACAAATATAAGGCTTTCAATGTAATTATCAGGGTAAAAAAGTCCTCATATGGAAAACAATTGATTGGTTTAAATAAATCACATGGTTTGGTGATCCTCATATTTACTACCCATTTTTGGTGCTATGGTGGTTTTACTTACTTCTCTTTTTTTGGAAGATATTTAATTTTTAATTAAATAATTTATAATAGGCCCATATTTTTCATAGGTTCTAAATATTTATGCTTCAAATTTGCCTCCACATGATTTTGATCACTACATTATATTTTATACTAGTACTCAAGTCTCCACTTATATCTCATAGCATTGTTAAACCCCAAAAAATACCACCATCAAGGTATTGGATGAAGTGATTAAGGATGAGGAGGCAAAATAAATAATTGAGTAGAGATGATGAGGGAGTAATTAGGGATGATGAGGGAGTGGTTATGCAGGATGAAAGAGTGATTAGGGATGATGAGGGATGTTGAGAATTAATGAGGGAGTGATTATGGGAAATGAGGGATGAGGAAGGAGTGATTAGAGATGATCAGGGATGATGAATCCATAATTAGGGATGATGAGGGATCATGAGGGTCAACAAGGGAGTGATTAAGGATGATTAAGGAGCAATTATAAATGATGAGGAATGGTGAGGGTCAATAAGGGATTGATTAAGGATGGTGAGGGATAAATATTGAGTGATTAGGTATGATGAATAAATGATTAGGGATAATTAAGGAGTGATTAGAGATGATGAGGGATGGTGAGAGATAATTATGGATTGATTATGGATGATGAGGGATGGTGAGATACAATAAGGGAGTGATTGGGGATGATGAGGGAGTGATTAAAGATTATGAAAGATGGTGAGGGTTAATTAAGGATTTATTAGAGACAATGATGGATAAGGATTGAGTGATTAGGGATGATGAAGGATAGTAAGGGTTAATGAGGGATTAATCAAGGATTATGGAGTGATTAGAGATGATGAGGAAGAGTGAGGGTTAATGGAGTGATTGAGGACAATGAGGAATGAGGAGAGAGTAATTAAGGGCAATAAGGGATGAGTAAAAAGTGATCAGGGATGAGGGAGGGATGTTGAAAAGGTGAAATTAACACAAAATGGTCATTTGATGTGTACAAGTCATCAATATGACCTATGCTACCCCAATCACACCACCATTTATTAATTTAAAAGAGAGTGGTTTTCAAAATTCAATTTTGACAAACCTTGGACTCCTAAAAATAATATTAATCATTTTGAAAGGCACAAAAACCTAAAAAATGACTATATGTTTACCAAAAATTGACATCAATTATAAAAGTTATGCCCTAAAATCCCTAGGTTCAATACTTAGACCCTAAAAATGCCTAATTACTGACAAGATTATATTTTGAAAAGCTATTGTACACATCATAAGGCATGAAACTATGATACCAAATTTATTAGATGTAGAGTGACCCTAATTTATTATATTTACTAAAATAAATTTAAAGTATAAGTTTACAAATGTAAACCTATACTTAACATTTAGATTAGTAAATATAATATTTTGATCAAGATTATCTTCATGTGCATGTTTATATGTTTTTATGTGCCTAAAAACAAGAATGTGATCATATTATTGCTTTTATAATAATGTGATCATGTTATCTATTAACCAAGATTAGATTCATGTATATGTTCAAATGATTTTTTGTGCAAACCAAGAAGGATATGATTGTGTTATTACTTTTATAATAATTCAATCACATTATCTATTGATATTATTTCATTATATATTAGCATGATCAGGTGTATTTTATCAAACAAATCAATTTCAACTCCATTTTAAAAATCTTTTTCTTTCTTTTCCCCTTTTATTTTGATCTTTTTTATTAAATTGGTAAATCTATGTTTAGTTTAGTTTCTCATGCATGCTATTTTGAATGGTAAATATTTATTACTAGCTCTATTTTATTTCCATTTCATTATCACATTGTCAAATTCTAATAATGAAATGATATCTAAAAATAAAATACATTATAACACCACTTTCCTTATGGAAGTTGTCATTTATTGTGGCCAACACACCCCCTTCTTCCAATAAGTAGGGGACCCATTTTTAAAGTTTCCCAAATTCAAAGTTGCAAGAATTTTGATCTCTCCCTGATTAACATATTTCTTTAGGAATCCTCAAATTTTTGTTTTGCCCTAATTTTTACACATCTAACATATTCATAATGGTTATTTATCCCTATTAAACCCCCCATAGCTTTTGAGTTTAAGTGTAGTTGAGTCCTTATTGCATCCTAAAAATAATAGATAAATTTCACACTTAGAATATTTTTATTGCAATGGCTATCTATAGATTTAGACTCGTATTCAATTTCTTAGTGTCATAGTCTCTTAGAGTCCTACATGGTGTCTTGTAAATCTCTATTGGAAGGTATGTGAGAGTATTATTTAATTACGTGGATTCCCCTTTTACTTAGTATTTTTTCATGGATTTATGTTAGGTGAATGACCAAGTGAAAAAGTGTCACGTGGTCTTGTTGATGCCTAAATATTTATCACAAGTGCTCAGAGTGTTTAAATAAAACTTCTTATTTTAGAATTCAAAGAATTTAGTGCATGAGTTGTAGGTTGTGATAATCATGTTATCTGTCGATGGAATAGAGGCAAAACAAGTGGACTATTTCACAATATTTAAAAAATTTGGTGGTTTGGAGCCACCTTGGCCTATATCTTTGCAAAGAATGAAAAAATCTTAGCTAATTTTAGTGAATTATGATCAAATCTAATTGAAATACTAATCTAACATGGATATTTACAATGGAAATTAAGCTATAGTGATATGGTTAAAAAAAGAAGCAAAAGGAAGGGTAAGGAAGAAAAATGATGTTGTTGATATTCATCCCAAACATTATGATAAAACTCAAATGTCCTCCAATCATATATTTAACCAATGTGTAACATTAAATAGCATGAGCTCAAATCTTATCACACATTAGGAAAATATCTAAGGAATGATAAAATTACAAATAAGAACTAAGTTCACTTTAAATATTTACCTTGAAATCAAACAAAATTAACCCAAATGCAAGAAGAAATAAATAAATGAAATGAACCTAAGAACTTTCAATCAACCTAGAATTAGCACAAGTTGACAACTCTGTAATTAAAATATGCACACTAATAATTCAAAAGAACCATTCAAATCTAGAAATAAGAACAAGAAAGTGAGAGGGAAACCATAATAACAAATGACATAAATGAATATGGACAATATTTGCATAATTCCTTGCTTGTATTAATTTCTCAAAAGTTTACACAAGTTTTGGCTTAAAAAATCTCTCCCCTTTTTACAAATGACAATACTCCTTTTATAGATTGTTTGGAAGTATGTTGGTCAGTCATATCCAATTACAGATGTATAGGTGTAAGGATAACTATGCTTTATACAAAATTTATAGAATACACTAAAGTTTTTCCAAGTGGACTAACCTATAGGAAATGTGCTTACAAGTTTCACATTGCTTTACAAAAAATAATATTCTATTTTCAAATATTAAAATGCTTTTATAAAAAAGCATATTCCTAACTAAGTTTGAGGACCATGTTTTGATGCAGTCTCTTGCCTTTCTTGAAGGATATTCAATATATAATGTTTCTCATTAATAAACTAGAGGTCAAAAAGATGATTTGGGAAGAGTTCCTTTCCTTTATTCTCTTGGCCTTTGAGGTCCTTCTCAACCTTCTCTATTTCTTTCTTAATGCCCTTACCATCTCCCATTTTCTCATCAAATGATAAAAGTAAGCCCATGATTCTATTTTTTTCATCTATTATTTTACCTTGCCTTTGGATTCTCACTTCTTTCATGAATTGAGTATTTATATGCTTGAACTCCTAATCGATAATAAGGCCTAAATAACTAAGTGAGGTGGGCTTCTTAATCAAACTATCCAAGATGTGCAACATCTTGTCCTCCTACTGCTTAAGGTCTAAAATAATGTCTTTCATTTTAATGGAACATTTTCTTAACACACTAATCTTATATAGTAATATGGTCATAGCCATGTTTAGGTGTGTTAGGCTGATTGTCCTAAATTTTGGGACTTGATTTTTAGTCAATGTTTTAATCAAGTTTTTCACTCGATGACTTATAGCTTACCATTGGCCAACTTGGAATTTAGCCATATTTATTTTATTTCTCATTACATTCCTTCTAGTTCTTACTAAATTCAAAGACTTTAATAAGTTGGCCATGGTATCCTCAAAGTATTCCTTTGATCATTGTTTGTAGCTGGTCTGACTGAGCCTAGGCTACATCAAGAATTTTCTTTTCAAATATCCTATCCAACCCTAAAGTTTGTCCTTAAATAGGGGTCATACTTATGAATGGATATATCTTTTTTAGGGTGAATTATTCCCCACCAACCATGGATTTATTTTCAATCACCCTTTCAAAACTGGTAGTCTCTAGATTGAATTGAACCCCTACTTGATTCCCCCAAGGCATCCATCCTTTATTTTTATTCCTTCTATAAGGACACAATCCATGTCTTGAGTTCATCATGAAAATTAATATTTACTAGATTTTTTATATCTAAATGGTGGTGTATGGTAGGGATCTTCTAAAATTTTCATATACAAACCATTCAGAGAATAGTTGGGCCATAAACTGGATTATCCTCACTAAAAAGGTTAACCTCACTCAAAGGATGAGTGAAGGTCAACTTGGGATTCTTACCACCTAATGGGATCAAGGCTAACTTTTCTTTTATTTTGGGTTGGGTTACAATAGGAACCAAGTCCAAATCTAATTCCTTCACCTTATCTTCCTTTGCTTCTTTAGCATGAGCTTTCTTTACTTGGACATCTTCCTCATTTGATTGATAGGGACTAGCTAGTGCCTTCAGGTAATATTTCACTATTTCTTTAGGATCTAGTGTTATTATGTCAATTATTCAATTGGTGATCATAATTATTTAGGCTAGGTTGAAGGTGATGCCATCTCACTAGGTCTTCTTTCCTTTGGCCTCTATTTAATCTATACTTTAGGCCTTTATATCTCTATTAATGGTTGAGTTAGAGGAGGTATTGAAGATGGACCTCCTAGAATATGGTAATACCTAGGTTCCATCTACCTTATATCATCATTTCTCTTATATTCCCTTAGCAATCTAGCCTCTAGTTTGATGTTTTGTTTCTTCAACCTTGACAAGACTTTGGTGAATGAATAAGCCCTGGTATACATTAGGTCATAAAGACCAGGTTGATACTCATACATCATATTATTCCATTTTGCCTTCAGATATTTTACCACCTTCTCATTAGGGTCCCAGTGTCTTAGTTCATCAGGCTATAATTTAAAAGAGGTCATATGCTTAGAAGCAACCTCATTATTATCCCACTTTTAAAACACAATCCTACCAATGGTTAAGGGGAAGGTGTGGAGTAGTCACTTCCTCTTGGTTCTACAAAAACCATTAATACCATTGCATATCTGGAAGGCCATTTCTTTCTCCACCATCTTGATTGACACATGGATTGGTAATTTGAGTTGGGTACATTGTATCCCCTCAATCTTGATTATATTTTAATCTAGATAGAGCCATATATCTCCTATGGCTTCAACATATTTCTTGATTAGAGGGTTAACTCTCATCATGGGAATACTTGTGATGGTCTCAACTAAGTATTCATAGACACAATCACATATGAATTGTTTATGGTCCCTATATATGAATATATGAAATTTTGAGTAGTACTAGAAGACTATTTATTTCCCATCAGGTGACCATTATTTAAGGGTGGGGATCTTGGTTGTGGCAAGAAAGGCATCCAAAACGTATGACATCATATAGAAGTGGTTGCTAGTTTTCTTTTTGATTGCATAGAATTGCCTCTTCAAGCAAATGCTAATAACTTATCCTAAAGGGGGAGTGATTTCTTTCTCAACCATGAAATATACAAAAGGGACTTAGAATTTTTCAACATAGGTAAAGGAGGGGTTCCCACACAATCTATTCATTAATTTCATAATCATCTTAATCCCTACCCTAAATTAGCTAATTGGAATGTTGCCACTAAGGTCATAAAATACCTGGTTTTAAGAATATAACCATGGGTAAGGATAGTCTTTAGGTCATTCTACTTGGCCCAATTATTGATTGTGGGAACATCTACTTGGGTTTTGGGAAACTTATAGTAATTTTCAATTTCTATAATATAAATATAGACAATGTTCCTAAATCTACGTTTATGAACTAACATACCCTGATCAATTTTCCAATCTTTGAAAATAAGAGAAAGGGCATAAATACAATTTATTTCCTCTAGTTTCATTGCATAATAATAAATTCTTTCCATATAGATTGAAACCATGTAATAATACCTCTTTTTTACTAACGTGTGCCTCTCATCTTCCCTTGTGATGGCTGATAGCTCTTCAATGGCCCAAAAAAGCTTTGATTAGTTGTTATCTCCCATGTTTAAATCTAAGCCATCAAATTATATGTCCTTGAAGATTTTTCCCTCTAAATCTATGGTTAAATAGATATCTATATCTTATCTATATTATTTTTGGGCTTCCATGATTGTGAGTTTGATAAATTTCTCCCTAGTGGTCTACAATTTGATTCTGGATCAATTTACACTTGTTCAAGTGATGATTTGATCTCCTAGACTCGATTGTCATAATTCAAGATCAAACTAGGGATTTTATAGATGTTAGGGATTTTTATAGGTATTTTTATAGATTTAATGGTGATGAAGTTTTGCACATAAGTGAGCTTTGTGACTTAGATTTCATTTGGATCCTTATATTTATACTTATGCCTTTCTAAGCCCATAAAATCTTTAGTTTTATCACTTTATACCCATGTGGAATAATAAAAGAGTCTATGTGGAATTTTGTAGTATATTTTATTATTAATGTTTAAAAAACTAACCATTTCCTTTTTTTTAAAAATTATTTTATTTCACACTATCAGATCTCCTTACACGGATCAATGCTAGTCATTGATCTTGATCCCTTGAGTTGAATGTCATTTGTCACTATATGTATTTGGATTCAAGGTTGTGCCACTAGGTAGTCCCATGGGAATTTTTATCTCTAAAACTTATGATTTATATAAGATCATGAAATTTTACCACATGGACATATTGGGTTTGTTTGAAGGGCCTTTGAATTTTCAATGTTGATTATGTATCGTCAAATCTAATGGGTAAGTATCAATGTAAACATGGATCTTTGGAAGATGCACAAGATTTTATGTAATAATTTTTTGCTTCTTAGTATTACTATAAGCCTTTTGAGATTTATACTTTATTAGTCTTGCCAGTTAACATGTTCTCACCACATAGTAGTCTCACATTAACAAGAAGCTTCATTGAAAATCCTTAACTCGATATGTTCTATTTATTTGGATGTGTACACTTGAACATGTACTATTGATTCTTGGTAATGTGTTAGATGTTTAATTAGGGTCCATGACTTGAATTTTTAGCATTTATCTCATTTTTTTTATCATCCTCATATGCTTGAATGTGATTTATTGATCATGATCTGGGTAGTCAAACATGATTGGTTCTTATAATCATGAAATGGATTAAGTGAGCTAAAAAAGAATAGAAATTATATCAAAGTTATATATTAATGTTTTTATTCATATTAATAAATATGAATAAAAATTTAGGCTAAGATATTTTAACTAGGTTAAAATAATGATAAAAAAGGGGCCCCATGCTTAGGAAAATATAAAATATTAGCCTAAGCTTGTAACATGACAAAAAAGACCCTTCGAATAAAATTCATGGCATAATTTTTTATCCTAAGGTTTTATTGTATTAATAAATTCAATTGAAACCTTAAGGTAAAGTCTTAGGCTAGTTTATATGATAAAATGGGACCATTTTAGTCTTAATATTGATCTTTCATCATTGGATCTTGGCCATCTGAGTGAATGTAGAAGATCGATCTTGATTCTTAGGTTTGAGTGAGATTGATCCCATGGATCAATCTTAGACTTATCAAGCCCATCTCACACTATCTAATTATATTCACCTGAGTAAATTCATGTCATTGATCTCACAAACAAGCGCAATGTTTAAGTTAAGATTCGAAGGTATATAGAACTTAGGATAAAATCTTAAGACTAAGGTCTTGTTTATGTTAATAAAAATGAATGAGACTTTAGGACTAATATTTTAGTATAAGTTATAAAAAAATGACCATGCATTATTTAGACCAAGCTTAGGAACATAATAAAAGGAATCTATAATGAAAAATTTATACCATGCTAAGGTAAAAGGGAACAAGGGGCTTGGGACATAAAGGGGACAAAACCTATAATTTTTAGACTAAGGTTTGGTAATGTTGAAAAACATGACTAAGCCTTAGTATAAAAATTGAACTAAGTCTATGTTATTTTTAAAGTGTTCCCACATTAATTGTTCTACCAATTTTGGATTTGGTCCAAAAGAACCTGTGCTAGGGTTTATTAAATGAGGTTTTTAATATTATTTAAACATGGATTTAATTTTGACTTTCTACAGACCAAAAGCTAGTAAAATTTTGAGTTGGGATTAAACTATAAAATCTAGGCATAGCTCATTCTAGGAGGGCTCCAATAAAATTATAACTTGAAAATATGAAGAACAAACGTTAGCAATTTTATACAAGGTTATACTAGAGCCATGAACAAATAAGCCAACCAAGTCAAGGTATGGATGATCTTCAAATATAGATAATGTGTAATCATGTTAATGACACTCTGATCAAGTGAATTTTTAACTTTAATTTACACATTTACACAATTTGACATAAGGGTACCCATTTTTCAAGAATGGGGGTTTGTTGACCTCTTAATATGTCCCAACTATAGGATATGTTAATCTCTTAAATCTATTAGATATGTTAGAATTTGGGGAGAGCCTAAAAAATAAGATTAACCTAGTTGTCAAAGTTGTCAATCTCTTGGTTATGATATGAATGTCAAAGCCTAGAAGATCTTGATCAAGTGAGAGAACAATGCATGTCTTGGTCATCATAGGTGCAATAATTCAACCAATAAGGTCAACCCAATATTAAATGGGTCATTATCTTAGACATGACAATGATGTAAGATCTTGGAAGAGCCTAACCAATGAAATGACACCATGTAGCCTATTATCATATCTATCAATATCCTAGACCTAAAATAATGTTAGATTTTGGGAGAGCCTAGCCAAATGAAATAGCACCATGTGTCCTACTTCATAGCTATTAATCTCCCAGACCTAAAAAAAATGTTAGAGCCTAGGATATCTTGACCTACCAGACCATACCATGTGACACTTCTATATATATTGCTAGAGGAGGCATGAGAAACTTAAAATAGTTAGATTGAGGTATAGTCTAATTTAAAATTCTAATCAAAATATGCCATGAATCACTTCACTCCTCTAGTTGGTGACTCCTACCCTTGAATGTGTAAAAGTAAAGTACCAAGTCATGCCTAGGTGGTAGTCATTATAGTTAGGACCAGTCAATTATGGACACGTGGCATGCATTAAAAGTTATTTGAGATGTCATAGGGATGAAATAACCATGTGCCTACCACATTCCTAACATTAACTAAATGGGAAACAAGGCCCTAATTGGATAATATAATGTTACATCATAATCACTAAATATAGTAGGTGGTGCATATTTGAAATCATTTAGTTTAAGTCCATATTAGAAAATAAATGAGAAAATTGATCCACCATTGAATTTTTCCAAGTTGGATCAAGAGTTTGACTAGTGGCAACCATGTTGGCCACCAAGGAAACACATTCTAATCAATTAGGAGATAGTTTATCTATATCTCATCCACATATCAAATAATTGGGCCCTTGGATATCTTTTAAATAGATTGGAGGATATTATACTTGGTTTTAATTTTGGTAGTTATAAAAACCTAGAGTGGCCATCATGGCCCAATATGTGAAGCTCGTGCTACTTTGAGGTGAGCCCCATTTTTATCTATATATTGTAAACTATAATCCCTAGTAATGGTTCGTAATTTTGGTCCCAAAGTACTATTGGAATCAAGCCATGATTACCCCTACTATTCCCTCACCCTTTTGGGCTTTAAGTTTCTATTGTGTTCGGCATTTTAAGAAACTTTGTTTTAATGAATGTAATTTCCTACTTTCTGCTAAACTAGTTTGTTTATTTGCTAATGTTGTCAATCATTTCTAATTTTAAATAATTGTTGACATTAAATAATTGAATAAATACTTAGTTACTAAAATGAATGCAATAGTTATAATGCTGTCACTATTCTAACTCATTTGCTAATCCTTATTTCTTTCTTCATAACACATGTAATATGCATACTTGAGTTACATATTATATTTGAGGGATATGTGTGTCATCTGATAAAACCCCCTTTAAGTGTTTATATTTAATGAAAGATTTATAAATGAAGCATTGATTTATATTTTAATTAGACTTATTTCCTTGTGTAAATATGAGTTAGATCCCTTGGTGAAAATTGTCACATAGTGGCATAATTATGGCAGGGTATACATAGCTCAATGATTGAAGCATTAACATATTTCAATCCTAGAATCATCCATTTTATGTCCTACCTTGCCTTCCCATTTTATGTTTATTTTGGAATCAAAATACTCTCCCCTATTTTATAAATGAGTAAGTTTTAACTTTGTGGCAAGTGATGAGAAAGGGTTTATTCAACTAGTAATGAATTTTAGGTGAAATCACACATACATTGATCCTTTAGTGGCAATAATTACTACTTTAAGTAAAACAAAATTAAACTACTTGGTCTTTGGACTAAATGTTGGAAATATTTTCATTGATGTCAAAGGTATAACATTATTGGTAACAAATGCCCCATTTCATTTAATGGTGTTTTTAATATTCATATCTTAGCTAATGTGTGTTAATATTTATTTAATATTAATGAATATATTTTTGGTTTGATATAAGTCAAAATAGGGCCCATGGAGAAGTCAAAGAGTCATGCGGTAAAGAAAAAATAGGAATGGGATGTATTTTCTCATGAAGATTCATCTTGAGGAATTCCAAGAGTCACCATGTGAAGACAAAAGAGGGTATGACACATTTTTCCATGAAGGGACACTTTGATGAATACAAAAAGTTACCAAGATAAAGACAAAAGAGGAAAGGATGTATCTTCTTATGAAAGGTCACCATATGACTTTTCAAATACAAGGATACAAAGTGTCATGCAAGTTTGGCACCATTTTCCATGAGGATTAAAGGGTCAAAAAAGGTGAATTCCAAAGGTCATTTGGAAAGCTATAAATAAAGTCTTGAGAAGCCATTTGTAATATACAAGAGAGTGCATGGTTTTTTTTTTTTTTTAAAGATAAAAGTAGGAGATATTGTAGATTTCTATCATTTATTGAGTAAGCAACATTGAGAGATAGTTGTGTTTTATACACAAGAGTAGTTGGTGATCCTATGGGTTGGTGATCATAAATAGTTTCTATGTTGGTGCTCGATAAAGGGGTTGGTGCTCCTACAAGTTGGTGCTTGCAAAATTTGTAATTTGATTTGGTGCTCATTCATATACTTGAGATTGTTCTCTATGGTTTTTCCCACTTTGGGTTTCCATGTAAAAATTTGGTCTCTCTCTCTCTCTCTCTCTCTCTCTCTCTCACATGTGGTGCATATTATTGTTTTAGTTTTATTGCATCTCTTGAATTTGTGATTAAGTGGTTAAAGAAAATAAATTAGATTAATTAAAAGATATATAATATACTAATTCACCCCCCACTCTCAATATATTTTGTTATTAACAATTGGTATCGGAGTAGGTTCCTTTGGAAAAAGTTTTACAGCTTGAAGGTAGATCAAGAAAGCATGATGGCTAGATCACATGAAGGTTTTTATACAAATAAGGTACCTTTCTTTAATGGGACAAATTATTATTTTTTTAGTATAAGGATGAATACTTATTTGATGGCCCTTAGATTCAACATTTGGCAAGTAGTGGTGGAGGAATATGAAGAGCCACAGACACATGTAACTACTCTGGTAGAAAAGAAGACAAGTGAAAATAATGTTAAAGCTTTAAATGTTATTTTATGTGGTTTATGTGAATCAAAATTTGTTAAAGTTATGCAATGTAAATCTGATCATGAAACCTGGGTAAAACTTGGGAATATTTACAAAGGTGATGGAAAGGTTTAACAAGCTAAGCTTCAAACTTTTAGAAGATAGTTTAAGAGTTTGAAGATGGAAGAGCAAGAAAATATAGCAAGTTATCTTTTACAAGTTGATCAAATAGTTAATCAGATTCAAGGTCTTGGAGAAAAGTTAGAAGAATCAATTATGGTTCAAATTTTTTTGAGATCTCTACCATTGAGATATGATGCAAAAGTTTTGGCAATTTAAAAGATGAATAATTTAGCCAAGATAAAGATGGATGAGCTACATGGTATTATTATGGAATATGAGATGTGGATCAAATAAGAAAAACCCTCAAAGAGAGAAGGTGCTTTCAAGACATCAAAGAAAGAGAAGGCTAAGATTCAAAAATCAAGTGATAGTTCTAGCAATGATGAAGATGACAATGAAGCTCTATTCATTCACAAGCCGAAAAATAACATAGGTAAATATCAAGGAAAATTACCTTTTAAATGTTTTAATTATAGAAAGATTGGACATTTTATAGCTAAGTGCCTAGATAAGGGTAATGATGATAATGAGGAAGGAAAGTCTACATACAAGAAGAATTTCAAAGGAAAATTCAAGAAGATATTTGAGAAGAAGAGTTTGTATTATAAAGATCCTAGCTCAGCTGAAGATAGTGGAGTCAGTGATTCAGAAGAAGAAGAGATTCTTTTCATGGCCATACATGAAGATGCCTCCACAAGCAACAATATAGATGATCAAGAAGAAGAATAGGATGAAGCTAAAGTGAATTTGGAAGGATAATTGTTTTGTGCCTTAGAAGAGTTAAAAGATCTTAAGAATAAGAATCAAAGATTAAAGCTCCAGATTGAGAAAAATGAAAAGGAGTCAAAGGAAACAATTGAAGATCTACAAAAACACTTTGAAGAGGCCAAAAAAAATCAAGAAGATCTAATGGCATAGTTTCAATAAGTAAGTAAATAATGTGAAAAGTATGTTATTGAAATTTCTTATTTAAAAGTAGATCTTGAGAAAACAAATAAAGCAACCAATGATAGAGCAACCAATGATTCAAAATTTGAAAATAACACTAATATGCTGAATAAGATATTAGAAAGTCAAAGATCAATGTTAGATAAGATAGATATTAGATTTATAAAAGAGAAAAAGGAGGCCACTACTTTCATAAAAAATGAAAAAAGAAAGATTTATGTTGAAGCTCTTACACAAGAAGAAATAAAAAGGGAAGAAGTTAAAAATACAGAGGACATCTCAATCAAAGAAGGCTGGAAAGAATAGAGATACAAAATGCAATCAGGTTAGAGATACACAAATAGGTCATATTTTTATGGTTATTATTTTTATTGCAATGGATATGGTCATAAGAAAATAAAATGCCAAAAAATGACTAACAATTTTAGAAATAAGGAGAAGGAAAGTCATGCAGAGTCAAGCAGAAGCCACAACTCTTTTGCTCCTCTATCAGGGTTTAATGAAGAGACCATAATATTTTACAAGTGAAAAAACTTTGGACACATACCTGGTAATATATAAGTGTGTTAGATTCATTCAAGAAAGACTAGAATTTCAAGGCTCCATTCATCAAGAAGAAAGTTCAGACAGGTTCATGGTAAAAGAAACAACCTAAAAAATCTATGTTGGTACAGATAGCTTTGTATACAAGAAATGAAGAAAATACATGGTTCATTGATAATGGATGTTCAAGGCACATGATAGGAGAAAAAATCAAGTTCATAACCTTGAATAATATCAATGGAGGCATAATTAAATTTGGAGATAATACTACTGCTAGAATTACCAAAAAAGGTACACTAAGTTTGGATAATGGTAGAACTAAAACTAAAAATGTTTTGTATGTAGGTCTTAAGCATAATATTTTGAGTGTAAGTCAAATGTGTGATTAGGGTCACACACTAAAGTTTTATGCAAAGGGTTTTGAAATTAGGAGAAAATATTCAAATGTGTTGGTTGCAGATGCTCATAGAATAGGTAATAATTTGTATTTGTTATCAGACATCAAAGGTCAAAGATGTTGTTTGAGTCATATTAAATAAATTTGGCTATGGAACAAGATAATGGGACACTTTTTTTTTAAATCTTGCCAACATTAGCAAGAATCAAGTAGTCATAAATCTTCCAAAGATTACAAAGCTGTCTGACACACTTTGTGAACCTTGTCAGCATGAGAAGTAGGCTAGAAAGTGGTTCAAAATAAAAGAGTAGTCAACCACTCAAATATTAGAGCTTTTTTACACTGATCTATGTGGGCCTATGAGAAATCAAATTACTCAAGGTGAGAAATATTTTATGTTTCTTATTGATGATTTTTCACATACGACTTGGGTTAAATAAAAAATTGGAAGCTTTCAGACATTTCAAAGCATTAGTTGAGAATGAAACTAGTTTGAAGATTAAGTGTCTGAGATCAGATTGAGGAGGATAATTCATGTTAGATTAGTTTATTTAATTTTGTGAAGACCATGGAATAAAGAGACATTATTCAGCATCCAGAACTCCATAGAAAAATGGAGTAGTTGAACAAAGAAACAAAATAGTTTAGGAGATGGTGAGGACAATGTTAAATGAATCTAAGATACAAGATAAATATTAGAGAGAGGTAGTTTCTATAACAGTGCATATTCATAATAGATAATTATTGAGAGTTAATAGTGATAAGACTCCTTATGAGTTATGGAAAGACAAACCAGCAATAGTTGATTATTTTAGATTTTTTAGTAGTAGATGCTTCATAAAGAGAACTGACAAAAAACTTGATAAGTTTGAATCCAAAGAAAATGAAGGTATATTTCTTGGTTATTATTTAAAAATTAAATCTCATAAATGTTATAAAAAAATAATCAATAAAATTGTTGAAATTTTAAGTGTCAAGATAGAAGAAGATGGAACACAAAGAATCAGTGATCTAGTAAACATTCCTAAAATCATTGAAGAGGAAGATTTTGAAGAATCAGATGAAGATGGGAAGAAAGAAAAAAAGGACACCAAAAGTCCATCCAAATATATTCATAGAAATCATAATGAAAGTGACATCATTAGGGACATAAATGAAGGAATTCACACCAGAAGAATGATGGTAAGTGAATATGAGCAAGTTAATTTTTCTTTGTTATCCAAAATTCAGCCTAGAACTTTTTTAGAAGCTAGACATGATAAGCATTGGGTTAAGAAAATGGATGAAGAATTAAATTAGATAGAAAAGAATGATAATTGGGAATTAGTGCCTAGACCAAAAGATCACAATGTGATAGGAACAAAATGGGTTTATAGAAATACGTTGAATAAAAATGAATAAGTGACCATGAATAAAACAATATTAGTATGTAAAAGATATGCTCAGATTGAGGGAATATATTTTGAAGAAACTTTTTCACTAGTAACAAGGATAGAGGTTATTAGAATGTTTCTTTCATATGCAGTGTGTAAAAATTTCAAAGTGTTTCAGATGGATGTCAAATCTACCTTTCTAAATGGGAATCTAGAAGAAGATGTCTACATTGAGAATCTTGAGGGATTTATTCTGTCAAATATTAGTGGCCATGTATGTAGATTGAAGAAAGAACTGTATGGATTGAAACAAGCTCCCAAATCTTGGTATACAAGACTTGATAAGTACCTGTAAGATCAAGGTTTCAAGAGAGCATTTTCTGACAGCAATATCTACATCAAAATAGAAGGTGAACATCAATTGATTGTTGTGGTATATGTTGATGACATAATTTTTGAAGGAAACATTGAAAAGATCACAAAATAATTTTTTGATAATATGAAAAAAGAATTTGAGATGTCTATGCTTGGAGAATTGTTATTTTTCTTAGGATTATAAATATTCCAGTCAGATAAAGGAATTTTCATATCTCAAAGTAAATATGCCAAGGAAATGTTAATTCTTTTTGGTTTTGATGATTGTGCAGTAGTTGGCACACTAATGTGTACAAGAAATGAGGTGAGCAAGGATGAAGATTCACCTATTGCAGATCAATGTTTGTATAGATCTATGATTGGTAGTCTTTTATATTTTATAGCATCAAGGCCAAACATCATGCATGAAGTAGGTATGGTTGCAAGATATCAATTGACTCTAAAAGATATATATGTTTAGTTGGTGAAGATAATATTCAAATATATTAAGGGGACATTAGATTATGGATTGTGGTATCCCATAGGCAGAGATTTCACTTTGGTTACTTATATAGATTCATATTGGGAAAGGTGCTTGGATGATAGAAAGAGTACAAGTGGAGGAGCTTTATTCCTTATTGATAGCTTAGTATCATGGATAAGCAAAAAGTAGAATTTAGTATCACTTTCTACAATTGAAGCATAATATATTGTGGCGGTATTGTGTTGTACTCACGTGCTTTGGATGAAGAAAACTTTGGAAGATATCAAGGTAAAATATGATGAGCCTATTTATATTTTTTGTGACAACACAAGTGTTATTAATATTTTGAATAATCCAATGATGAATTCAAGAACAAAACATATTCCCATTAGATATCACTTCTTTAGAGAGTAGGTTCTAGATCAACAGGTTAAGATAGAATATATCAATACTCCAAAGTAGATTGTAGATATTTGCATAAAGGCACTACAAAAAGACACATTTGAGTATCTATAGGATAATTTGAGAGTAATTTATTTTACTTCTTTCCATTGAGGATTAGCATTAGTTAAGGGGGAGCTAAGTGTTAACTCCAAGTAGGCCCTTTGCCATTGATGTCAAAGGGGGAGAAGAATAGAAATAGATATAGGTATAGATGTAGAAATAGGTATAGGGAATAGGTATAGGTTGCTATAGTAAGGGGGAGTTAATGTATGTTTTCATATGGTAGTATGTGCACATTTTAGAATGTGGAAATTTCAATTTGAGGTTGTCATTAATGACAAAGGGGGAGATTATTGGAAATATTATCATTGATGTCAAAGGTCTAACATTATTGGTGATAAAGGCCCCATTGCATTTAATGATGTTTTTAATATTCATATCTCAATTAATGTGTGTTAATATTTATTTAATATTAAATAATATATTTTTAGTTGCATATAAGTCAAAAGAGGGCCCATGGAGAAGTCAAAGAGTTATGGGATAAAGACAAAAGAAGAATGGGATGCATTTTCTCATGAAGAGTCATCTTGAGGAATTCCAAGAGTCACCATGTGAAGACAAAAGAGGGTATGGTACATTTTTACATGAAGGGATACTTTGAATAATATGAAAATTCACCAAGATAAAGACAAAAGAGGAAAGGATACATTTGCTTATGAAGGGTCACCATATGACTTTTCAAATGTAAGGATATGAAGGGTTATGCAAGTTTAGCACCATTTTCCATGAAGATTGAAGGGTCACAAAGGGTGAATGCCAATGGTCATTTGGAAAACTATAAATAAAGGCTTGAGAAGCCATTTTTAATATGCAAGAGAGTGCATAGTTTGTATTTATTTTGAAAGAGAAAAAAGTAGGAGATATTGTAGAGTTCTATCATTTGTTGAGTAAGCAAAATTCAGAGATAGTTGTGTTTTATATACAAGAGGGGTTGGTGTTCCTATGGGTTAGTGCTTGAAAACTTTGTAATTTGAGTTGGTGCTTATTCATATACTTGAGATTGTTCTCTGTGGTTTTTCTCACTTTGGGTTTCCACGTAAAAATCTAGTGTCTCTCTCTCTCTTGTGTGGTACATATTATTTTTTTAGTTTTATTGCATATCTTGAATGTGTGATTAAGTGGTTAAGGAAAATAAATAATATTAAGTAAAATATATATAATATATTGATTCACTCCCCTCTTAGTATATTTCATGTTTAACATTGAACTAATATCAGTCCTATAATTAATGAGGGGATATATTTATCCCACAAATAGTTACTATGTTGGTGCTCAACAAAGGGATTGGTGCTCTTGAAAATTGGTGCTTGAAAACTTTTTAATTTGAGTAGGTGCTCATTCATATACTTGAGATTGTTCTCAGTGGTTTTTTCCACTTTGGGTTTCCATGTAAAAATATGGTGTCTCTCTCTCTCTTATGTGGTGCATATTATTATTTGAATTTTATTACATATCTTGAATGTGTGATTAAGTGGTTAAATAAAAGAAATCAAATTAATTAAAATATATATATAATATACTGATTCACCCCCCCTTCTCAGTATATTTCATGCTTAACACTGAACCAACACTAGTCTTATAATTAATGAGGGGATATATTTATCCCATACATTGTCTCTTACTTTCCTTTTAAAACACTCAATCTCATGAGTGCCTTCAAATATCAATATTTTGGGGTCGACAAAATCATGATTTTTATGTATGCATATATTAATATTAGAAACCTTAATTTAAAATTATAACTATCAAATGTCATTTAAAATAAATAGAGTTGCTATTTATAATTTTATAAATCATTTGAATTTAGATCATTATAAATTTTTATCTATATCTGATATAATTATAGATTTATTAGATGCTACCCCTACTAAATTTGAGAGCCTAAAAATATCATTATAGGCACAACATTTACTAGACCTAGTTTTTGTCAAAAAACATTCTTTTGGAATTTATTTTTAGAACTTTGATTTTTTTCATTTTTCATCAAATTTATTCATTTTAAGTATATTTTGGAGGATAATAGTAAAATATAGTATATGTTGGTAGTGTCATAACATTTTTTATAATTTTACATAGTTTAATGATATTTTTCTAGATGGTGAATTTATAAAAAAGTATTATGGATGTTATATAAATAATGCATTGCATTGTTTACAATTTTAATATGCTTCTGTTAGGAACCCATGATACCCCTTCTATTTACTTTGTTAGTATATTAGTTTATATGGATGCATATGCTTTGTAAGTCAGCCCATGAGAAATTTATTTTATCCCACATTCATGGAAAGTAGTAGTTACTTAGATTAGACTTAGTATATAAGTAAGTGTTGAGGTTAATGATGGCATCCATGAATTTATTATATTGAGATTCCTCAAAGAAGGTTTCCCCCTTGAAGAGGCCAATGATTCTATAATTTAGCCATTTTAATTTAGTTCTACTTATTTGAGTTAATATATTGCTAATTTCATAGTTTAGTTCATGTATTTGTAATTATATACTAACTTGTTCAGGAAGGATCCTCTCATCTAGTATCAGAGTGCTTTTTAGGGCCAATTTTTTTAAAAAGTGTTTTTCTATTCTACTTCATAGTTCATTTAAGTATTTTTCTATATCATAATAATCTATTTCAGACCAAGGTAAAACCCTATCCATATAACTATGGGAAGTGGTTGGGTGAAAGACCTAAAACTCATTATGAGGAGTACCATTAGGACCCCAAAGTAACTGGCCCATTAAGAGGACCTAATATCAAAAAGGGCAATGGCCCCATCTTGATTGACTAGTTATCATCCATGAGGAAAAATAAGAGCTATCATTTAGAGGTAAACTCATGGCCAATTTTTTTATGGAGAGTGGTACTCACTTAAATGAAATTAGTGGTTAGAGAGATATATTTAAAGCCTTAGGAAACCATTGAAAATTAGGGCTCATTCTTATCAATTTCAAAATATTTTTGATAGACTCAAAAAAATCAACTAGTAGTAAAGTATCTAAAGACTGTCAGAGGACTTATAGCTAGACATTTGATAGAAACTAGAAGTTAGAAAATCTTCATCCTATTAGTTTTAGAAAAATATCCATAGAGTATTATTAGACAAATCTTAGAGGTCTTATATCCAAACAAAAAATATAATCCAAAAAAAAATCATTATTTTTCCATATCTCTCCATCTCTAGCCCTGTTGATCCTAAAAATTTATCCAAACACCTAAAATTTCATTCTCCACATTTTATTCCTTGAGGTCCCATATCCTGATTCCACTCCTAATTACCATAAATCTTGACATTCCCTTTTTTTTGTTTTTATCATAACTTTTGTTTCTATCCATTTGCCTCTAAAAAATTTCATAGTGTTCATCTCCATTTTCTACTCCTTTATCCATAAATGATAAATTTTCTAGTTTTTCCATTTTCACTACTATAATTGACCTTCATCAATCATACTCCAACTATGCAAAAAAATAGTAAAAGTACATTTACCCCTTTTGATTTCACCCAAATCACAAACTTCCCTTACTAAACATGTCTTAACTCTAGTTTTCCTACCCATTGAAAAAAAAATATGGTAGTAAATTGAACATGAGAAAAAAATAATGGAGGATGAAATTTATACCCTCAAGACACACATCAAAGATCTTGATGAAAAAATTATTGGCCTCAGTCTTCAACATACCACCTTGAACAATAGATGACATCTAAAGTCCTCTTTTGACACTAGATTTTATTCTTCCAATAATTTTTGTGGGATAAATCTTGATTTTCTTCAATTCCATGGTGCATATCTAAATGGATAGATCTATCAAGAAAAAAAATATTTTAGTATACATTTTTTATGACAATAAGGTTATGCTTTCATCCTTTCACTTGGAACTTGAATCCCTTCAATGGTATCATTGGTATACCAAGGTTCATGATGAGCAAAGATGGACTAAATTTGCGTCCTCATTTTACAATGGTTTGGCCCTAGTAATTTTGATGACTTCATAAGAGCACTCATTAAACTTCACCAAATAGGAACCATGAGATAATATCAAACATAATTTGAAAAACTAGCTAATCACATAGAGGGATTATCTGATGAATTCTTTAGGATTTGCTTTGTCAGTGGACTAAAGGATGCAATTCAATCTAAGGTCAAAATTTTCTAGTCCAACATGATGATGGAATACCTAGGGTTGGTTAACTTAGTAGAGGATAATATCATAGATTAGTAGTGATTCAAATCCAATTTTGATCCACTTATAAATATAACTCCATAATGATATTAAACAATACCAAACCCTAGTACCACTCCTATCAAGTATTTGACTAAAGCAAAAATGTGATCTCATAGATAAAAAAGACTATGTTATAATTATGATAAAACATTCACTTAGAGACATTGATGTGTCAAGAAAAATCTCTACCTATTGGATGTGGACTCTCTACCCAAAATTGAATATTTGGAAGATGTTCATGATACAATAGATGATTCGAAAGAAGATTAGTCGATTATGGAACCTACTTCTTAGGAAGACCAGATAGATATATCTTTACATGCCTTATTAGGAGTCACCAAGAGTCAGGGGTTACTTCAAGAATTTCCCTCTCACAATACTCATTAATTCTAGTAGCAAATCATAACTTTATTTACCCTTAAATCACCAAATAGCCTAATTGTTTTATCTATCCTTACTCTAACTTTGAAGTCATAATTACCAATGGGGTCACATTACCTTATAAAGGGAAGTATTTTAATGTGTATATCTCTATTGGAGATTATAACTTATATGCCAACATGTTTAATTTTGCCTTAGGTGGATGTGATGTTATTTTGGGAGCCCAATGGTTATGCACACTTGGACCCATCTTATGAGATTTTGTTGAACTTTGGATGTAATTTTTAGACAATGGAAAAAAACAAATTAAAAGGGTTAAAATTGGGGTCTCTCAGCATCATCATTTCACATCACATGGCATCATTGCCTAGTGCTATTCTATTCAAATGCAACCATCAATGGTCTCTACTCCTCCTTTTGATCTATAAGCCATTTTGCATAGGTATGTATGTGTCTTTACTAAACTAGTGGGATTTCCACCTTCATGGATAGACAAACACTATATTCAACTCCTTGGAAGAATTTTTCCCAACATTAGGCCCTACTACTATCCATTTCAACAAAAGACTGAGATCGAGATGCTCATTTGAGACTTACTGAAGCAAGGCATTATTCACCCTAGTAATAACCCATCATATTCTTCAATAGTTTTCCTTATTTGGAAAAAACATGGGTCATCATGCCTCTACATTGACTTCCATGAACTTAATCACATCATAATCAAGGATAAGTTCTTGATCCCTATTATTGATGAGATTCTTGATGAGCTTCATGGATCTCATTTTTTATCCAAGTTGGATCTTCACTCTGGATATCACTAGATCCATCTTCATGAGGATGATCTCCCTAAGAAATATTTTCACATGCATGATGGCCACTATGAGTTTTTTGTCATGCTATTTTGCCTCACTAATGATCCTTCAACATTCCAAGCATTGATGAATAAAATATTTTGTCCCTACCTATGGAAATTCATTTTGGTCTTCTTTTATAACATCCTCATCTATATTAAAACATGGTCTGAGCATCCCCATCATCTAGATCTCACACTACAACTTCTCTCTAACCATCATATTTATGAAAAATAGTCCAAATGTGATTTTGGCTAGGATTAACTAGAGTATCTCAGGTATATTTTTTTATCCCAAGGCATTTGGGTGGATCATGAAAAAATAGTTATCATGACAAATTAGCCTCATCCTCAGACACTCAAGAGCCTTTATGGTTTTTTGGAGATGATTAGATACTAACTCAAGTTTGTCAAGGATTATGGTAATATTTCATCACCATTGATAGCTATGTTGAAAAAGTATGCTTTTATATGGACATAAGTTTTTGAGTGTGCATTTGAAGAATTTAAACAAGCTATGTGTACTACACCTATTCTACCTATGTCAAATTTTGCCAAGACCTTCACTATCAAGAGTGATACTTACAAAAATGGACTTGGTGTTATTCTCCTCAAATAAATATGCCCTATTATGTTAACCAAAAAATCTCTTTCTAGAAAAAATTTAGAACTTTGTACTTATGAGAAAGAAATGATGACCATTTTGGACAAAGTACAAAAGTGGCAGCCATACCTATTAGGGAATCATTTTTGCATCAAAACTGATCACCAGAGTCTAAAATATTTATTGTAATAATGGGTCTCCACCCCATAAAAATATAAATTGGTTAGTAAACTCATGGGTTATGACTATGAGATTACTTACAAGAAGGGTAAGTACAATATTATGGCTAATGTTATCTTACAAATCTATGGACCAAGCTTCCCTTTTAGTTATTTCCATGTCTATTCCAAATTGGTTGGACATTGTATATCAAGGGTATGTCAATGACTCCTCATTATCTTAAATCATTCAATAGTTGGCCACTAACCCCTCTTCTATACCACATTATTCTTAGGATGGTGCTTCTTTATGATACAAGGGTCATCTGGTGCTTCCCTAGAGCATAGATCTTTAGCAAGTTATATTCTATGAACTCCATGCTTCTCCATCCATGGGTACCTAGGGTTTCTCAAAATTTATGATTGGTCATGATGTAAATTATTTTAGAAGGGAATGAAAAATGTAATGCAATAGATGGTGGCTAAATGTGATACCTACAAATAAAACAAGGATGAAACCACACTCATCCCTAGGTTACTCAAACCCTTACCCATACCTACCAAGTTTTGGATAGATATTTCTATATATTTTATTAAGGTGTTCTCTAAATTTAGAGGTAAAACATTTTTCTTGGTTATGGTTGATCACCTCTCCAAATATAGTCATTTTTGTGCCCTCAACCATCCCTATATTGCCTCCACAATTGCACAAATTTTCTTGGACCAGATTTTATGTCTTCATGGAATTCCTTCATCCATTATCTTAGATCATAATGCAACCTTCACCAACCATTTTTCGATATAGCTATTTTGATGCACCAATACTTAACTAAAGATGAGTTTTGGGTATCATCCACAAATAGATAGCTAGACTAAAATTATCAACAAAAGATTGGAAAATTTCCTTTGTTGCTTCACCTCAAAACAACAACATTAGTGAGCAAAGTGGATCCCCCTTACTAAATGGTGGTACAATACCTCCTACCACACTTCAACTAAAATGACTCCATATGAAGTAGTCTATGGTCAAGGACCACTAGTGTTCCTTTTGTACACCCCTAGTAGTTCATCAATTCAAGTAGTTGACATGATTCTCCAAACATGAGATCAAATCCTCAACACCTTGTGGGACATTTTTCATATGACACAAAATAAAATTAAACAATAGGCTAATAAGCACCATTCTAAATTCACTTTTCAAGTAGGTGATATGGTTTTTCTTTTCTTGTATCCATACAAGTAATCCTGCTTAAAACTCAAAGGGTTTCCTAAGCTGGCTCTCATGTTCTATGGGCCCTATAAGTTTATCCATAAGATTGGGTTAGTTTATTATAAGTTAGATCTCCCACCTTCTTCCTAATTTCACTCAGTATTTCATCTCTCTTGTCTAAAAAAAGTTCTTGGCATAAACATTAGAGTGAAAACTATTTTACTAGAGCTTGATAATGAAGGATCTATCCTTATTGAGTCAGAGGTAATTCTAGATAGGCACACACACCAACTTCACTCCCACTCCATCACAGAGGTTTTAATTTAGTGGTATGGAATGAAACTAAAAGACTCCACATGGGAACCACTATTTTATATTCATCACCAATTCCCATATTTGAATCTTTGAGGATAAATCTTTTTCTAAGAGGGAGGGGATGTTAGGAACCCATGTTACCCCTCATATTTACTTTGTGAGTATATTAGTTGATATGGATGCATATGATTTGTAAGGCATCTCATGAGTATTTTGTTTTATCCCACATTCATGAGAAGTAGTAGTTTATTAGATTAAACTTAGTATATAAGTAAGTGTTGAGGCTAATGAAGGCATCCACAAATTTATTGTATTGAGATTTCTCAAAGGAGGTTTCCCCCTCGAAGAGGCTAGCAATTCTACAATTCAGCCATTGTAATTTAGTTTTGATTATTTGAGTTAATATATTGCTAATTTTCATAGTTTATTTCATGTATTTACAATTATCTTCTAACTTATTCAAGAAGAATCCTCTCAGTTTCTCTACATTTTAATGTTGGACCTAATTATGTATATATTATTTTTACTTATTTTCATAGGGAGTTATGCATGTTATATATTTTCACCAGATTTGTAATAAGGACAATATTCAATGCCTTGGACTCATAAATAATGAGCAAATACACATTTTAAATGCAAGCCTTGGTCATCTTGGATACTTAGGTTCTATACCGTATGGTATACATTTAATGATTACCTTGATATAGAGGTGGAACATTGATACTTGTGTTTTTTGGATTCTAGTTACGAAAATGACTATAACCTTAAAGGAATTTTGGTTATATATTTCAATTATACATTATAGGTATAGATTTTGTATTATAGGCTATTGAGGTACTAGGACAAAAAAGACATGTTTATTAGTGCATGAGTAGTCAAGAACATAGTAATTTCTATGTTATTGATGATTATACAATATTTATTTTATAAATTATATTGTATAAAATTATTATAGAATATATTTATGAATTATATATTAAATTAGTCTTGTACACTTTTAAAATAGATACCTTAGTTATTCCTCTCAATTTTATACATTTCTCACTGCCACAAGGCTCACATATTTCATCTCTTTTATTCTCATTGCTTATCTCTTAGTATAACAAGTATTATTATAATGACCCAAGCCTTTTATCTTGCCCAGAATGATATAAAATTATTTTTTTATTTTTTATACAAGTTATAAACATGTACATGTTTTCCTACTTCCCAGATGCTTGCATCCCTATCATATTCCTATGTAGATGTGAGTGTTATACTCTAATGCAAGTGTTTAGTGCTATAAATTCATCCAATTTTAAAATACAATGTGTCCTTATGGACAACCTAATATATTTTAATGTGAGATATTTTACCAATAGGATTGGTATATAATCAAGTTCAATCCTCATTCTAAACTCATATAAAAATTCATTCCTTTCAAAGATAACTACCAAGAAGCATTAAATTAATAATTTAAGTGATTAAATCTTCCCTATTCTATCCTATTTATATATCAATCATATAAGAAAGACATCTAAAAGTCTAAAGTAATGAAATAAAATAGCATGCATCCTATTTTCTAAGCTACAAATTAAGTCTCTATTATACTTGATTTACACATATTGAACCCTTGTGCACACACAAGACAAACATTAGGAGAGAATTACATCAGTATGAGGACCTTTTCAAAGTAGTGGCTATGTAGTAAACACCTAATTATAAAGGGATCTTTGGGGTTATATAGACACTATGAGCCTATTATCAATCTAAATTTCACCCTTTAAGGAGGTGTTTTGGCCCCCCTCAATTAGTCAATATGATTATAACACTCCAAGGCTATGGATCACCTATAATTGGAGAAGACCTCCAGAGAAGGTTGACTTCCTCTAATGGATCACCTAGACTAACGCCAAACTATTGATTTGAAAGGGAAAGGGAGAGAGAGATAACTAACAACAAGAAATAAAACATTAAGGTGATGCACCACAATTAGTATCCTCCACTTGCATATACTACACTAAAATATGAAAAAAAAATTGAAACTTATTACACAACTCAACATCAGTCTCCAAACATCAGTGTTTGATATGAATTTTATAGTCAAGCCATTAGTTGTGAGAGATGAACAATAGGTCTCATATTATATATAGGTAAATTCCTTCCATAGTCAACCATTATAAGACCATGTTACACACTTCATATGACCTGATAATATGACCAAAAACTTGTAAAGAGGTATTAAAATAAGACAAATGAAAGGAAATTATAGACATTATCACAAACATTCATCAAACTACCATGGATATACAAAAGTTTCAACATTGAGAAAGATAAAAATCAACATGTATTTAGTTCAAATGTAAAGTAAAAGTGTTTATTATATTAGGGCTTCACCATACCCTAATTGAGGATCAAAGGTAGGTTAATTTTTTTAGCATTTTTTTGTTAAAAAGAGTCCTACCTAATAATGAAACATTTGCCTATTTATATATGACATATATCTAAATCTTGGGGTCTGAATGGTCGTACCCACTAATGGGGTGGTTATAGATTCAAATGATAATCTGGGAAGGTTGTTATAAGAATGGGAATCTCTTTGGGATCATCATGGAAACACTTGTGTAACTACCTACCACACATCTTTGAGCCTCAATATTCTCTTCTATCTATATTCACTTTCGTGATGACTTTAGGGCCATATTCCATTGCTCTTTCCACCAATATACTAGTTAGATTCAAGATATGCCATGATTAAAAAATTGGGCCACTCTAAGATTGATTTATATGAATCAAATGCAGTTACATAGTTCACTCATGAGTTGATAAATAAATAGGAGGAACACTCTATCAAATTTTCCTTAGACAATGCTAGAGAGATACTAGTGAACCCTTTTGTGGTAGGTTTCAACCACATATAATTATTGATCTCATTCTAAGCTTATAGTATTTTAGATGATTTTTATGGTCAAATAGGCTATCAAATTTAAGCTATTTCATTTTTGGATACTTAGTCAACATGTCATTTTGCTTAAATGGGGGGTCTACTATATGGTTTCTTCTCACTCTTTCATTGCTATGCCTAGATCTACTATGACACATGGTATTTTAATATTGACCAATAACTCCTACCACCACATGTTTAGGACCTACCACTTCCACATGGATCCTTCTCACTCTTTCTTTGATATGATTGGCTCTATTGTGTTATTCATCTTATGGTAAAGTGGGATTTCACCATGTGACTTTATCCAACTTAACCAATGTAAGAATTCCTTTTCTACCTATATTAACAACCATGGGCCTACATAGAAATGAGATTTCACCACATGGTGCCATACCACCCACCTGCACTCTGACAAAAGTTTACAACTATACAAATAATTTTTTTTGGGGGGTGTGGGTTTTTAAGGTTTTTCCATATGGAATAATCTCACTAACTTGATTACCCAAGAGATTATTGATGTGGGATTCGATCATGTAACCTTTTAAGAAAATTGACTAAGTCTTAAAAGACCTTTTACATAGGTCTAGGGCTATTGGAATAGTGATATGTGGTTTCAATAAATCTTTGAAAATTTGACTAAGTGTTTAATAAATAAAATAATTTATTGGTAGACCAACCTTTGGAGATGAAGTGGGATTTTTCCACATGGCATAATCCTAATAACCCATTTCTCAGGGAGATTCACTCAATTGCATGGATGGTTTTGGGGCCCCTAGTCATTAGGATTTCATCGTGTGGCTTTATCCCATATGCTCACTTGCTTAAAACATTGTATAAAATGACTAAGTCTTAAAATATTTTTGAATAGGCCTGGGATTGTAAAATGTTGACATGTCGATCTAGGCAAGGTCAAAGAATTGTCTAAGTATTAATATGATTTGAAAAGGGGATAAAATCATTAGGACATGTGAATGACTATCATGTGGTGATAGGAGGCTTGGACTAGAGATTTGACACACTAATAACCTAGGAACTTATCAAGACATCACCTAGGGCTCCTTAATTTTAACATAATGCCCCCTTGAAATTGTCATCAAGAAAAGATCCTAAAATTGACTAAGTGATTCATTTTTTATGTTATATAGGCTCTAAGAGTGTTATGTTTTTGATGGGAAGGATGACAGGAATGTCAAGAAGATTTTAAGAAGGTCAATAAGCTCCAAAAGATGCACTAATTATAAAAATTCAAAGATTTTATGGCATATTTTAGTAAATTATCTATGCTCCACTTTATCAAAGGCTAAAATTAAGTGTCAAATAGACAAATGCTTCTTTACTTAGCCATTTTTTCAAACCTAAAATTTTTTGGAAATATACAACTCTATGCTTGAAACCTTTAACTAGGACCTTCTCTTCCATGTGACCAAACATGGTCAAAATTCTTGGTGACATATATTGGGTGTTTTCCTATGAAGCACTCTAGACTAGTAGCCTTATGAATTTGTTGGGCATGGATTCATAGAATCTTAAGAAATTATTTACATATGAAAACACAACCCTATTGTAACTACTCAACCTAAATTATGGACAACTGAGAAGAAATTTTACCATCTCTATTGAGATTCAGTGTCTCATGCTTTTACCACCTCTAAATAAATTGAAAATACCCTAACAAAAGATAAAAGGAAACAAACACGTGCCAAAGTAGTCAAGAAAGGATAAAAACTAAGCTAATGTGTAGTAGCACTTGGAAGAAATAAAATACAACTAACCTAGCCTAAGTTAACCAATCATAATGGTGTTTAAACAAATCCATTAACTAGTTGAGAAAAGCATCTACCTTTTCTCACTAAGTTCATGTCTCTAGTAAGCTTGATGGTAACCATGAGAGAATAAAAGAGGGGTGAATACATGCTGGTCTTGGCAACCTCTTTTCCTTAAAAATCAATATTGTACACTTCTTTCATATTGATTAAATCATGAGTGATCAGGAGTGTATTCTTAGATTGATCTTGGACATGTTTAGGCTCATCTTCATGTTATAAATTAAACATGATAGGGAGTTACTTCTCCTTGTTATCCTCCATCTAAGATAAGTAGATGATAGGATACGCTCTAGTGATGGTATACACCTCACCATTCTTCACCTTATGATAAAATTCTACCTCTTCATAAGATGATTGATCAAATTGATGGATTGATATGTTCCTTATTACATAATTGTAGAATTATATTCAAGAGTAATTTTTTTTTATCCTTGAGAGTTTGAGGCCAATAGAGGTACTTCTTGTCTCCTAAGGGCAAACAAGTGTTTGGAAATTGGTTGAAAAGTTGATAACCCACCTTGAGACTTCAAACAAATAATAATTAAGTGGAATTTATTGTTGTAAAGGTATCATTGAGCGAATACCTCCTCATTTTATATTAGTTTGATTTATAAAGTTACCTTATTCAATCTTGATTAGAGCATATTACATTTGTAGAAGAGTGAATCATGATTCTAGGATTTCAAAAAAGTCTTCAAATTTCCCGTATTGACTATCCTCTTAAACCTCAAAATAGTCTTTATCCCATTCAAATGGGTCATTACAAGTTTATTCCTCATGATCATGAGACTCAAAACTCTTGGGTGTAGTATTTTAAACTCTTCCAAATCTTGTTACAACATAGACTAGAACCTCTTATTAGTGACTTGTAGGAAGTATATATTTGATAAAAGTCTTACAATATTTAAGAACATTTGAATCCTACCCCTCAATGGTTTTAGGCTTATTCATATCTTCAAATTTTTTACAAACATCTAAAAAATACTACCATATGTCATCAAGTTCTACTACATGTTCATCTTGAGGCTCCATAAATATTGGAAGCATGCCCTTTTCTTAAGAAACAACCTCTAAAAGTTCTCTAGATTCAATTGATGTAACTTATTTATCATTTTCAACAAGAACATCGCCAAAATAATACTTCACTTTTCCCTTATGAATAGGGATACCAATGGTGATCTCTTCATCATAATCACTATAAGTGTCTTCATCATGTTTACTTGGAACATTAGTCTCTTCACTTGGTTGCCCATATATTCTCCATAAAATAGGGTCTTCTTCCATAAGGGATGTGGTGGGAAGGAAAGAAAGATCATCATTTTATTTACAACTTGAGAGGATGTCTTTCCAACTAGGAAACTTTAAATACTTCTTTAAGATATCTTAGGGAAGGGGAGGAGAACCATTTTCTAAGACTTATTCATTTTTCTTCCTCCAAGTAGCAGTCAACCTCTCACATTCTAATGTGTTTTGATCCATAACCTCCTCAATATGCACCTATCCTTATTTTTGCATACTTTCTTGGATTGACCTCCATGATGTAAAGGTTTGAGATTCTTATGGTGGGATGAATGGAGTTTGTATAGGTAGAGATTCTTCTTGATGGTATATTATAGCCTGGAGTAGATTGGAAGAAAAATAAGGTTGATGTGGAAAGGAGGGAGGACATAAGGTTGATTCTATATAGATTTTTTCCTCTCCTAAACTACTAAATTAACCTCTATACATTGAATATATCCACCTATATCCATCATGTCATTGGTTAGTCCTTGTTGATTTTTTCTCTCAATAATTACCCACTCACTCTTAAAGAGGTATAATGAATCCCTCATTCTCTGAATAAGATGGATAGGGAAAACTAGACCAAGCTCTTATTATCTATCAAGATCCCTTATATGCCTATCATATTATAATAAGGTTAATTTGATTCATGATATGGATTGAGTATGCATGTGACTATACTAACTAGGGGCAACATAGATTTGACCAGGATGATTAGAAATGTAGACCTGGGTAGGAGGGAAGGAAGGGTAGAATTATTGATAGTAAGTTTGTTCATACTAATAACTAGAACCACAAATAAGAAACATAAGAAATTGAAGGACTGATATAACTCAACATAGGGTTGGTATGGGTCATTACATTATTGATAAGGAGGGGTGAAATAAAACTCCTCTATACCCAACCATCAAAATCACAAGGAAAATAACATAAGAGAACTATCACAATATCTTAAAATAGGTACATGGGGTACTAGAAATAGCTGATTGAAACTTGGATTCACCATTGATGCTTGAGGTCATGCCTCTAGAGGCTATTATATTAAAGGATAACACCAAAAATCCCTCAATAAATGATAATTTAATCCCATTAGGAATGATATAAATTTATATCAAAATGAATCACACCCTTTGAGGATATGTTTTATCCTCCTCACTTAGTGGTATGATTGAAACACTCCAAGGCTTTGGGTCACCTATAGCTAGAGTAGACCTCTAGAGAAGCCTGACTTCTTCTGATAGATCACCTAGACTAATTTCATACTACTAATTTGATAGGGAAAGTGAAAGGGAGATAAATAAAATTAATAAATAAAATATGGAGGTGGATGAGCCAGACTTAGTATCTTCCACTTGATTATATTGTACTAATAACATGAACAAAAAATGAAACTTATTGCACAACTCAACATGGGTCTCCAAGCATTAGTGTTTTGATATGAAGGTTATGGTCAAACCATTAGCTAAGAGGGATGAACAAGAGGTATCATAAGAGAAAAAATTGAATGTTTTACATGGTTATCCATTTTAAGATCATGATACAAACTTCATATGACCTACTAAGATGACTAATAACATATAAAGAGGTAAGAAAATAAGACAAATAAAAGAAAGTTATATACACTATCACAAACATTCATCAAAATACCATGGATATATATGATTTATTTATTTTGGTAAACTAGTGTTTAGTTCCTAAATAATAAAGGGTATGGAGTAAGGAGATAATCTATTTTAATTTAGTAATATATATATTTAGATCAAATTAATAATATAGGGAAGAAAAGTAACTTATCTAGAAAAGTAGATTGAGATTATTATTTCAAAACTTAAAAATTGATACATAGGATTGTGAAGATGTTAGGAATATAGATCTATGTTTCATTTTATGGAAGGATAGGAGCATTAAAAACATGGCACTTTAGGGTCTGACACTATAGTTCAGGCCCTACTGTGATTGTCCAAACTAGTCATAGAGATCTAAGTTTTTTAGGTTTTATTTGTTGTCCCTATGTGAGTATATCTATGAAATTTTAGATCTTGAATGTCACCAAATATCCTTATAGATATGTTTTAATATTTAAAACCCTAGGTTAATTTACACACATGAAACAAAAAAATTCATCAAAAGAAAAGGGGGGAAAATTTGGGCTAGGGGAAGTATGATCATATGATTTGGAATCCCTACTGTCATGATTGCTACCTAAATTAACCCTCAAGCTAGGGTCTTAGATAAAATGTAATTATACCTTAGGGAACATTCATAATCAATGCACATGGTATATTTAAGAATGAAAATTTGCCTAGGCCATTCCTTGATCAAGCATGCAAATCTGTGTGTGATGTAGAATGCTAAACTATAATATTGATTGATTTTTTAATTATGTATTGTGCCAAAGTAGTAAGTGTTAGATATAAAATTCCATATGAAGTCCATTATATAGTAGACTCTTTATTTTGAATTTGATAACTTTATTTGCATTTGATTGACATTAGAAGGATAAAAAAACTTAAAGATGAAGCTATGAAATGTTTAGGACTCATTAAGCGAGATAAATTGATCATTAGGACTCAAAATGAAGTTGGATAGGAGCACTAGAAATAGGACACCCTAGGGTCCAATGTTATAGTCCAACCCCAATGCTCCTATTATATAGGCTTGAGACCCAAGGGGATGGATTGTCATGATAAATAGAGTCTAGCTAAGCTAAAATGACCATTTGGAAGGCTATGGATGACTAGTAATAAGTAAAAAGGTGACTCAAGCATGAAACAAGACCATAATAAGTAAAATAGAAGACATGGATAAATGTGAACAAGGATCATATTCTCTAGTCAGAGTCTCCTATGAAAGGACCATGAAAAGACATGATATGTGTCGTTGTTTGACCAATTTAGGGTGTATACATTTCCCCCCCTTTTATTCTAGTGATGCAATGAAATGAAGTACTAGAGTAAAAGAAAGAAAATAAATGCATACTTAAACTACCTATGTGGAGATAAATGTGATGAAAAGGGTCCAACTCAGTTCTTAGATAGGGAAGTAAATGGAGATCCAAATAGTGCCTAGAAAAATAAGGAACCCATGAAATGGATGCCCATATACTAAATCTGGAAGTGGAATCCATGTAACATGGAGAAGGATGGCAATGCTTTCCCCCTGTGCTAAATCTTATTGAAGATGAAGAATGCTCAAAGGCCCAAAACCAATGTATATCATCTATCCCACATAAACTCATGTAATCTAGAATGTGTGTGTATAATTTGTATATTGTTAAGATAAAAATTATCATGCCCCCACTTTGAATATCTAAAATGGAATTGAGAAATGCTCAAAGGCCCAAAACCAATATCTATCCTATATCCTGCACAAACTCATATAGTCTGGTTGTAGGTAATATAATATACCAACCACTATAGATGGTTATGTGATCCAACCTGGTGATAACCTAGGTACAACTAGGTGTAATATGAAAATTTGGTCAATGTACAAGAAGAGAATGGCATGTCTTGCTATTCCATCTATATAATCTTGGATGATGAAGAACATGAACATCTATGCCATGCCACTAAATATGGTATGTGAATGATAAGTATGTATAATTTGGTAATTTATATAACCACATGTGATATGACCTATCGTGCCATGATCAATGTGTAAAACTAGAGATTAAAACACTGTGCTCTACATTATGCCTATAATATACTATTTGGTCCTATAACTATGTCATGTTGTGTGTGTGAGATGTGTAGTAATGTACATGCCCCCAAATCTGGTATCTAAGTTTGAATATGTATCAAAATTATTATGAATCCATATAATCTTAACTAGTATATCTAAAGATCTTGTGTACCTATAAGCTGAAATCACTATGGATCTATATGATCTAAACCACTATATCTGAATAGTTTGTGTATCTATAAACTAAAATTATATCCCATTGAATGTCTTGAGTAATGTTGAGTGACCCATGTAATTTGAATCACTATATAATTTGACTAATCTAGGTTGAATCTAATAATTTAAATACTGGAGGTGTAAGAACCATGGTGCATCCACTTATGAAAGTGGATGGGTATGCTAAGTAAGTGTAGGAATATTAATAATAAGAATGATTCCCCCCTTTTTTTGAGAGGGACAAAATTTGTGATAGAGTAGGTTGAGACAAAATTGATGACTAATGGTGTAATGATAGAAACAAGGTTAGTATAATTTGAATTGATTGATAATTTGTTTGATTGATTAGATGGAGTTGTTAAAAATGGAACAAGTTTTGATTGGTGATAATCAAGGTGTGTGTCTAAGTATAAAGGAAAATATATAGATTTGAATCCCATAGTAGGTAAATAAAGTAGAAAGAAAGAGAAGATAGAATGATGTTGAAGGTATCACTATCATGATTCCGTTGAAAGAAATGGATTGAAAAATTGAGTTACATGGTTCAAGTTATAGGTAAAATGGTATTTTGCTTTCATTGAGAAAGTTGGGCCATATAGGAAGTTGGATTGATTCTTGATTTATATATGTATTGACTAGGTTAAGATTTGGAGCTCTAGAGTAGGAGATATTCTAAGGAGACAACTACCTACTATAACCTAGTTTGAGAAGTCGGTATCCCAAGTTTAGGCTAGTGGTGATGTTACCCTGGTAAGTAGCTAAAACATTTGATTTTTGTCTATTTTAACACTTGTTTTTGATGTTTTAAGCTATTTAAAGTGTCCTAGGAAAATTTTTCACTAGTTCCAATGTGCCTATCTTACATCTAGTGCTACTATTTAGGTTCTAGTATTCTTGTCCAATGTTGTTATCCTATACCCAACACTGTTATCTTGTTGGTAGGATTTTCTAAGATGTTGCTCATCTAGTTATTATTATTTTTACTTGGATAGTGATTTTGAATTATGGACTAATATATATGCTATTTTTTGGTGTCTTCAAGGTGAGGTGTGGATGATAGAGTTCCACAAGGGCTAGGTTATGGAGAAATTGATGCTATTACCATTATATATTGATGAGAGAGATGTCATGGATAGGGCAGGGTTGGGTAATGTGTGTGACCTAGGCATAGTGTAGTGGGATAGATATCTGATTACCACCTTATGGGAGAGGTGGATTATAGATACATATACTTTCTAGATTCTTACATGGGAGATTAATGTGACATTGAAGGATGTGTATTGCATTTTACATTTGTCAGTTAGTGGATGGTGTGTGACATTGTATGATGACATGGGTGCTGATGTTATTGATCATGTATCCTTGTATTTTTATAGTGTGCCCTTAGGTATACATTATAGAGGGAGTGAAAGTGATGTATTATTGTTAGTTATTATGTAGTCTAGTGTTTTACACTTGAAGAAGTGGTTGGCTATGTTGTTGGAATTGTTTGTTGTTATATATGCAAGTAGAGTGTCTATTGCATATAAGATGCATATGATTATGCACAGTGTTGAGGTATATGGCACTGTATTCTCATATGGGAGGAATTTAATATCCCACCTATATAGGGATCTATACAAGTTTACATAGGAGGCATTTAGTGGTGGATTGAGTGAAATGACATTATTACATTATTGGGATTATAAGCACATAGTAGTTGTGTATCCAATAGGATTACCAAAGGAGAAGTGGGCACCTCCAAAACCATTTAGGGAGTGGTGGATGAGTACATTATCTATCTAATCTCTTGGGATATATCATTATATATGCATGCTAGATAGACTAGTGGATGGTGACATTATATGGAGGCCTTACAGAGGATTTCTTGGGTGGGTTGAAGATGGAGTGAAGTTATGGTATATGAGGGTCAATTATTGGATACATGAAAATTGGGTTAGAGTGTACAAGCACTTTCACTATGATCATGTGAATAGATATTTTGGGGTGACATAAGATGTAACCCAAAAAATATGGGTGTGGGTGAGGAGTGCACATGTACCAGTGAGGGTAAGAGCTTGTGTGAGGCCTACTAAAGTTGAGCTAGCACCATTACCTTTAGATGTACGGGATGTGGCTATATAAATTATTAATGTGGATGATGTTGGATGTACATATGAATATATTACATGGTGTACAAGGCATTGGTGGGATCTATTATATCCTATTGATGGAGGGGATTATATTTAATATGGTGATCCTATGTCAATCTAGATGATGGGAGGTAAAGAATGATTATATTTGAATTACAAATGAGTCATGATTTAGTTTGATTTGAAAGTGTATATCTAATGTAATGTTGTACTTTTATGTGTAGGTGGAATGAGAAATTCTCAAGATGAGGCACACACTAGGGTGGGGAGTGGAAATGATGACTATTGGGAGACCATCATTGAGTCTACACTCTAAGAGCTCATATGGCATGTCCATGATGATGCAGTGGAGGAAGGATTGATAGAGTGAGAAATAGTGACATTCAGTGTTCATGCTAATTTGTTTGATAGAGCTGATATAGTGATAGTTGCATATGTTAGAATAGTGGGAGAGATATGAGTTGATATTTGAGTTAGATAGGCATAAGATGCCTCCACCTGATTATGGTTTTGTTATCACTAGGATCATGGATGAGTAAACAAACCTTCAAATGTGGTATGAAGACTTAAGTGAGGAGTACGGTCACTACTAGAGTGATAGAGTCATCATAATAGGAATTTGGGAGCTCAAGGAGGTGTGTGGCCATCAAGTGATAGAGTAGATTATGGGACTAGTACTGGTGGGGAGAGTGAGAGTGAGAGTGAGGGAATGATTCCCATTCATGATTGATTGTATTTGATATAATTTATATATTTTTGAAAACTCATTATGTGTGTGTGTGTGTGTGTGTGTGTGTTGGTTTGATTTTGGATTCAGGTGTATTGTGTTATTTATTTTGGAATAGATTAGTATATGTATTTAAAATGGTTGATTAGAAATAGTTGATTTGAAATTGATGTTGAGGTTGTATATGTTTTGGTAAAATGGTACTTGGGATATGTGATTTGATTATTGCTGATAAGCATGATGTTAGTTTTGATTTTGAATTATATGTAAGTAAAAATTTGTTGATTTTGTAATTGGTAAATTATTTTGATAAAGTGAATTAGTTTAAGATTGGTAAAATAGGATATTGGTAAGGTCAGGAGTTGAATAATTTGGCTTGGTTGGGGATGGATATTTGAAACTAGGAATTTTAATTGTCAGTAGAAGGGGATGTAAGATATTTTTTTATGCTCAATTCCCTGATAGTGGCTCAAAAATATAAAGACTATCCCTTTGACTCCATTGTCGCCCACTAAGTGAAGTTATGTAATCATGAATGTACTAATAGATGTTTAGAATATGTGTCCAATCCCTTTGAGTAGGTGGCTCAAGAATATAAAGGTTGGCCCTTGGGATCCATCATTACCCCATGGAGTGAAGTTATGGATTGATATCAGTATATATATATATATATATATATATATATATATATATATATATATATATATATATATATATATATATATATATATATATGGGTTTTTTCTTTATTTGAAACCATAAAAATTTATGAATGAGTTTGAAAGGGATTTTTGTGTTATCAAATTGGAATGAAATCATTTTAGGTAAAACACATAAATAATGAAATAATGAATACTTGTATTTATGTATCAACTGTATCATATATATATGGGTTTTTTCTTTATTTGAGACCATAAAAATTTATGAATGAGTTTGAAATGGATTTTTTTTTTTTTTTTTTTTTTTTTGTGTGTGTGTGTATAAAAGGATCTTATTTCTAATTTTTAAAAAATGCATATAATCTAGTTATACATAAATTCATTGGTAATATAAACATATACATTCATCATATGTTCATGATACCCCCAATTTGATTGTCCACCTATATATCTTCATGCTATATCAAAATGACAGTATACCTATTTTCCTTAAAGAGAAACCCATTTAAACATTTAACTAACTCAGTCTATATTATTTTTATCAATGATAAATACAACATTCCCATATTATATCTACATACTCACTTGACTTAGTATGTCTATATAATATATTAAAAAATCTCAATCTTTGTCTAAATATCAAACTATCCACCTAGGTTACAATTTTCATAAACTAGGGCATTATGCCATTACCAAAAAAAAATTTATTTAACCCTTCAATTTTAACACACAAATATAAATATTTTAAAATCTTAGGATTTGGGGATAATGGATTAACTTTTTGGATGGCTGAGCCATCTAAAAAGCTAAGCCTATATCCATAAATAAATATAGTTATTATTCCAAACCCTAGGAACCATAACTATACATAAAGTTCTTTTAAACAATTGAAATTAATAACATTACCAACCTTCTCAATGCTTCTCCATCAAAACTCAAATAACCTAAAAACCTTTACTTCACTACTCTTCACTCCTTTATTATCCTCTTCGTGTTTACCTTTTCATCTCATATACTCCCTCTTATCCTTATTTTAATCATTTATCTCTTACCAAACCGATCTTTCATACAAATTACCAAAAATAATAGTCACCATGCATAATATGAGTTTATTCATTTCAAAATTACTAAAAACACAATTAAGTTCCATTAACAAAACTAAGAAAAGCCCTAATATTTCTCTCTTACTCAAACTTTCATTTTTAATTAATCATTATCTTGTTGAAAATCCTTTGCATGATCATTTTATGTTACAATCCCCCATGTTTACCAATCAAAAAGTCCACTTTTAATATTATTTGAAATGATAACCAATACTTACAATGTAGTCTATGCATGTCTATCAAAGACTAAGTTTAGATCATAGGATAATGTTTAGGATAATTTGATGTCATTTAATACTTAGTAATGATAATAATCTCATGTCTGTTATAATAATATGACTAACACAAAGTCCATTATATTATTATATCAAAAATGGTAGATTGAATATTATTTATTCCAATTATAATAATATAATTGTTTGTGTTGCTACTAGATTATATAGATTATGTATGTATTTCATTATCTTAATATCTTAAGGCATGTATTGATATTCTAAATATCAATGATAAACATATAATATTTTAAAACATTACAAAGACTTATAGTTAGTCTATATACAATAGTAACTAAATATTATTTTCATATATTTATGTTCCCATAATCATAAACAAACATGAGTAAAAAAATACAATCTAATAATACTACAAATTATGTACTAAGTATACATTTTTTTATCCACAATGTAATCACACATATGATTTATTCCACATAAGTAATAAAATAAACTAACACTCACTAACATGTAGAATCTAATATCTAATTACAAATAACTTTAAAAAAATGTACTACCACTAATAAACCACACAATTCATATAACAAATATTATCTAATGTGATGTATGCATGGGTTTTAACCCATTCTTATGTCATCCTTCATCTACATCTACGTCAACCTCTCTGATGATGCTCTCCCTCCATCATGCTCTGAGGGATGAAATTCTCATATATCCAACTCATGACAAGAAGGTAGTTAGTCAAATATATCATGATATATATCATAAAATAAATGATGTAATACAAAATGTAATATAATCATTATGTATATAATTCATAATACAACTAACTCATGGAAATAAAATCATGAAATAAAGTAGCATATAATCTATCCCATAATAGCATATGATTTACTAGAAAGTAATTAATTGATTTAACATAATAATCCATAGATAATTAGGTAAATTAACTTACTGAGAAATTAGAATGTGACATCCTTCCCCCATAAAGATGGTCATCATCCCAATGACACTTATTCAAATAATAGTTATGAGTAAAAAATAGTATTTAGCATAAAAACTAACATAGTGTAAAGCATCAAATCAAGTAAATAAATGTGGAAATATCCTTTAAAATCATCATACTCCTCCCAATTATCACTATCCTCAGAGTTTTAGTCCCACAAGACTTTGCACTATGACACTTCTCTATTACATAAATGAAGTTTGTGAGTGTTAATTACTCTAATTCATTCTACCATGACCACCCTAGGATTTAGAACTTGAAAAGAATTCCAATCTAACACATGTGAAGGATTAGGTCTATATTTTTTATGATAAGATAAATGGAATACATTATGTAATATAGATAGGGTTGGTGGTAATGAAAGACTATACAATACAAAATTGACCACTTCTAAAACCTCTAAGGGTCCCACATATCTCAGTGAAAGTTTTGCTAACTTATCAAATTTAATTGAGCTCTTTTGTGGCTTAACCTGTAAGAATGCTTTATCACCTACTAAAAACTAATTAACTATTCTCTTCAGATCAAATTAGCTCTTTTACCTATAATTATCCTCAACCAATATTTGTTTAATGGTTCTGACTTGATATTCCATTTCTAAAAGCATCTCAGGTTCAAAGATAACCCTGTCTTCCAACCTATCCCAATTGATTGGTGGCTTGTACCTTCTTCCATATAGTAATTCAAATGGTACCATCTTCAAATAAAATTGGTATGAATTATTGTATGTAAACTCAAACAATGGAAGGTATTATTCCCACTTATATTTCTAATCCATGTAATACATATAAACAAGATCCTCTAGCACCTCATTAACTCACTCAATTTGACTATTAGCCTATGGGTGATATGTAGTACTAATGTAGACACCAAAATTATACACACTATAATTCTAAATGTCGAAACACCCCTATATCGGACCATTTCCCAAACCTCTAACCATGACCTTGGGTTAGGTTAGCCAATTGGCTAACAAACTTATTAACTTGACCCTTTTTACCCCAATTAACTTTCAACCCTTGACCATCAATGATCAGCTTAGCTGATGAAGGTCACCTTGACCATCAACACCTAGGTCCCTTCCCCATTTAAACTAACACATCACCAAATATGCATAGGCTAACATTACATAATTTAATATATTTGCCTTACCTACTACTAACACATCATGATGCATCAAAATCAGTAGTCCTAACCTCCTATGGAATCTTCTACCTCCATCTTTGTTTGCCTATAAAATGAGGGGAGTAGGAGGTGAATGGGGATGCTTCACATAAACAATCAAGTATTCTTGCACATATTTAATTAGTCTATCAACCATTGGGTCTTCATTCAATAATTCAACAACTAAAATGGAGACTAGAACCTCTACTAAAATTTCTCTTGAGGCAAAGTACCATTACTCTACCAATATTGATTTAGCCATCAACCATTAAGCAACAAAATAGGTACACTTTATATTTATAGTTTTGTTATTTTGGTTTATTACCTCCCTATCCCACTCAAATATTTCTACATCTTACTTTCTAAACTCTCAGACCTTTAACCAAATCCTAGACCACTCGTTGACTAATTTTACAAGTCATTTTTTTAATATCCTTAGAATCCATAGGAACCATCAATGGTCACCTTCAACCACTGATGGTTATCTAACCACCAATGGTAAACTTAACCAATGATGTTTACCCCAACTACCTATGGTCATTATGGTAGGAAATAATAACAAGTTATTTCCAAATCCTTACCCCCAACCAAATCTGACTTTCTATGTCCCTACCTATTCCTAAAGACCTTACCTATTTTTTGGACTCATATTAACCTACTTTGGCACTAGTATTGACCCATTATTTCTATATTTTATTTACCAAGAATCTATCTCTTCTTTTATTTCATTTCATTTCTTTCTATTATTTGATGCAAGTATTTTATTGTATCTCTTTCAACTTAACTGTTATCAAAGAGTGGATTAAAAGCCTCCTATCAAGCTCATGCTTCTTGGATCTATCTCACACTAGGAAATCCACCATAATATATTTATATAAACTCCTATTGTTATTGATTTCTTATCTATAGGTCATCCTTTCCATGATAAAAAAGAGATCTTCACAATCATCTAGATCACACATCCATAAAACAACTAGGTTCTTCTACCACAACCTTATTACTAGTTTCTTACTTATTCCTTTTCTAATAAATAACATAAATTAAGAAAAACATTTTGGAATTTTTGGAGGGACAAAATAGCATCTAGGTTCCCTTTTTTTCCTTTATTTTATGTTCATGCAATGAAATTCAAAATTTATTTTGGGTAAAAAATAAACCTATCATACATTGATTGCTTACATGTTTTTAGTTCATCTAGTTAAATTAATAGTAAAATTAATCAATCATAGTTCCACTCTTTTTATCACACACTATACCAAACCATGTAATCAACCAACACATCAAAACAAATTTGAAAAAAGGTTTGACTAGGATTTCATCACCTATTAGTAACATTACCCTTTCCTAGCAATCCTACTTGGTGGTTATTACCAAGGGGAGAACCAACTCAGCTCTTTGGTTGAGTATAAACTCTATAAATTGATATATATTGGATAAGCACCCAACACCTTTATCATTTTGTTATGTGAAGTGATGGGGTAGGCCCCAATAACCAAGCCACATATTGATTTCTAATATAGATTATTTTTTAGAACCTTTAACTCCTAAAACCAACCTTAGACTTCCTTTATAGTACCTAATCTACAAACCAAATTTCTTCTTCACACTTTCTAAGTCATAAGACAAAAGTGATATAAAAAGTATCATAAGTTCTAAACATACTCTAGTGTATGTTTTGATTGCCTTGAGATATTTTTATTTTTATTGCTTTGTGTTTGAGTTATGAGCTTTTCATCATTTCCTTTCTATTCCTCACATGGTCTTTAAAAGATAACAATTGAGGAATCAAACCAAATAATAATCACCTTCCTCTTCTTCTTCCTCTATGGAGTATACTTTATATGTTGAGGGTTCTCCCCATCATTCTCCCCCTCCTACCATGCCTCAAATAGTTGTCAAAGGTGATGCAGATTTTGCCACATTCCTTGATAACAACCTTGTGGCATTCTAACATTACCTCAACACCTTATCTTACCACATCCCTACTTTGGTTCCTCCTAGTGATCCACCTTATGGGATTCCTACTCATCTTATGGTTGGTGCTACATATACCTAACCTAGTATCACCCAAGCATCTTCTTCTACCAATATTCCATCTACTACCTCCACCCAAACTAAATTAAACATCCCAACCAATAACCAAAAACTCCCTACACTAACCAACACCTCCAACATAGGGGAAACCTCATCTTTTTCTACCCATACTCCACCCACTTTTGGGATATCTTATACTATTCCCCTTATCACTACAAACCCACCAATCTCCACCCCACTTCAAAATGTGGTGCTTTCTATACCATTTACCCTTCCACCCATCAATACTAGAGTTACCACTCAACCCCAATCTACATCTCCAACCCAATCCATATTCATTTACCAAACTTCCACTTCAATCATACCTCCAAATTAACCTAGATAAATCCATAAATAAATACCTATGACACCCCAACCATGCTATATTCCTAATCTACAAGGATATATAGCTCCACCTTCTAATCAACCTTTTGTGCCCTTTAACCCTTATGTGGCATCATCCAAAACCTCAATAACTACATACAAACATGTGGCATATTTTCAACCTTCTACTGTGTATCCATATATTGCATCCACCCAAACTCAACAAAACTTACCACATAATTATGGAATTTCCCAACCTCAAATAAATTTGGTTAAAATGTTAATGGATAAAATGGCCGACCTAGAGTCATCCATATTAGGGGATTATAACATCTTATCCTATGACCAAATATGTAATGAACCTATTAACCCATCTATCCCTATCCAAAATTATACCCCTCAATGGGAACTACCTAACTTTTCTAAGTTACAAAGCAATGAGGACCCCCAACAACACTTAAGATTATTTTGCCATTTTTGCTACTTGATTATCTATGATGATGTTCTTCTCCTTCACACTTTTCCTATGTATTTATCTAGACTATAATTATATTAGTATGTTGATCTCACTAAGAACTCAATCTTTTCTTTTTCCCAACTTGCCCAAACCTTTTTAGATAACTTCTCTATCAATATCTCTAATAAGGTCTCCATTACCGACCTCTACTCCATTAGGCAATTTGATGATGAATCAATTGCTAATTTCATAGCATGATGGAGAGGTCTTATCAACCAAATATCTTTCTCTTTGCCCCAACCCAAGTTAATTGAAATTTTATCTTGGGCTTGTGCCAAACACATTTGTCCCACTCTACAAGTTCAAAATTTTATAACCATTGATGAGGATTTCACCATGGAATGCAAACTATAAATTAGAGCCATCAATGAGAGGAATTTAAAAATAAGAAATAAAAATTCTAGATTAAAATCTAATTACCTTACTCATGTAATTCCATTAACCAATCTAACTACCCTAATACCAAACCAAAGGAAGCCATAAACACAATTGTCCTCAAAATAGCCCCACCTTTAGTTGTCAACCAACCCAACCAAACCAACTCCTCTAACTCATCTAATCAACAAACTTGACATCAAAACTGAGCTAGCCCAAAACAATATACTCTACTAGGGGAGTCATATGCTTCTATTTTGGATAAGTTTCTCAAATCAATCCTCATATAGCTTCCCCCTATCAAACCTCCTCTAAATTTTTATGCTTCTCACCCTCTATCTAGTTGGTATAATGATAATTATCTATGTGATTTCCACTATGTTTTTAGACATGATATTAGTAGATGTAACACCTTTAAAACCATTGTCGAAAACTTAATTGATAAGGGAGATCATGAATTAGATAATCCCAATACACCCCCAAATTAGTCATTAGACATGTTTCAATAAACTTTTCCTAATCATGACCATTCTACCAACAATGATAAAAAAAAACCAAAATCATCCCATGCTCATGAGGTCCATATAGTCAATGTAATAATAAGTGAACCTATCATTGAGGAAACCATTACCTCAACTACCTCTTCCTCCACTCCACTCATTGAAGTGTTGGAATCACCATCCATTATTTTGGATACCAAACAAAGAAGCAACCACATCCTTTCCTTTAATTTTTGAGATAAGGACTCACCCACCTCCCCTTTGATATAAATACCAAAGGAGGCAACCGGTCTCATCACACCTTCCTTACCCACCATGGAAGCACCCACCCCCTCTTTGGAAACCATTCCACAAGGAGAGATCACCTTATCTACTCCTTCCATGGAGGAAAAAACTTCCCAAATCTTGGAACTTTATAGTAAGGAGAAGGGGGAAGAGACCACTCCCTTGACTCAAACTATAGGCCTAATCTTTGAATCCAATGCCCAAAGAAATCAAACCCATCTACAAACCCTTCTCTAGATTGGTCCAAAAACTCAAATTCTCTTCTCAACTCAATTTAGATAGAGCCACCTTTTGGCATTGTATTGGGATCCCATAATAAAGTAAACATGAACCTTTAACCTACCTTTCATCCACCATTAAACCTATAATCACTTCAATCCCTTCATCAAACACCTCTCCCTCCAAAACTATGGAATAACCATCCAAACCACCTCTATCCAAAATTATCAAAACACCTTACACCTCTCTAACTAAACCTATCAAGAACCTAGGAGTACTTCCTACTCATATCCTTACCTACCCATCTTTGAATTTGGACTTAACCCCATATATTCCATAAAATAATACCTTAACCAAACCAACCAAGAAGGTGGAGCCACTAAAACTCCCACCTAGAACCAAAACTAGACCACCCCCTTCCCTCTTGCCTTCTAGCTTAAGACCCCATCCTTCTATCCTAGGAGCTCAAACTTCTACCAAGAAGGTGAACCCTCCCAAAAACACCCAAACAAATCTTCATCCTTTTATCCTACCTTCACCTACCCCTACATATCACCAACCTCCCCATCATTTTTATCCAAACTATCTACCTATACCTTCCCACCTACCTCCAAACCTTTATCATCTCAATCATAAAAATATTTCACCTTTAAAGCTTCCACCTCAAAACCATCCAATACCAAACAACCCCAATCAAACACTTCTACCAAAACCCTTCTACCACCCATAAGTTCTGTGGTGAAGCCTACTTCTAAGAAAGCCCACCCCAAAAACCAAAAACCCATCACCCATAACACCTTTGCTTGAATCTTAATCAACCATTATACAAAGGTTGTTACAAACTTATTCTTTAAGCATACCACCTATCAGACCTTTTGACCCTTCAAAACCTAAACCCTCTTGATTCAATGATAGTTTAATCTGCTCAAACCATAAGACACCTAGACATGACACAAAGAACTACAAAGATCTCTAAACACTTATCCATAACTTATGGGATAAGGATGATATATTTTTAGATGAACCTCTCTTAAGCCCATTAATAACTCAACCACCAAACAAACCTATCCAATACCCACATACTCCCACATTCTCACCCAAGAGTGAGGAGGAACTGAAGTAGCCTTCTAGTCCAACACCTCCCCTCAGCCACACTATCCATATGGTCACCTAATCTTGGGCCCAATAAAAGGATAAGGGGAAGGCCAAAGTGTCCATTACATGGACATATATTTCCACCCCTCAACCTTTTAATCAAACTCAAACACCTTCACCTTCACCTTTACCAAAACCCAAAATATCCATTTTAGGTGCCTTTCCCTCCAACCCTTCTAAATCCATCCAAAGAGTTATTCTAAAATAACTTCACCAAACACCAATGATGATGAGCTTATATGAAATAATCAACACCTCTCTCTATCACCACCAAGCACTAATAGAGGCCCTATAATCTATAACAGTCAAACTTCAAGACCCTCAACCTCTTGTAGCCTTTGTCATAACCCTTTGACTTTCTTCCATTGTTACATTCAATGATTCAAAAATACCTTTTTTCATTCTAAAGATCCTGATCCTCCCTTCTTCATCACTACATACATTAATCAAACCCAAGTAAAAAGGGTGATGATTGATGGGGGAGCTAGTATTAACATTATCTCCTCTCATGCTTATGAGCAACTCCAACTACTATAGAATATCATGTCAAAAACCTCAGTGGTCCTCCATTCATTTAATGATACTATGGCCATAACCTTGGGAACAATCATCCTAAACATTTGATTGGGACCTTGCACACTTTCAAAGCTCTTCTACATCATGGAAGTGAGTTCTAATACATCTTACTTGGACACCTTTAGATCTAAGACATGAGTTTTGTCCCATACACCTTGCATAGATGTGTCAATTTTGAACATGAGGGTCAAGTCATTACTATATGAGCTAACATTATTTATTTTGCATCTTACAACATGACATATTAGCCTAATGACATTTTTATTCCTTGCTCATCCACCTCACCTCCAACCAACAACAACCCCACCTCTACAATCAATGAAGATTTAACTAGATCATATATCCCTTCCTCTTAGATCCCCATAGAGGATCCCTTATAGCCTACATTTCAACATCTCTCACTGAGAGAGTATCATCTTTTGGCCTTGAATTCCTTCCCTACTCCTTAATAGTATATAAACCTTGACCATGATCCTAATTATGACCCCAATATTGAAACCATCATTCCTTTTGGGTTCCCCCACCACTAAACTAATTTCATTTATGGGGGACTTAATCATCTACTTCTCACCTCCTCCTCCACCTCTTCCATCTGACTATTTACTTTTGATTTCTCTGATTTAGATAAACCAGAATTTGCCAAATTATACCTCTATAGGTGTGCCTAGAAGTGATTTGGCCTCAATTATTATGAATAAGGACCCCATGAATTACCTTTGATTAAAACCCAAAAAAATTATCATCTATTTGGCTTTGGGTTCATACCACCAAAATAACCCACCAATTCACCCAAACCCATTGCTACCATTGAGGAAGACATTCCACCCTCACCAATCCCATATCATTCAAAGTTTGAGGATTTTAAAATCATTCCTCATAACTTTTTTTAGTTAATATCATTATTTTGGGCCCTTAAACTACCAAAAGGATGGCCAAACTAAAACCTTTCCTCTGATTCATCCTAAAATGGTAAAAAATGATTCTCATACCATCCACACCATCTAACATCAAGATAATGATTCCATTCTCACCTACCTCAGTATGGAGGATTCTTTTATCCATAAATCCATTCCTCTTAAAAACCAAACCATGTGAATTAATCCACTATCAATGTCAACTTGGGTACTTAGGATAACCCTCACATTATAAAGATCGATCAATCCTTAGATTCCTGGGAGCAATAGGATTACCCTTCCTTCTTTCATGATTGTAGCATAGAATTTACTTGGTTCTATCAGGATATGCCTAGAATTTACTCTTCTATAGATATTCACAACATTATCATTCATCCTAATGCTAAGTTGATTAGGCAAAAGCTTCATAGGATGTAGCCTTGCATCACCCTTCTATTCAAAGAAGAGCTATAGTGCCTCTTATCTATCAACTTCATCCAACCCATTGACTATCCATAATGGGTTTCCAAAAAATTTCCCATTACTAAAACCATAGGGGGACTTTACCTTTGTATTGAATTTTGTGACCTCAACCTTCCTTGCCCAAAATATGACTTCTCTTTGCCTAGAATTAACTAACTTATTGATCTTACAGCTAGCCATGAGATGTTATCCCTTATGGATGTTTTTTCAAGATATAATCATATCTTGATCACCCCCAAGGTTATCATAAGAATTATTTCATCACCCCATGGGGAACCTTCTATTATTAGGTCATGCCAATTGGTCTAAAGAATGTTGGATCAACCTACCAATGTGTGATGACCTTCATCTTCCATGATTTCATACATAAAATCATAGAGGAATATGTATATGATCTCCTTGGGAAATCAAAATACCAAAAGGATTATCTATAAGTTCTCAAAATTATCTTTGAACACATAATCCACTTCCATTTCTGACTCAACCCCAAGAAATATATTTTTTGGGTCTAATATAAAAACCTTCTTTGATTTATCATATCTTTTAAAGGAATCAAATTAGACCTTACCAAAGTCAAAGTGATCCTAGATATGCCACCTCTATCCCACCTTAATAAAATATACAACCTATAGGGGAAGCTCTAATCCATTTGTCCCTTTGTCTCTCAGCTATCAGAAAGATATCAACCCTTCCACTATCTTCTTAAGAAAGATGCATGTTTTAAATGGATTAAGGAATGTCAACAAGCCTTTGATTCACTTAAAGAGTAACTTATTTCTCCACCCATTCTTACCCCTCCTAAAGAGGACCAACCCTTTTATCTTTATATATCTACCACTGACTATTACCTAGGGGCAATGCTCACTCATCATGATGACTAGAACAAAGAATAAGTTGTATATTATTAAATTCAAACACTTATAGAGTATGAGACTCAATTGTCATGTCCCCTTTTCAATTGACATGTTCTGAGTTCATGGTTAGCCTATTATGCGACCTTCGTAGGCTAATAAGATGGATAGAGGGTCATAATGGAGCTTGGCTCGACTTTGATTCACAAGATTTTTACATTTGATTTTCATTCAGGGTATTTCAGACACATTTGGCATGAGCTCCTACTTTTTAGGGATATTTGATATGCAACGGAGCGCCTTTATTGTGGTATGGTTATGTGCGGAATCACTCCCTGATTCACTAGCTTCGATCGGTTCATGGATCCGACATGTATTGAGGGAGATATTAATATTTGATTGATTTAATCAAATATTAATTATTTAGCCTATTTTTAATTAGAAACCCTAATTCTAATTTAAGAAACCCTAATTAGGGCAAGCATATCTTTTTGAGGGTATAAGGGTTTCTCATGGAGGCCATTGTTGATTATGCTATTGATTATTGATTATTGGTTTTGATCAATTTCTTCTGTGAAGACTGAGCCTAGGGTTCTAGGATTCCATTTGCATTGGAGAACGTTCCCTCTTCAGTGTGTGCAATTAAGAGGCTGTGGAATATCAGCTGATATATTGCCAAAGTGAGAGATAGCTTCATCCAGAGGTTATCACAGAATTTCAGGTTTGAGAGATAACTTCACACAGAAGTTATCACAGATATTCCAGGTATTTATTGCTTTATGTTTTGATTCAATAAATTATATAGCTAGAGATCTACTGTGCTAGAGACATATATTTCAGATCAGGGGTTGAAAACAGGGAAGTTGTGTTTAATTTGCGGCCGTACAGAATCCGTACAGGTTCGTACAGATCAGTGCAGGAACCAACCTCGGCAGACAGAGGGTTTTCAGTGACCGACATCGGTCGACTAAAGACTGACGTCGGCAGAAATCCGACCGACAGAGACCGACGTCGACAAGATATCGACCGACGACGGCGACTGTGTGTCGACACAAAAGGGCCAAGACTTTCCAAAATTCAATTTGCACTTCCAGATTTGCAAAGCCAGGGTTTTCAAGGCTGTATTTTATATTTATATGCATAATAGAGGATGGCAATTGTAATAGTTTAGAAGGACAAGTGATAAGATCTATGAATTACTATTGAAAAAAACTATATTATTGTTATCATTCTAAATTTATTCAACAGAGATTATATATTTGTTCAGATTTTTTGTGTTGCTATATTTCCTGTTTTGGAGGGGATATTACATCAATACACCCATATTAATAATATTTGCCTTGCCTTAGTCTTTGTGGCTACAAAACTTCATCATTATCTCCTCAATCAGAATACCTATGTCATCACCCACACCAACCCACTCAAGTACATGCACTCTAAACTATACCAAAACTAGCATATGGCTAAGTGGCTCATGATCTTAGATGAGTTTGAACTTAAGTTTCTCTAATAAAGGTCAATTAAATGGCAAGTCATTGTTGACCAATTGGCCAAGGCTCCTTTTCTAGACAACTAACCACTTCCTCTTACATTTCTTGATGAGTCCATTGTGACTCTTTATCAAGAAGACATCACCTACCAAATGACCATGTTATTTGATGGCTTAAAATGTCAATGCAGTGGGGGTGCTAGAATTTTTCTCATTCCCCTTAGTGAAAAACCTCTTATTCTTTCCTTCAAACTTGATTTTAAGTGTACCAACAATATGGCTAAATATGAAGCCCTATTAATAGGTCTCCAAATTTCTCTAGCCTTGGGAGTTAAAACTATTAGTGTCTTTGGTGATTCCCAATTTATGGTCAAGCAAGTAAATAGATCCTACCAATGTAAGAATGATGTCTTGTAAAGGTAAAAATAACTAGTTGATGTACTTTTTACATCATTTGATCATTACATTATCTAGTCTATTTTGTGGTCTATCAACAAATTTATGGATATAATGGATTCCCTTACTTCTTAGATCCCTTCTCAACCTTCCAAATCCAAGATTTTTGTCACCATTCATGATTTCATCACACCCTCTTATGTTAAATCTAAATTTCCTACCATTTTTAGTGTGGATGAATCTCCATAAGACATTTGGTATCAATAAACCTTTGACTACCTCAATCTCGACATCATTTTGCCCAACCTCTTTAGGAATTCCCAATGAAATTTTTTTTAGAGTACCTCTTGTTATACCATACTAGGGAGAATCCTTTACAAACATGGTTTTGATGTCCTCCTTATCCATTGCTTTCATAGTCATGAATCTTCCCATGCTATCAAGGAAACACATGATAGAATCTATGGGGACACTTTAGTGGTTTAGCTATCAATAAATGCATCTTTCACCTTAGTTACTATTGGCCCAACCTCAACTAAGACCACTATGATTATGTAAATAAGTGTGTCATGTGTCAACAACATGCCAATTTACATCACATTATATCCCATGGCCTTCAAGTATCTAAGGACTTCTAGCCCTTCTCATAATGCTGACTATATCTCATTATGGAAATCAATCCTTATTATTCATATTGGCACCACTCCATCAGTACCACTACCAAGTATTTCACCAAATGGGTGGAGGCCATTCCTCATTTTTTGACTAAAGTGAAAAATATTATCATTTTCATCAACCATCATATCAACTACCATTTCAATTTTCCCCATAAGGTCATCATTGATAATGGTAAATATTTCAGAAAAAAGAAATTCTAAGGTATTTGTGATGAATTTGGCATCAAGTTAAGCTTTTACTTTCCTTATTATCCATAATTAAATATACATGTGAAATCTTCTAACAAAATCCTCAATAAACTATTAAGCAAACTGGTCAATACTTTTAGTTGAGATTAGCATTTTCATATCCCCTTCACTTTATGGGCCTATCACACTAGCATTTGAACCTCTAAGAATGCTACCCATTTCTCTCTAGTCTTCAGAGTAGAGGCAATTTTGACTCTTAAAGTCTAGATTCAATCTCTTCACATATCCTTGAAAGAAATCATTTTTGAGAGTGACTGTCATCATGAGCATCTAGCATGACTAGAGCTACTTGATGAACAATACCTAGCTACACTTAATCACCTTTGTGTCTACCAAGAATGAATCATGCACACCTATAAAAAGCACCTAAAAGAGTGATAATTCAACATTGGAGACCTCATCCTAGAGGAAAATCAACATGTGACCAACATGGATAAAAGCAAGTGAGGCAAGTTTGCTTTCCATTGGCTTGGACCCTATATCATAACCCACAAGTATAAATCAAGAGATTATCGTTTGTCCTCTCTTGAAGAAAAATAAAAACTTAAGCCTCTCAATGCTTTACATTTGCACCCTATCTTCTATTAAACAAGGATTAAACTCACCTTTTATCTAACTTAAGCTCATCTCTTGATTTGTGAGATTTACACCTTCCCCCCTTATCCCATCTTTTTAAGGATAATTGATTAAAACACAAAACCATGTGATTAACTATCAAATTCATAACCTAGTCCTAAATATGGGTACCATAACTCTACCTATGATATGGTTCTCATGGATACTTTTTTTCCTTAATTAGATAGAATCTCATGGTCATTATCCCTCAAACCACTCCCTTCACCTATTATTAACCTTCTTATTCTCTAGGTTTTGCCCTCATAAAGGTTAACCTCTAACCCTAAATAGACTTGTCCATGTCTAACCTATCATCAAAAAGAATTGGGATACCAAAATATCACTTGGGTAAAATATCTCTAGCATGTATACTACTCCCTTGAAGGACAACTACCCCAAAATCTAAATTGCTTAAAAGATAGATTGATCCCTTGAAGGATAGCTACCAAAATGAACAAATCCAAACTTAGACCACTCCCTTGAATGATGGCTAAGTCAAACTTATCAAAATAAATCATTTTAAGATTATTATATCGATAAAATTCACAAGCCTATCAAAATAAAGAAAAAAATTACCCTATATCAAAATCAGAATAAGCTATCCCAAGAAAGTTGCAATCAGTTTTTATATATATAACATTAGTAAACTTCCTACATCAATTAGTCTACACCTTGGATAAAAACATAGATTTCTCTATTATGGCTCTTAGGTCACCTATCAAAGGGGTAAACCAACCCTCAATAAGGTTACACTACCATTAATATCACCTGCCACCCCTCTCCCCTTTGTACCATCTACAAATTAAGGGATTTAGAGCTTGACATGATGTGATCAAGATACCACTTTATTAACTAATGCATGCTAATGTGAACCATTCAAAAGGATTATGTTATTTAAGATAATTTAATTTTGGGTTTTGTTTTATCATTGAAGATGAAGAAGCATCATGAATTTTTCATCATCCTCTCATAATTGGTTCATGTATTCACTTAGATGTATGTCTTTTAGACACTTAAAACTGGCCATCGATAACCTCAAACCAAGATCTTGGCCAATTTCTACTTAAAATGCATGATTTGGCCTAAAAATGCTAAAATACACTAAATGATGAGAAAATAACATATTCAAATGCTGATTTTGGCTTGAGTATCCCTAAATTGGGCAATGCAATTTATGGGCTAACTAACTTTGATTAGATCATTTCGAGTCAAAATGCTAATTTTGCACCTAGGTGCTCTAGATTGTTCTTTCCTATAAAATCTCTTTCACAAGACATGTGACTTTGTTATTTATTTTTGGTAACATCCTAAATGGGATAATGGATCCAATGCATCTGACATTGACTTCCAATTCCAATCCAGTCAAATTTTGGACTAATAGTAAGGCATTTTGATCAATTTGAGTAATTTGTGCACACAGTGCTTAAACATGCTTAAGAGCTAATTACCCAAATCAAGGCCTAATTAATAATTCCATGTAAACTTGTTTAAAACTTATTTTTATAAATGGATATTGAATATCTACATCATCCGGTGACCTCATTTTTTGGGAAGACATCCCTAGGCCATAAATGCCACAAATATCAGGATTCATGCCTCCCCTACCTCATCAAAGCCCTCCATGCATCTTAATTGATCCTCTATCCCAAATATTTATGATCATATATATCAATTTTAATTATATAATTGGATTAATCCTTAGCCACACATCTCAATCTTAGGATGGATATTTCAGGTTGATCCTAAATATTTGCAAAAATATATAAATAGGAGGCCTTACCACATCATTTATAAGCTACTTTGGTGAAAATTTATAATGCACAAATATCTTTAAGAATCCATTGCAATTACTGTTACCATGACAAATTGATTCGAAGCCAAGCCAATCTACAAGCCAAAGGTGCTAAGGAGAGATGGAGGTAGCCAAGCTTCCATTGCCAAGGACTTCATGAGCAAAATCTAAGCAAGCCACTACAACAAGCATTTTGGAGCATCTAAGGGAGGTAAAAGAAGGTTTATTTTGCATTTTAGTTATGTGTTTTATTCAAGTTTGTTAATTAAGATCTCCCTAGTGTCTAGTCCTAGAGATGTCATGCTAGTTAGTGTGTTTTTTCATTTTGTTTTCATTTTGGAACTAACATGATACTAACCATCCTCTCTTGAGTCAAATTACTAGATCCACATATGGCACGCCCAGTGGGACTAGATGCATCCCACATAATAAGTTAATTTTGTAGCTTTAAAATATTTATTTGGAGCATTAAAACTCTTGGAAATTGATTTTCTAACTTTATTTTGCCATTTTTTGTTTGCTATAGGTTTACACAGTAACCGACGTTAGCTAGTAAGACTGACATCGATTAGATAGCTTAACCAATGTCAGTTAGTAAAATTGACATCAGTTAGATACTTACCATAATTCACATTGGTATAACCAATTTTGGTTAGATAACTTTGATTGGTTAGAAAATGTAACCATTGTCGGTTATATAACTGACATCGGTCATTATGTTTTTCTTAAAACATAGATTTGTGAGCTCTTTTTTTAGAGTTAATTATTTCAAACCTAAAAGAAATTTAAGGCTAAAGGACTTGATAATATTTTATTTGTATGACCAAGCTTGACATTTGCTAAAAACATGTTTAGCTCACTTTTTGCATGTTTAAAAATCAATTAGGAACCTTGTTTTGGTGTTTAATAATTTTTTTTTAGATGTTTATGGTGAATGTTTTCAAAGTTTACAACTAAGACCAAGGGGTAAAATGAACACCACCTCATTTTCCATTTGAGCTTAAAAATGAACTCACATTTTCAAAGCTTTTTCTATTTACTTGGTTGTTTAGATTAAATTTTTGTTTGGCAAAAAGAGGGATGTTGCATGTATGCTCTTCTATTTGTCCCCTTTAGGGAACCCTTGGAATCAAAAGTTCCATTCCTATTGGAAGTAGCCTAGTCCAAGGATTAGAAATAAATTCATCTAAAACACTCCCTGAAAACTCATCAAAGTTTGGGTGACCTTGAAAATGACCCTAAAGTCTTTCCACTTTCATGTTTTCTTTATTTTTATGCAAACTTGGCTTGCAAGGGGGACTTCATCACCTCTCATGAATTCTTTAGGGAAGATTTAACCTAGGGATTCACCTCCTGACATTGAATTCATTTGGATCCTAATTATATTTCCACATGGGATGTATCTATATTTGGACATCGCACTACACTAAGCAAACAATAGGATGTAGTGGTTGTAAAAAGGACTAGACCTTTTATAACTAACCAATGCCACTATCACCCAATTTTCATACTTGTCTTTTTCATTGTTTGACATGAAATTCATTATGCAATTGATTACCCTAGAAACATTTGAAACTTGATAGTTTATTCAACCCCACATGCCATACCCTTGTTAGGATTTGGATGATTATACTTAGGGTATTTTGGTCATTTATCTTTCTTAGTGTATTTGAGACTAAAACTTGTTTGTTTGTGTATAAACCATGTCAAAACCAATTTATCTATACTTCACTCTATTGTCTAAAGAGGTGTTATGTTGGCCATTTTACACCACACTTGTACCTTGAAATTTTTTCTAAACTTGTTTGTTTATGTCATTTGAGTTATGGAGGGTAGTGTTATGCTTCCCAAATCATGTCAAAACATTTTGAGACTTTTAAGTCTTTGAAACATAACATTGACCACATTATTTGATTATGATTACACTGCTAGGCTGCTCAATTTGTTTAATGACTAGTTTACCTTGTACTAAAAACCATTTGTCTCAAACCATGTCATCCATACCATTTGGACCTTTATCTTATGTTGTCACGCTATCCAATCTTGTCTAGTTTGTTTAGTCAGATCCTAGTCTTCAACATTGAGTTTTTAATTATCTTTGTCAAGTTTGGATTCAAACATTGATTGATTTCTATTTAGGCCTCAATTTGTGGGGTTGATACATATACCTTTCTCTTTTAGGTTGCATAACTTTGGTTAATTGATTACCCAAAATTGAAAAATATTGACGGTTTGTTTGCTTAATGCATATCCTCATCATTATTTGTGCCTTTATTTGGGAGAACATAGCCTTTCTCAAAGAGCCTTTTATCTTATGCCTTATGCCAATTGATCATGTTTATGTTTGATTCCATGTGCCATGTCTATGTCAAAGTTATTTCCAAACTTGTTAGATTAAATCAAATCACATTAGCCTTTATTTCAAGTCTATTTTTTGATGCCATTTGGCCAAAATTCCTAGTGCATGCCTATTTGTTTGATCCTACCTTTTAACTCTATGTTTGGATAGAATACCTAGTCACTCAACTTTTCCTTTTCCTAGTTTAGACCTTGTTTGGAACACTTTGACCTAGACCTTTGACATGTCAATTTTTATTCAGACATTTGACCTTTTGTGCATATGACATTTTACATTTGACATCTGATGTTAAGATATTTTTTTTCCAAGTTTCATCACAAATCATTTTAGAGATACAAGCTCCACTTTCAAACCACAATGGAGATACAGCTCCACCCCTTCAACCAAGTTGGACCAAGCTTGAACCATTTGTCCTTTGGACATAGTTTTTAAGAGTTTGTAGAACTCTAAGCCTTTTTATTTTGGATATTTCATCATGTATGCAAATATGTCTAGCTAAACTTATGGTGGAGTCACTTAGAATCCAAATTATGATAGAATGGCCACAAAAATGACTTTTATGGCTTTAGTCAAGACCCCAATGATGTTTTAAATGGTTTGTGAGATAGATTTCTATCTGCCTCATATTAATCATTCACGGGAACAAAGTCACAAAATAAATTACAATCTAACTCGAGACCTTGATTGGTATGAAGAGGCTTGTGAAGAGAACTTTGAAGAATCAGCTAGAGATAATGTTGATTGGGATATGAATCCATACCCTCTTTGCAATAATCAGTACATGGAACACAGTCAAGAACCAACTTATGAGCCAACTCATGACTAGGATGAAATGGTTTATGAGGAAGACTTGGATGCTTTTGCTTATTTAAGAAATCAAGTTTCATGATGTCCTTTTGTTATCCAATCATTGACTACCCCTAACCATCCTTTGGATTATATGAGCTATCCAAATTTGTAACATATAAGGAATACCATTACCATGCATAGGCCTAGTCCTTTGGCTTGTGTGGGCAATCAAGATCCACACTTCCCTATCATTACCATTCTAGGACTTCATCTTTTGGCTCATGTGAGCAATAATTCTCTTGAATTCCCTACCATTATCCAACCTTAAGTCATTCCTCCTTCATTACTATTCCAATCCAAACCTCAACTGATCTAATCCTTCAAAGACTAAGCTATGTTCAAAATTGGTATTTTCTAACTCACTAAAAACCAAGGCCAAGAAAACCAACCAATCCAAGATGTTTTTGTTGAACCAACCACTTGTGATAAGTTAGTCTATGATGAATCACCTATTGATCCTATACTAGTTGTCGATGAGTCTCATACTGATGTGTCAGTATTTATCGAGTCACTTCTTAAGGATTATAACTACCTTTGGGAAAATCATTACCTCAACCATGTGCCTATTTTTCAAGAGCCTCCTATTGACAAGCTAGTCTCTAAGGAGTTGTCTCCTGACCTTTTCCCCATCTTAGAGGAGTCTCACTTTGACAAACCAGTCTTTGTGGAGCCCATCATGTCATTCCAAGTTGTTACTTATCTAATAGTAAACATTCAACAAGACATCATTATAATAGAGTACCCATCAGATGAAGAATTAGAGTTAGAGTTAGGTTTTATTCTTAAATTGATATTAGATTTACCATCAAAATCTAAATCAACATCAGTCTCAACATCAAATTTAGAGTCCCTTGAGTCAAAATTATATTTATATGTAGAATATGTTCATGGCTATTACAACATTGGTTGTGTATGCCTTGAAAATCAATTTGAATACATTTGTGATCCTTCTATAGTTTTTGAAGATGAGTAATTTATCTTTTACACAAGTTATCCTAATATCTTCTTAAAGGATTGTGTAGCCTCTCCCCATTCCATTACCATTACATAGGCCATTACCATCAACCAAAATAGCCATATCATTGACATTTCATCTCCCACAAGTGTCAATTAGGATCAATAGAATCACACTTTATTGAATTACATCCATGGAAACATATCAATTTAATAAGATCAAGGAGGCCAAGACCACATTCATGTAGTAGAAGAACACTCTCCTAGTGAAACCTTTTCGAAGGTGCTAGGATACAATCAAAGTTCCAACTTAGCATCTTCTAGTGAAACTTTTTTAGAAGTGATATAATAAAATCAAAGTCAAAATCTAATTTTCATTAGTGAAACCTTCTCGAAGGTGCTACAATACAATCAAGATAACTTCATTGGTGAAAACCTCTTTCAGGCACCAATAGCTGAGTACAAATTTTCTTCACTACTTGATGAAGACAAAATCAAAGATAAAATCAATATAACTTCCTATCTATAGCCTAATCAGATGGTATCTACTCTCAAGTTCAAACAAAAAAAATGGTGGTCTTATCAAGAGAACAAGTCTTTAGCCCCACCACAACCAAAATTATGTTAAATATGGCATTAAAAACATTATGTGTGACTAAAAGTCCTAATCTTCATTTATTTCCCCACCATTATACATTCCATTATCATCTACCATTCCATTTCAAAAACAAACCTACCATCCATTGTTTGTCCTTGTTTACCATCCATGGTTGTACTTTCCTTTATATAGGGTACAAGGATACCTCATTTCAACATTTTAAGGAATCAAAATCAATGACCAATGAAGATCACAAAAGCATGCTCATCATCAAAATGTGTAGGCTATTTTTGATAGAGCAACTATTGATGAAAATTATTGTTATTCAGCCCATCACTTGGGGACAACCCTCTTACCATTTTATCCAATCTATCAAAAAACCATAATTATCCTTAGAAATACAATGTCATCATATCATTCCATTCCTATCTAGACCAAAGCCTATTTTTAGTCATCCTACCCAATCTTATTTTGCTCTTGGTTCATTTGGTTGTTCCTGTACTATTTGTAAGAGGATTCCAATCAAGTTTTAACAATCAATCCAATCCATGTTCACAATAATAGTCTATGAAAGTAGTGTGATATTTAATATGGCAAGATATCTTTCATCTTATCCATGATTTTTTATGTGAGCTTGATTATAACCGCCTATGGGCAAATCAGTGTCTCACTAGTCTTGCTACTAATTATAATTGCCTATGAGAAAATTAGTATCATTGACCTATACTATTGTATCCTAGTTATAACCACCTATGGGTAAACTAGGGGAAACACTTATTTATCATGCATTACCACATCACCTTACCATTACTATTTTCATTTGACTAGCCATTTACCAGATTTGAGAACTTGTTGGGACCTAGTTGGTTTTTCCCTACATTTTGTGTGGATGGAATTACTATGACTTAAGGTCATTTTAGGACTATGTGGGTCATTATCAATTCATGTTGAGGTCACCTTAGTCCCCCTTTCCATACTCTCTCACCATTTTGCGAGCAACCTAAGCCAGACACTCTCACCATTTTGCGAGAAGGTATCTTGTCATTTTCCAATGAGTTAAGATACCTCAAAATGCCAAAAACATTCATAAAATTTCAAAAATCTAAAAAACATTTATCTTATCTAAGTCTAATTAGTTATCCTTGATCCACCTTACTGGGAAATGGTCATTGTTAGGATGATTTATTTTGCTTTTGTTTTTAGGCTTTCTATTTGTTTATTTAATTCAAGTCGTTTATTTATTTATTTATTTTTTATTTGTTTGATCGCTTCCCTGTTTGTTTGATTTCAGCACTATTGCCTCGACTCGGTCTATATGCATTCATTGGGTGATTCGTTGAGCACATTATTCTTGAGTCCAACCATATTCATATGTCAACATTGTCATCATGGTTTTTATCATTAGTACATTATTTTTGAGGATTTATTGGATCGGGAGTCAGTCCTTATGCATATTTTAGGATAGTCTTCATGGTTTCCTATCATAAAGCCTACCATCACATGATACAACAAAAATTATCTTCACGAAGGTATAAAATCAATGGAGCTATAGAAGTTTCTCCTTGGCACCTTGGCAAATCCTTCCATCCCACCTTTGATCAAATCAACCCATTGGCCATTCTAGTTGTATCATTACTAATAAGGATGAGCATCTCCTCATTGGTAAGTATAATTGAATCATTTACACTAATCAATATTATTCCTCTATCCATCTCTTTCATCAATTTTCACCCACTCCTATTTAATCTATATTCTAGGTTACATCCTTGAGTTATGCTTGCTAATCAACCCTAATTGGGGCACAATCATCTTTAGCTAATCTAGGTCTGCTTAATGATTATAACCACTTATGGGCAAATCATTATTTTGAATTTTATTTTTGATTATAACCACCTTTGGGTAAATTAGCATCTTTTTTACATCAATGCATACAAGCATTTTCTCATTTGGATTAATCTCAACCATAGGTTAATTCTACATTTATTCTTGTTTCTTTTTGAGGGACCATCCATCAACATATGTGACAATCACTCCCTCGAGGGGGCATCATCATAGGCTTCCCAAAACCATTTGGAGCTTTATTATTCAACCATCATCTTATTTTTGGCATATAGGTCATTTCTCATTTTTTGAGAAGACATTGCTTTACCTATAGTTTGCAACATCTTCCCAAATAGGGGCAAACTATAGACACCTAAAATTGGCCACTGATAACATCCAACTAGGCTTTTGGCCAATTTCTACTTAAAATGCACAAATTGGTCTAAAAACACTAAAACATGCTAAATTATGAGAAACTGACATATTCAAGTGTTGATTTTGGCTAGGGTATCCCTAAATGGGGCAATGCAATTTATGGACCAACTAACTTTGATTAGATCTTATTGAGTCAAAATGCCAATTTTACACCTGGGTGCTCTAGATTATTCTTTCCTATCAAATCTCTTACACAAGACACATGCCTTTGTTATTTATTTTTAGTAACATCTTAAATGGATAATAAATCTAATGCATTTGACATTAAATTCCAATCTAGTCAAAGTTTGGACCAATAGCAAGGCATTTTGAACAATTTGAGTAATTTATGCACAGAGTGCTTAAACATGCTTAAGAGCTAATTAACCCAAATCAAGGCCTAATTAAGAATTCCATGGAAATTTTTTGAAAACTTATTTTTGGAAATGGATATTGAATATCTACATCATCAGGTGACCTCATTTCTTTGGAAGACATCCCTAGGCCATAAATGCTATAAATATCAGGATTCATGCCTCCCATGCCTCATCAAAGCCCTCCATGCATCTTAATTGATCCTCTATCCCAAATATTGATTATCCCATTTATCAATTTTAATTACATAATTGGATTAATCCTTATCCACACATCTCAATCTCAAGATGGATGGTTCAGGTTGATCCTAAATATTTACAAAAATATATAAATAGGAGGCCTTACCACATCATTTCTAAGCTACTTTAGTGCAAAGTTATAATGAAAAAATATCTTCAATAAGCCATTAAAATTAGTGTTACCATACCAAATTGATTCCAAGCCAATCCAATCCATTAGCCAAAGGTGTTAAGGAGAGATGGAGGTAGCCAAGCTTCCATTGCCAAGGACTTCATGAGCAAAATCTGAGAAAGCCACTACAACAAGCATTTTGGAGCATTTAAGGGAGGTAAAAAAAGGTTTATTTTGCATTTTAGTTGTGTTTTTTATTCATGTTTGTTAACTAATCTCTCCCTAGTGTTTATTCCTAGAGATGTTATGCTAGTTATTTGTTTCTTTCATTTTGTTTCATTTTGGAACTAACATGATACTAACCATCCTCTCTTAAGTTAAATTCTTAGATCCACATGTCTCATGATTTTCCTTTTTTTCTCACATATATTTTATTATCTAACTTAATTTGTGTGTTATCATTAACAAACTAACCATAATGATAATAAAAACATCATAACAATACCTAGAACAATAACCATTTACCATAATCATTTTTAAACCATAAACATCACAACTGTATCTATAATCATAAGCAACCTCATAACCATAATCTAAAACATAACTACATCACATATCAATAACCATGGATATAATGTCATAACATCATCATAACACCATAACCACATTATAATCATAATCATAAAATCATAACAACACCATAAACATCATAAACCACATTAAATCTATAAATCACAAACCATGATCGCATCACATATCCATGATCATAACCATTTACCACAACATATATATATATATATATATATATATATATATATATATATATATATATATATATATATATATATATATATATATATATATATATATATACATACATCATATCTATGTATAAAACAAAGCATCATCATAATCATATATAATCAATCATCATAAACATTATCCATCATCATCACATGCATAATCTAGTGAGTCTACATCTCATAAGCATATAAACATTTAAACCATGAACCATAAATCATATCTATATATCATCATAAAACATCATATACATCATGTCATCACAGTAAATAGTACATGTAACAATGTGCATCTCTCTCTCAAAATATACATCTCACTACATTGGCTCATAGGCCGGTATCAAAATCACCTATATCATAACATATCATATCATGCCCTTGGGGCACTACTACCACCTAGTGTCTATCTCCTTGAGGTGATTGCCTACCCACTCGCTGAAATGGCCCACTAACCTAGAGTCACTACACCTGCACCACCCACCAAGGTAGATCTATACTCACCCCGTAAAGGCTCTTGAGGACACTACATCAAAACTATGGCCTCATAATAACACAACTCCTCAATAGTGGCCAAGTATTGTGCCATAAGGATACTACTTGGTTGTCTTATTGGTACTATAGTTACTCCTCCTCCCTATCTCAAAGAGTCCCTCTCTTGGATCACCAAGCCTAATGAAGTCCTAGCTTGGTCTCTCTCCCTTGTCATAGTGGTAACCTAGCCTTATAATATCACAATCTAGCCTTGTAATATAGCCACTTGTCTTTGTAATGATGTGATCTATGCATGTGCAGTGGCCAATACTACTCTTACCTATCCATCAAAGCCACCTCCTTATACCTATGGACCCCTACCAATTGGTCCAAATCCATGGGATTCCTATCCCCATCATCCTACCCAAAATATATAGCTACATAAATGGCCTAGTACCATGCTATATACCCATCAACAAAACTAGCACCATCAATCTCTACTCTGACTGGAATCTCCTCATGATCTAGAATCACCTCCTCTAGATATGGATCAGGAAGAAAAAACTCAACATCATCCTACCTGTACCTTGAGAATGGACCTTGGATCCCCTATACTAGGTTAAACTAGTTACATAATCTATCAAATAGGATAAGCTTAGTCTTACCCTCTATCCTCCCATAAATCTACCTCTAGCTCTACATTGACAAAATATGTTGAGTGTAATAGGCCTACCTCAAAAACCTGACATATGGCCTCCAAACCACATCCCCAACCACCAATGCCTCTAATACCTCCCTAAACCAATGTATGTCTCGTATGCCTCCTCCATCTCCTACCAATGCATAGTCACCACTCCATCACTTGAAGCCCACCTTAAAGTCTATCTATGCATATCCATCCCATGGTAGACCCATTGGCCTCAAGACCTTGATATGCTTGTAAGCCCAATAATGAAACATAAACCCCACATTGATACCATATCTCTGATGCACTTGAAACCCTAATAACTCTCTATATATTTGAACCAACAAAACTAGTGCCCATGCAAAAACCATCCAACTAAAAAACATCTCCACCAAAACTCCTAGTATAAAATATGGAAATCATCCACTACTTAAATCAAGAAATGTAAAATAAGAGACTACCATCATCATCAACCATCTATCTTCTCAATATATTTGATATAGAGGTTTGTAACTAAACCCTCTAGTATGCTATCTCATGAATGTATGATCATCACTATATAGGAGCTCCATATGATTATCTCTCTCCTTGTTCTCTATTTGATATATCAACTCCCCCTAAATGGGTAGCCATGTAATACTATGTACATCCTCTAATAGGATGGTCATCTCTTCTATTAGCAATATAAATGTGTTCATGTTTAGATCCCATCTCTTAATGAGGGCCATTATCATTGCTGCATCTTATGACACATGTTATAAGTCCCTCATCATATTGAGGCCAAACTCCTACATATATGTATAATCATCCTTAGTCATCCCCTGATGGATCTTTGAAAATATCCAAAGGACATGATCCCATATCTAGATCAGATCTCATGCTTACAAAAATTAATATAAAATACACTTAGATTTCTATTTACCCATTCTACCCATGGATTTTACTATGTTTTACCTGATTTCACCTACCTACTACACACTTACTTTTTTTCTTTTCTATCTTAACTACATTATCATATCTTAACAACCTTTTACCCTTAAACCCATTTTTACATAACCTTTCATCAAACACAATCTTACCCCTAAACATATTGATTTTCCATTAACCTAAAACATTTATCAAACAAACCTAACCCCTTCATCAACCATCAATGGTCACTATTATTATCGATGGTTAGCTAGCCCTTTGGCCTTTGGTTTTCTACCATCGACAAATGGCTATGACTATCGATTGTCACTATGTATTACCATCAATAGAGAATACCTAACCTTACCTACCCACAACCATCCTAAATTTCATTTTAATCCTAAATAAACCTATCATTATACTTATCTTGACCCTCTCTCAACCTACCTACATCTTCAATTTCAATTTTTACCCATAAAATCAACCAAAATAATAGACATAACATAATACCTAGGTAAAACCCAAAACCCTATCAAACAATAAACAAACTAATACAATTCAACTATCAACTGACCCAATCACTCTATACTATTAATTTAAGGTAGCACCTACCTCATTCCTTGACCATCATCAAGGAGTAATCCTAGATCATACTACTCAATTGTGTCCTTATATAACCTACATCCTCAAAATAATAGTCTAGTCCACCTCAATAATCAAAACACTAATCAACCAATCAACAATTGCCTCATCAACACCCTTATGTAAAATACAAAAATTGCCAAATATACGGGAGTCAGAGAGTTAAAACACCAATAGTGAAAATGATTTATATTTTCACTTTTAAACCTTTAGATTTTTAGGGTTTATTCCTATCCATATATGGTTAGGGTGACCACTAATGGTTGATTTTGGGACCCCTGATCATTGATAGTTAGGAAACCCACTTTTTAACAATTTTGGCACCAACACTCTTGTGCCACCTTTTTAGAGATTACCCTTTTCAAAAAAACCACAAAAAACATTTGTATAACACCTATTATCTAGAAACTAACCATGAATTTTTTTATAACACCCTCTTTAACTAACCATCCAACCATATCCACCTCACATTGGCCATTTTGGCCCAAACTATCACATATTTTTTATGACCTTGCCTTGGTCCTTTTTGACCACACCGACCAACCTTATCACATTGAACATTTGAATTTACACTACTTAGTGTATGATTATACCATTTATTTTTTTTATAAGATAACTTCCTACCTTGAATACCCACAAAAACATTGACCTTGTTTAGGAGACTTGATAAGAATAACCTGATTAGTTATGACTAACACTGGGGATTGGTTACCTTGTCACTTATCTTTCTAGAACTAACCTTATTTTTATCAAATATGGAATTTTGTCTTTTTAAAATCTTGGATATAATACTTATTCATATTATGTATTCATGTTTGTGCTTTAAATGCCTAACCACCATTGTCACCAACCTCATAACTCACCATAACCTCTTATCAAACCTTGACTCAATTTTAGTTTCACCTCATCAAATCTTGATTTGAAGGGTGACACCTCCTTCTATTATTAGGCTAACTAAACCTTCAACCCATAATACATTTTTATTTTATATCTTGTTGACATAAACCATATAACCAAAAAGTGCAAAATGTAGACACTAAAATTCTACACACTACAGTTTTGAATGTCAAAACACCCCTAGATCAGACCATTACCCAATCTATGACCATGAAATTGGTTAAAGTTAGCTAATTAGATAACCAACTTATTAACTTACCCATTTTTACCCCACTTAACCTTCAACCCTCAACTGTTGATGGTTAGTTTAACCATTGATGGTCACCCTAATTATTGACAGTAAGGTTCCTTCCGCATCTAAACTAACAGATCACTAGTTATGCATAGGCTAACATAGTATAGTTTAATATATTTGATTTACCTATTACTAACACATCATGATTCATAAAAATAAATATCCCTAACCTCCTATATAACCTTCTACCTCCATCTCTCTTTGCCTATAAAAGGTGGGGAGTAGGAGGTGAATGTGGATCCTTCACATCCATAATCAAGCATTCTTGCACATAGGTGATCACGCTATCAACTAGTGAGTCTTATTTCAATAATTTATCAACTAAAATAAAGACTCAAACCTCTACCAAGATTTATCTTGAGGATAAGTACCATTACTCTACCAAAATTGCTTCAACCATCAAACATTAAGTAACAAAATAGGTATATTTTATATTGCCAATTTTGTTATTTTAGTATTTGACCTCCCTACCGCAATCAAAAAAATTTACATATTAATTTATAAAATTTTATACCTTTAACCAAATCCCAAACCACTCACTAACCCATTATACAACTCCTTTTATAAACATTCCTAGAACCCATACGATTTATCGATGGTCACCTTGACTATCAACAGTCACCTTCAATGACCAATGATTACCCAACTGTTGATGATCATCTTAATCACCGATGGTTACCCAAACTATTTATGGTCACTATGGTAGGAAATAAAAATTTATTTCCAACCCCTTACCCCTAACCAAATTTGACTTTCTATGTCCCTGCCTATTCCCAAAGACCTTAACTATTTTTTGGACCTAAATTGACCTACTTTGGCACTAGTATTGACCCACTATTACTATATTTAATTTATTTTATTTATCAAGCATCTATCTCTTATTTTATTTCATTTCATTTATTTCTATTATTTGATGAAATTATTTAATTTTATCTCTTTCAACTTAACTATTATCAAAGAGTGGATTGGCAACCTCCTAATAAGCTCACACTTCTTAGATCTAGCTCATGCTAGGAATTCCACCTTACTATATTTTTAACAACCCCTCTTGTTAGTTATTTATTATCTATAGGTCATCCTTCCCAAGATAAAGAGGAGCTCTTCACAATCATCTAGATCATTCATACATAAAACAACCAGATTCTTCTACCACATTCTTATTACTAGTTCCTTACTTATTCCTTTTCTAAGAAATAGAAAAAAATAAAATAAACAACTAAAGTTTAGTTGTGTACCCAAATCTGAATTAAAAGTTAAATAAAACCTATAATTCATCCTCATATCATGATTTGAAATGATTTTCTCTAGAAAACCATGAAATAGATACACTTCTTTCATGAATCTCTTTGCAATATTTGGTGCATCATCTATCAAATTGCCTGGTATAAAATGTGTTACCTTGGTTAGTTTATCAACTATAACCAAAATCATGTCATTCCTATTTCATGATAATTGTAACCCTTGGACAAAGTCCATATTGATCACCTACTATTTCCATTTTGGTATGTCGTACACATATAACAATCTAGCTAGATACACATGTTTAGATTTTACTCACTAAAATTCTAGACAATGTGACACAAATTCCACTACATCTTTCTTGATTCCCTTGATTCCTTTCTAGTAATAAAGTAGTATAAGCTCTATCATGAGCTTGGTTACTCTTAGATGTTTTGAGTATGGGGCATTATGTAGTTACTTTAACATTGTACTATTTAGATCCTCCTAATTTGGCACATACATCCTTCTATTGTATTGTAGCAAACCATCATTATCTAATCTATATCCTTTATACCTAAGATTCATATCATTCTCAGATAACAATTTCCTAACTTGATCATATAATTCATCTCTTAGTGAGAATTTTATCACTTTATTCTTGAAATTACTCTTGATAGTAACCATAACTATTATGTACCTTCTATGACTTAAGGCATCAACTACTCTATTTTCCTTGCCTTTGATGTAATTCATATCAAATTCATAGTAAAAAAAACTCTAACTAGTGTCTCTAATAAGCATTCAAATTTGGTTGGGTGAAAATTTATTTGAGTCCCAAGTTATCAATGTTGAGCTCAAATGGTTTTCCCAAAAAATAATGTCTCCATACTTACAAAGCATGAATAATTGATGTAAGTTCAAGGTCATGAAGAGCATAGTTTAACTCATAAGGGTTTAGTTTTTTTGATTCATAGGCTACCAATACACCATCTTGTAAAATAAATCCTCCTAGTCCATCCCTAGACACATCTGTAATCACCAAAAATTGACCATTAAGATCAAGAATTCTTAACACTAGTGCTAAAGTAAGCCTTATTTTTAATTCTTGAAAATCTACTTGACACTTATCTGACTAGATAAAACTTTGATTCTTACACTACAGAGAGGTAATTATATTAACTATCTTAGAAAAATTTGAAACAAATTTCATATAATAGCTTGCTAATCCTATGAAACTCCTTACCTCCTAGACATTCCTTGGTTTTGAGCACTCCATAATGTCTCTTATCTTATCTAAATCAATTGAAATATTGTCTATTGAGATAATATGTCCCAGAGATTACACTTTCTTTTACAAAAATTCACACTTGGATAGTTTGGCATACAACTTGTGATTTCATAAATGTTGTAAAACTAGTTCCATATATTGAAGATGATCTTCTTCATCCTTAGAATATATAAGAATGTCATCTAAAAAGACCAGAATAAATTGATCTAGATAATCTCTAAACATGTTGTTCATGAGATTCATGAATGTTGTAGGTAAAATCATCAACTCAAATGATAATATTATAAACTCAAAATGTCCATATCAAATTATAAATGTTGTGTTAGGTATATCCTCATCTTTTATTCTTAACTAATGATATCCAACTCTAATATCAATCTTATAAAAAATTGGTTCTCCTCACATTTGATTGAAAATATCATCTATTCAAGGTAGAAGATACCCATTTTTGATAGTTACTTTATTCAACATTCTATGATCAATGAAAATTCAAAGAGTACCATCCTTATTCTATGATCAATGCAAATTCAAAGAGTAACATCCTTATTATTAGGTACATTTACATGCAAAATGGTGACCTCTAAAAATTAAGAAACCTCTAGGTGATCCCTTCCTATCAAAGTGTTAGTTTCCCATGAAATTGCATTTGGAACCATTTCCTAGTTTCTTGTTACTTGAACCACTATTAAATCTAGTATTATAACCCTTGAAATAATTCTTGGAGTCCCCACTCCTTTAATTCTAGTTCTTCTTTTTGAAACCTAGTTTATAACTTCTAAAAAAAATCTTAAACTTGTCCTTGACCTGAGCAAGAGATTTCAATTTTTGCCCCTATTTGACTTCCTTCTCAAAGACTTAGTCCATGTTAGATGGTCTATGACTGTTCACCTCTCCACCAATCTATGGTTTTAATCCCATGATGAACTTCCTAATTTTGGTCTACCTGATATTGAGGTACATATTTTAGAATCTTGGTGAACTATTACCGGTACTCATTCACTAATAAGTCTTCTTGCTTTAGATTCTAAAAACCTATAAGATTTTAGTCAAAATAAACTGTGAAATCCATTGTGATTAAAATAATGTCACAAACTACTCCCAAGTAGTGGTGGTCAAATTCAAATTCATTTCCAACTTCTTATTGTCCCACCATGTAGATTCTTCTCCAGCCAACTGATATGTTGCCAAAACTTAGGTGACCTCTAATTAGTTTTTAATCTTGAAATACTTGTCCATTTTAGTCAACCATGCTTCATCTCCATCTCCCATAATGGTTCCATCAAACTTAGGTAGATTCACCTTTTTCATATCCCTATCCAATTCTATAGCTACACATGATCTCATGTCTTGAGGCACTTCCTCATGTCACTGCTCTTGAATAATTTATTTCTCAATAGGATGTTATTCGAGATCAACTTCATGGGTTTCCTCCTCATTTCTATGAATTTCTTGTTACAGGGCTACAATTATGTCCTTAGTCTCATTTATGGCTATAAGAATTTGATCTAACTTTGATGCTTTCTCAGTGTAAAATTGGTTTAGATCAAATGGAGGGTTATTTTGATTGAAATTTAAAGTAACCTCTACAAATGTTATTTCTCTCACCATTCTTCTTTCTAATAATAGAATAAAATAAAAACATCAATGGATTCATTAAGTCCTAGAGTTCAAGCCACAACTTCGACACCATAATGTAACATCCTAACAAGGATTTACTATAATAATACTATAATTATTTTTTTAAATGTGTACATATCACTTATTCTTTCATTACATTACACCATGAGAATATAATTAGTAATATTAATATAATTAAACATGTATCAATATAGTTATTGATCACTAGTATCTTATGTAACACAACTGCATAAGGAAAGTATTTATAATAAAATCTAGCTATAGATGATACAATAATATAACCACTACTATCAATGTATAAAAATTAATCAATTACAATTTTAATAGGAATTATGCCTCAACATAAATACAATAATAGATACAATGCTTCATGAAGCTTGAGTCACTCTAACTCATGTATCTCTAATAATTTCAAGTGTAGTCTCCAAAAATTACTATTGTGGGAAGGAAGAGAATAATCCAAGTGTTTTTCCACACCAATCATAGACCATAAATCCCTCACACAATATGCCAAATAGGGAATGGTCCTCCATTCATGGATGGGTATATAGTGTCGATGTGAGAATCCAAAGAGACAAGCTAGTACCTATGTTTTGTAAGATTATAATACATGATTAGTACCATAAATATAATACATTCTAACATGATATATCACAAACATGTAAATCATACATATGAAATGATAATGTCCAATTAAACATTACTTTGGCCAAAGTTTTTAATAGTTATTGATCTCTAGGATTAGTCAAATTTATATAAACCACTTGATTAGATTACCTTCATCTGGCATTAGCAATGCTAAGTAAGCTAGTGAATTTTATGTCACTACTTATTTAGTACCAACAATGCAAGATTTGGTTAACAATATTTAACCAATAGATTCATATAGATTATTTCTACTAGCAGGTAATAAAACATGCTATATATAGGTATAACATTTATGCATGCATTTAATCTAAAAAATGTATGAATGAATCCTTTATATGTTATTTAACACATAAATAATAATAATAACAAGTACAATTTTTAATACCAAACATTTACTTAGACTACATGAACTAATTTGTATAAGTAATTTCAAAAGTAGTACAACCAACAATGTCATAATATAATGTACCCTTTACTCAATTACAAACAACAATCACAAATAAATAAAAGATAATTTAACTCATAAAAAAATTAATATTATTTAATTTATGAAACTTAATATACTTTTAATAGGCTTATGCCTATAAATATAGTTCCATGTCTTTCAGGATTTACTAATCAGAATCTATAATTATTAGATACACACCACATTGTATAAATATAAGCTATATATGTATATGAGAACCTAAGTTCACATATAGGTATATTCTATATATTTATTAATTTCACATATATATACCCCATAATATATATATATATATATATATATATATATATATATTTTAATGCACAATTATTATTTTATCATAATAAATTATTTTCTATTTTCCTTCATAGAAAACTTATGTGATTCATACAACTATTTAATCTTTTCTTATGAAAAGCATTTTAAGTTATAAATAGGGTCTCCTCATTTATTATAACCCATAGTTTAGATTCAAAAATTTCATCATATAAAAATATAATTCAATCACTCAAATAAATTACCCTATTTTTCATTAATTTAGTCCTTTGACTGTATAAGATTTAACAAAGTAAAATAAGTAGTAGTTAAATCAGACCTAAATTTTACCTTATTTATCTTTTGGAGTTTTTATATTTTTCCTGAGCTACAAAGTGTCTATTTAGAATTGAATCCATCTCTAAAACATAGACAATAGATCTTTATTTAGCTATATACATTCTATATAATGGAAATAGTTTGCTATTATCTGTTCAAGCTTTTACCTAGTCGACTTCATAAGTTCAGTATATTTATAAGATGAATATATATATATATATATGGATCCCTATTTATATGTCTAAGAAAATACATTACATATATTCTTTGTTTTGTGATACAATAACTTACCCTTTTTATATACCCATATTTTTGTAAACATCATGCATAGTTTTTTTATGAACTCTCAGTGTTTTAGACATACAACTAAGGTTCAATTTGTAAATACAAAAATTCATAATTTCATGTGATTTATGTATACATATTATATATATATATATATATATATATATATATATATATATATATATATATATATGTATGCATGTATGTATGTATGTATGTATGTATATGTATGTCTTGTTTGCATTTAAACAACACATGGTCATAAATGTGTGTGTGTGTGTGTGTGTGTGTGTCTATATATATATATATATATATATATTCTGCTCAAATTTATAAAATACACAATCTTTATTTCATTTGAATATGTTTACACAGATCATGTTTTAATATATATACTATATCCTATGTATATACTCTATCTTAAAAGATATGATATAGTTGACACATAAATACATGTATCCATTATTTCAATATTTATGTGTTTTACCTAAAATGATTTCATTTCAAGTTGATAACACAAAAATCCCTTTCAAACCCATTCATAAATTTTTATGGTTTAAAATGAAGAAAAAACCCCAATATATATGTATAAAAGTGACTTGTTTCTAATTTTTACAAAATACACATAATTTAATTATACATAAATTCACTTGTTAATATAAATGTATACATTCATCATATGTTCATGATAACCCCTATTTGACTATCCACCTATATATCTTCATACTATCTCAAAATTATAGTATACCTATTTTCCTTGAAGATAAACCCATTTAAACATTTAATTGACTCAATCTATATTTTTTATCAAGCATAAAAAAAATATTCTCATTTTATATCTACATACTCACTTGACTAAGTATGTGTATATAATATGTTAAATAAATCACAATATTTATTTGAATATCAAACTATCCACCCAGGTTGTAATTTTCCTAAACTAGGGCATTATTCCATTACCAAAAATAACTTAATTTAATCCTTTTATTTAACATACAAACATAACTAATTTTAAATCTTAGGATTTGGGGATAATGGATTAGCTTTGTGGATGGATGAGCCATCCACAAGGCTAAGCATATATCCGTACAAAAATATAGTTCTTTTTACAAACCCAAGGAACCATAACTATACATAAAATTCCTTTAAGCAATTGCAAATTAAAAAAATACCAACCTTATCAATACTTCTAAATCAAAACTCAAAGAACTGGAAAACCTTTTCTTCACTTCTCTGAACTCCTTTATTCTCCTCTTCATGTCTACCTTTTCTTCTCGTTAACTCCCTCTTATCCTTATTTTCTTCATTTATCTCTTACCAACTCAAGATTGCATGTAACTTCCCAAAACTCATAGTTACCATGCATAATTTGATTTTATCCATTTAATATAGACTAAAAACATAGTTAAATTCCATTAACAAAAATAATAAAATCCCTAATCTTTTTCTCTTACTCAAACTTTCCTTTTCTCATTAATCATTATCTTGTTTAAAATACTTTACATGATCCTTTTACGTTACAATCCCTGATGTATGCCAATCAAAAAGTCCACTTTTAACATTATTTGAAATGATAACCAACACTTACAATTTAGTCTATGCATGTCTATCAAAGACAAGGTTTAGATCATAGGATAATGTTTAGGATAATTCAATATTCTTTAATACTTAGTAATAATAATAATCTCATGTCTCATATAATAATAAGACTAACACAAAGTCCATCATATTCTTATATAAAAATGGTAGACCATATAATTATCTATTCTAATCATAAAAATATAATCATTTGTGTTGTTACTAGATTATATAGACTATCTATGTCTTTCATTATCTTAATATCTTAAGGCGTGTATTGATATTTTAAATACCAATGATAATAAGCCAATTTTTTAAAACATTTCAAAGACTTATATTTAATCTATATATAATAGTAACTAAATATTATTTGCATAGATTTATGTTTCCATAATCATAAACAAGCATGAGTACAATAACATAATCTAATCATACTACAACATTATGTTCTAAGTATACGTAAAATATCCATAATGTAATCAGACACATGATTTATTCTGCATAAGTAATATATTGAACTAACACTCACTAACACATAAAATTTAATATCTAGTTACAAATAACTTTAAAAAAATGTACTACCACTAATAAACCACATAATGCATATAACAAGTATTATTTAATGTGGTGTGTGCATGGGTTTTAGTCATTCCTCTATCATCCTTCACCATATCCATCTACATCAACCTCTCTAATGATGCTTTCCCTCCATCATGCTCTGAGGGATGAAATTATCCAATATCCATCTCATGACAACAAGGTAGTTAATCAAATACATAGTGATATATGTCACAAAAATAATTATGTAATACCAAATGTAACATAATCATTATGCACATAATTCATAATACAGATAACTCATGGTAATGAAATCATGAAATCAAGTAACATACAATCTATCCTATAACAACATATGATTTAATAAAAAGTAATTAATCAATTTAACATAATAATCCATAGATAATTAGGTAAATTAGCTTAGTGATAAATTTGGATGTGACACAATTCCCAACACCTCTATGTGGAACTTGGAACTCACTTGAAGGTCATATTTTATGCACATTTAGGTTTGTATAGGTTTTATCTATGGAAAACCTTCATCCCTCTCAATGATGTGTTGGATTCATGTGCCTCTATTCAAAATAATTATGCATTTGGAGTGTTTATGATGGATTCTTTGTGATATTAGCTCATTCTCTAAGATTTATAGTGTGTCCAAAGTAATAAGGGCACTCACTCTATGCTTGGTGCATCACCTTTCACTTTATAGATAACTCTTACCTTTTATCTCCCTTTTCCCTCAAAATATTAAGTTTAGATTAGCAGTCAATTCACCTTTCTACTCTTTAGGTCTATACATTGGTCTTAAACAAGGTGTACTTAGAATAGAAGGAAGTCTACCTACTCTAGAGGATCATCCTAAGGAGTGTAAGGGTTCCATACCTTGGGAACACTTGTAATGAGATAACTAATACTCTATTAATGCAACAAATAAATAACACTTCCACACCAAATTTCAAACAATTCGATGCCCTATGCAAGAAATTAATGATTTATGCCCTACAAAAAAACCTCTTGAACTTCAAACCATCCACATGTGCATGTTTTGAATGAAAATATTTTATTACACACCCAATGGAATGATTAAAAAGAAAGAATTGAGGAATCAATGTTATCCATAGCTAATAGTGTTGTAGACACTCAGTCTTAGTGCCTAGCAACTCTAAACATTCATAGTTTTACAGATTGACCCCCCATCTACATACCAAGACAAACAAGATCATCTTCAAGGGGTATTGATTTCCATTTAATTAAGATTTTTGTGCCCTCTATAAGAATAAGGGTAATAATATATTCATCCCTTTTTAGGAGAAATAATGGTTCAAGATAGTCACCACCTAGAGATCCATCTACACCCCTATTTGGGAGGTTCCCTACACCTAAAGTAAGATTATTCCCTATCCCATTCATGGTTGTGCAAATAAACTAGTTATTTATTCCTTTTAATGGAGACAGTCCATTAATTCTTGCCCAATATGATGACATTCCAATTGAAACCCTCAAAATTTTGTCATAATTTAATGAAAAGAATACAACTTCTTCTATGGAGCATATTCAAGATATTATGAATATTTACTTAGTGCACCATTTCATTGAGGAGAACATAATAGTCAAGTTGTTTACCTCTTCTTTCAAAGGAAAGTCACTTTGGTAGTACCAAGGCTTGAGAACAAACTCAATTTACAACTAGGATGAACTTAGGGAGGAACATGTAAGTAATTCAAAGACCAAAGAGATCACTTATCCCTAATAGAGCAACTTACAACTATAAAGAGAACCCTGCATAAGATGATGGTTGATTTCAACTTTAGGTTCTAGAGAGTCTAGGATAAAATTTGTCTCTTATGTAATCCATCCATCAATACTACATTTTTATATTTTTTGAAAACTCTTAACAGTGCTATTTTTATATTTTTATAGCTATGATGATATAATTTATGGGAGGTGCATTACTACGTGATGTGTATAAAGTTGTTGTGAATGTAGAAAATTGTTTGATCTAGGTTGGGAAATTTTCACCCAAACCTCCTATTCCACTCTTCCTAGAGCTACTAGCTGGCCAATGTGTTGTGTAACCTTCATTGACACCCATCTCTATCATAGTAAGCCTACCTACCTCATCTATTGCATCCCCTAATGAATTGATTGAGGTTAGACCACTGTTATAAAGCTTTGAAAATGATCTTGTATCCCTCAAAAGGTAAAAATCATAGTATTCCAAACCCCATCAAACCTCTACTCAAAAATACTAGTCAAGTATACCTACCTACCAAGGTGGTATAAAAACACAAAATTATATCACATATAATAGACCACCTTATGCATAGAACTCCAACATTGTTGTACCTCTAGATCCCTTATACCCATGTAGAATAATCTTGCATAGAATCTTGAATAGTTTTTCCTATGCAATCAACTATATAATTAGGATACATGTGGAAACATAGTCATGAACCAAGCACTCATGGTGTAAATTTTATCACAGCCTCAAGAATAAGAAAATATTGTAGCTCGGCATGGAGAAGAAACTCAAGTTCTAGCATAGAAATAAGAGTGGTCTACCCTTATTAATTAGTAGGAAGATGACATAAACTATGTAAATTAGTGTGGTGCATTAGATGCATGAAGCACCTCAGTTTCTTTCAATACAAGATTTAAGAGGAGAGCAAAAGAGGAGGTGTTACCAATGTTAGTGCCCTCACTTTTAATGACCTAGGTCATGTGTGTAATTACATGATCCCAAGTACCTATGTAAACTTCAATGAACACAAAATAGGTCATGTAAAGAAAGGAGTAGAATCAGACCAATGAGTAAGTCTAATAGGAGGCTACCATCTAAAAACCACAACTAAAAGGATCCCAAATTCCCTTCAACATAGTCAAATAGATGAAGAAGATGAACTTCAATGTAACCATGTGGGATGATCTTGATAATATTGTTCAAATAAATTTTTTATAGAGTTCTTTGAAAATCTTTCAAGACATCACAACTTATGCCTTCCATCTATTTGAGTCTATGTGACTAAATGAATAGGTGCACAATAATTCTAAACCACCCCTATTTTACATCTTATTGATTATTGGCAAACACCTAGTGCATAATTGCATGAGTAATTCAAGAATGAGTACCTCAGTCATGTTGAAGAAGATCATGGATATGCTTGTAATTACATATTCTTTTATTTTAAAGGGAATTGTCTAATTAGATGGTGTAATCACCTAAAAGTGGTAATTAGATGCTAAGAGTGTCTCTTGAGTTACCCTATCCCTAGGCTTACCATATACCTATCATAGATCCTTAGACTTGAATTTTTAGCCATTCAATAGACTTATTAATTCATAACCAATCAATATAATTTCCCTAAAATATTACCTCTGACCCCAATCCAACTTTCCCAAAAGTTCACTAAAAGGACATTAGCACCACGTTTGGGACACTAAAACCACATGGTACTAGTGTCCCCAACTAGGTGCTACTATCCTTAGCCCTCACTCTTCCCAATTGATACTTTTTAAAACTTGTGCCCCTCCTAATCTAGGTCTAAGCTCATTTTATTATCCATACAAGCAACAAATCCCTATAAATACAAGTCTAATTGACCTCGATTGACTAGATGGAAAATAGATGCAAAAGCTATTCAAACCAAAGATAAAGTTGTGCAAAATCAAGGTACATTATCCATATTCTTCCCTAATTTTTTCATACTACCATCTAAAAAAACCCTAAGTCTAGTTTTAAATCATTCTAGATCTTAAGCACATTCAAGGCATCCAAGGTTGCTCTCATTCTAGCATTCACTTGCACATATATCAAGCACTAGGTGGGAGAAATGCATTGGACTTGATCCATATTCAGAGTATTGTTATGAAGTAAAATCTCTACACAATGGGGTGTTGAGTATGTCTAATTCATCCTACTAACACACTCAAATTTTTCTCATATCACACTTAAAAAAAAACTAGGCTTTTCATACAAAATCAAGATTTATAGGTACAATACATAGCTACAGGTTTTAGTCACACAAGAACATAGTATATAGATAGAAGAACAAGTGCTCCTAAAAATATTAGTAGTCCCACAAAGGGGACATTAGAACCACATCTTGGACACTACACATGGATGGCACTACTATCTAAACTGGGCACTACTATCTAGTGAACAAACAAATATCAGAATCCTACTTGTGACACTCAGAATTGCTTAGATCTCAAGTTTTAGAATCCATATCATTCATGATAGTATATTTTTAGTTAAGTCTTTATTTATCCCTATTTTTTGTTATTTATATAAATTCAAACAAGGTCAAAGTTATAAAAAATTAGTAGATAAATTATTGAAATTTATTTAACTAATTTAGGCATCTCATCCCTTTAACCAAACATAGATATTACTCATGTAAAACCCTAAAAGGTTAAATCATTTTGTGAACCTATCTTAATTCAAGCATTGTATAAAAACCTTGCTTGCATTAATTCCTATTTTCATGCAATAAATTCAAGGTTGCATACTTCTAATTTTATAATTATATTTAGATAACCTAGCTAAATAAAATCAATTTTACATTAGGGTTTTAATTTACTTTACATTTAATTTAAATTGTTGTAAAATAAACCTTAGCTTAGAAAACCCTAACCCTAGATGCTCTTAGGGTTTGTATCCTTTTTCGTCCTATTTTCATTATCTAGCATTAATTATTTAGAATTTATATATTCTCTTGTAGTATCTCTCTTTCAATTTATTTTTTATATGCCATCTAAAAAGTCTATCTCTTCCCTTAAGAAGAAGTGCTAGACTAGGTGGTAATCCTATAGATTACATTTAAATTCCTACTATATGACCCTATAACAAGGACAAGGAACATATTACAACTCTAGATATGAATACTTCACATCTTGATTATGTCAAATTCAATTAAAATGCATCTAAGGATGAGAAATATAACCAAAAACAATATTAGGTCCATATTTAAGGATCAAGACACACTACCTCCACTTAATGACAATGATATAGTTGTGAACAAAAATGAGGTATTACAAGCCTTTTGAGATAGAATTCAAGAACATCCCTATGATCATGCATAGATTTTATAGGACATATTATAAATCAAGAGTAAGAATAATAATGGTCAATATTCTACCCCTCCAGTTAATGATGTTACATCTTTAGTGGGGCTAACAACAAACTTAGATAATATAACTAAAACTTGTTATTCAACTATTAGTGACAACTACTCCACTTATGGATAGTTATTCTTATCTTTATGTAGAGTTCCTTATGCATTAGGTTCTTTCTCTAAAATCTAAGGTGTTACATCTTGAGCAAGGAAAAGATAAGCCTTTACATGCCTTAGATTACAACATTATATTGCATACACCATTGTCACATCATATTTTAGAAACTCTTTTGTCATCTAATTTCACAACACCAAAGCTCACATTATAGGATGGTAAGTATGACCTAGATCATCAACTTCAATATTTCCATGCATCATGTTTGGACTATGTGTCCAATGATTGGATTCTTACAAAGCTATTTCCATGTAGTCTTAATGATTATGCCTTATAGTGGTTCTATGATTTGTCTAACCAATCTATCCTAGAATTTAATCCTTTAGTAGATATTTTATTATCATACTTCTCTATCAACATCAATGACAATATATCATATGCACAAGTGGCACATCTCAAGAAAAATTCAAATGAACCCATAGCCTATTATGTCTTATGGTACAAGATAATCTTATCAAAATTGACTAGCCCCATTGTAGAAAGAGAACTTCAAGATATATTCAAATAAAGTCTATTGCCAACACTTCATGAAGAATTATTATTCAATAATTTTCCCACATTTATAGACATGTGCCACATAGTTAAGGAAAGAGAGGTTAAGCTCTTAACAATGGGAAAAATAAAATATAAAAATGGATTAGATTCAACTATTCAAAGTTCAACCAAACCTCCATATAAGTTTAAAACCACAAAGAATTAAAAAAACCAAAATAAAATAGTCAACATAGCTTCAAATACTTCTCCCAAATTGGTTTTATCATCTCTTTAGTTTAGAGTATTCACTAATTTACCAGATTCACCATTGTGATTTCTACAACAATAAATAGAATATAAAGTCATATCTCTGCCTACCATTAAAGAGGTTGATACGACATGGCCTCTTCTAAAGAGTTAAATTCAAATTCATTCTATGAGTATCATATAACACTAGGACACAACATAAATAGATGCATTATCTTGAATCAAAATATACAAGACATTATTGAGGCAAACATTATTGATGTGGGCACACCCACCAAGGCACTAAAACAACAAATAGGGGCAAAGGCACTTAAGATATTTTGGGATACTTTTCCTAAGAATATATATAATGAGGTAGGAAGCACATTAGGTGTTCATTATACATACCAATCTTATCCACCACCACCCTCCTATCACATAGTTATAGAGGAGACACATACCTTGCATAATATTATTGACATGTATCACACTACAGTGCCACTTAGAATACTTATCACATTATCATAGCAGGAGATTGTGGGAAATGAAATATATTTACTTGTGCTCTTCATACAATCATATATATACCACCATCCTATTAATAATTTCATGGTTGAAAATAGGTCAAGCATTAACATGTGCACTATGACACTCTTACAATACTTGGGCTACATAGAGAAAGATATATTCCCTATAGATATAGTTATTAGTGGTTTTAGTGTCCTTGTTTATAGCTCTATTGAGGAGATATTACTTCCATTTCAAGTGGGACCAACACACATAACCACTCAATTTCTAGTAGTACCTAGTGCATGTGTATTAGACATATTATTAGGCAAACCATGGTTACAAAAACTCATAGCCATCCCATTTACAATACACCAATGCCTCAAGTATATAAATTCTAACTAGGTGGTTAATATTGAAGGTGTCCCATTTGAGTATCCTCTTCCCATCCCACAAGTAATTCCATCATAGATTCTAGTCATACTTCCAACACTGACACTAGTTACAGTTCTAATTATACTACCATATATTGCATGGATATCTATTTTAGTAGAGAGTAAAACTCATATGTATACATCATAGTGTTTATAAAATTCATCAGAGTAGGCTAGGTCTACTTCTATAGTGTCTACATGGATGCATACTCTCCATCAGAGACCATTACTAGAGATATAATTGCATCATAGATATGTTACAAATTGCATAAGACCTCCCTTTATGAAATTTACACTAAGATAAATTATATTTGGGTCTAGGGGTTCTCAACATAGGGCACCTATAGCTTCTACATCTCCTAGATGGATCACCAAGACCACTACAACTCATAGGGAATCACAATCAGTGCCATAACATCACTACTCAAGTAGCTTTAGGTTTAGATTCTATAGCACACCAAATCATGGGCTCACAACTACCCTTTCACACCACATGCATGATCACTATTCAACTTTTCAACTTAGGTCATGGTGATGGCGAGTCTCCCATGAGATTCATTGATTAGTATGGTTTATACCCTTGTACATACTTCTCTATATGTCTTACTCCTTGTACATAGTTTACTTTCATATGCTTGTATATAGATTATACTTAAAAAACACAAAAATAATATACTATCTCAAAATCCAAAAACATTCAAAAATTTCAAAAATTCAAACATTTTATAGATTATATGCATTGCTTTGTTTACATTTCTACTACTTATCAGATATTGCATATTACTAGCTATCCTAATGTAGTTGGTTTTATCATACACATATGCTTCACTTGTTCTTTTCTAGTGCTTTTAGATTCTAGATGGGACTCTAGACCACTATAATAATCTATACCAACCATCATCTACTCATTAGGGCATTCACATCGATCCAAGATTATACATTACTACATCTAGACACTTGGGGTCATCTCCTACACAATTGCTACAACCAAGTTTTATCTTTACATACTATACATTCTATTTATGCATTGATTTATCTTGATATTAATCATTTATATTCATTGATTAATTTTTTTACCAACTATAACTAGTTAGACTTAGTATATATGCACCCTAACATTTACATAGATTTGTATTACACAGTTATAGATGCTTTCATTTCTCATTCCTAGATTAGACTTGATTGTGCTACTATGCTTCTTACATCTTAGAGGGTATTTGAATATGTATTTTTTCCTTATATTATATGCCACTTATCTATTTGTATACCTTTAACATTTTCCCATGTCCCTTGTGTATGTTATTTCATGCTTCTATATGCAGATATTTAAACATGTCCTTCTTTGTGGCTCTACACCAAATTACTTGTTTGCATATGTAGACATTTGACCATGTCCTTATATGTCTTCATTCTCAAATTTAGTGGCATGTTCTCATATCCCTTGTATTGTGTCCCCTTGGCGTACTTTTTTTATGCCTAATATGCTTGTATGCTTGATTATTTGTATTCTTATACACCATGGCACTTATATTTTTATTATTACACACACACACACACACACACACACACACACACACACACACACACACACACACACACACACACACACATAGAAACACACACACACACACACACAAGTTTTTGATGCCATGAGATATCTCATGCATCTTCCTACCCTACTTGGGAGCCTTGATGGATATCATGCCCAATCCCCTTAGGTAGTTATTCATATTTTACTATTTGTATATATTGCTTACATCTATCTTGATACCCTTGTCTAATTTTAGATTAAAAAATACATCTTACATTTCCTACTATTTCTTGGAGACATTTACATTATAATGTTAGGTTTTTATATTATATTATAAAACCATGCTCTAGTAAATACATTTTGTAGATATACTTATTTATAGGTAATTATTCCATATATTTCACAACTACCCTAAAAAAAGGGGGAATTTAAAGGGTTTGTCATAGAGATCAAGATCTTATTTTTATTTCCACCAATACATTTTAGCACATAGGCTTAGTTATAGAGATCAGCCTCAAGGAAGACACAAAATAGAAAAAAGTTTTAGCAGTCAATCCAAACCACATGGAGATTAGACTAGGTAGTCATTAGTGATTATATTAGGACACTTGTACCATAGAGTGATAATATTCACTATAGGTGATACTATCTAGTATCCCCATCTTCAGAATAGTCTAGATAATTTACACCAGTACACTAGGTATAATATATATTTGCATAAATATAGTCATAGATTTGAAAGTTATGTTTAGATTTATCTCAAATTTAGTCATTTTGATTTAGATTCATACCATTTACTCATATATGGGGGCATCATGTGAAACATGATCACTCAATATATTCAAATAAATTATATAGATTCAACTATTACATACTTGATTCAAATTTAGTATACTCATGTACCAGATTGGGGACATGTGTATGACACATTGGTTTCCATATACTCAGCTTTAGATAGGTTGATCAGATGAAATGGGAAATTCTATGTCATTCTCTACATTATATACACTTGTTATCACATTCCATGTTATCACCACATTCATGACTTACGCTATCTATAGTGTTTGGCATTCTTGAGTGGCATAAAGTTGCCTAATATACCTAAGTGGTTGTACAGCCTAATACATAGTTAGATTAATTAGATAATTTTAACACTTTTTATAGTAAATTTATAGATGAATCTACTTCATATAAGGGGAAATGATGGATTCATGACCTACTTGAGGTCTTTAGCCACCTACATGAGAATGTTTGACACATATATAATCTTATTCAGCTATTCATAGAGATCAAGATCCACTAAGCAGGGGTGAACAATGATGGAGTCAAAACCAGATTGAGTTCTTAAACCACCCATATGAGGATTGATTAAACAATCAACTTAGTTCAAGTTATTAAATGATATGGTCACTATATACATTCAAACACACAATTTATCTCTAAGTTCATGCATTGGTTTATTTACCCAACAAGGTGTATTTATTTATTTCCTTTCTCTTTATTCAGTTATTTAATTTCAACATAATATTTTACTTTTAATTATCTCTTTAGTAAGGACTAATTTTTTCATGTTTTAGTTTAGGACATTGATTTACATCATGTTTCACATACACACACCCAGATTCATATATTCAAACTCATCTACATGGGCTTCACTTCTAAGGTAAGTCTAGGTATGCTTCTTTTTAATTTATACTAGTCATTTTGCTTTGTTGTATTACTAGCATAAATTAGGGGAAAATGTAATGACCTAAAATTGGTAATTGGATGCTAAGAGTGTTAGTTGAGCTACCCTATCCCTAGGTTTTCTAGAGACCTATTCTAGAGCCTTAGACTTACATTTATATCCATTTAGTAGACCTTATTCACTTATAACTAGTCAAGACACAATCCATTAACTATCACCTCTAACCCTAATCTAACTTTCCCATAAATCTACCAAAAGGACATTAGCACCACATTTAGGACATTATAACCACATGGCATTACTGTCCCCAACTGGTCACTACTATCCTTAGTCATAAATCTTCCCAATGGATACTTTTTAAAATGTTTTACCCTCCTAAATTTGGTTTAATCTCATTTTATAATCTACACAAGAAACAAAACCCTATAAATATATGTATAATCCACCTCTATTGATTATATGTAAAATAGATGAAAAATCTATTCAAACTAAAGAGAAATTAGTGCAAAATCAAAGTACATTATCCCTATTCTACCCTAATTTATGCATACTACCATATACAACAACCCTAAGTATAGTTTTCAAGCATTCCAAATATCAAGCACATTCAAGGCATCCAAGGCCACTCTCATTCTAGTATTCACTTTCACATACATCAAACACTTGGTGGGATAACTACATCAGACTTGATCCCTCTTCAAATTATTGGTATCCAGTCAACTCTGTACACATCAGGGTGTTGAAGATGTCAAGTCTATCCCACTAGCACACTCAAATATTTCTCATATCACACTTGTAAATAAAATTAGGGTTTGTAAATAAAATCAATCTTTCCATGTATAATACATAGCTATAGGTTTTAGTCATGTAGGAATAGAGTATACAAACATAGGTTTAGGTGCTCCTTTAAAATAGGAATAGTCCCATAAAAGTGACATTAACACCACTTCTTGGAAACTACACATGGATGGTGCTATTATCCAAACTAGGCACTACTATCTAATGTATAGATGAATATAAAAATCCTACTTGTGACACTCAGAACTACTAATATCTCAAGCTTTAGAACCCAGATCATTTATGACAATCTATTTTTAGCTAAGTCTTTATTTATCCCTATTTGTTGATATTTATAGAAAGTCTAACAAGGTTAAAGTCATAAAAAAATAGTAGATTAATTATTTTAATTTATCTAACTAATTTAGGCATCTAATCCCTTTAACCAAACATAGCTATTACCTATGTAAAACCCTAAAAAGTTAAATCATTTGGTGAACCCATCTTACTTTGACAATGACATAAAACCCCAATTTGCATTAATTACTATTTTCATGTAATAAATTTAGGGATACATACTTCTAATTTTTTGATTTTATTTATATAACATAGCTAAATAAAATAAATTTTACATTAGGGTTTCAATTTAATTTAAATTATTGTAAAAAAACCCTAACTTCAAAAACCCTAACCCTAGATGCTCTTAGGGTGTGTATCCTTTTTAATCTTATTTTCATTAGTTGGTATTAATTATTTAGTATTTATATATTCTCTTGTAGTATCTCTCTTTAAATTTATTTTTTATATTCCATCTAAAAATGCTACCTCTCTTCCCTTAAGAAGAAGTGCTAGACTAGGTGGTAATCCTATATATCACATTCAAATTCTAGCTATCTGATCATATAATAAGGACAAAGAACATATTAAAAATATATATATGAATATTATGATCTTGATTATGTGGAATTTAATGATAATGAATCTTGGATGAACAATATAACCAAGAACTAGATCAGGTCCATATTGAGGATCAAGACACACTACCTCCACTTAATGACATTAATATAATTGTGAACAAAGATGAGGTATTACAAGGCTTTCAAGATAGAATTTGGGAACATCTTCATGATCAAGAATATGTTTTACAAGACATATTATAAATCAAGAATAATAATAACAATCGTAAATCTTACACCCCTCCAGTTAATGATGTTGTTAGACCTTTAGTGAGGCCCACTCAACCAACTCAAATAACACAACCAAAACTTCTTATTCGACCATAAATGATGAATGCTCCACTTGTGGCTATTTATTATGCTCTTGATGTAAAATCCTTTATGCATTAGGTTCTCTTTATAATATAATGTGTTACATCTTGAGAAAGGAGTAGTTAAGCCTTCATGCACCTTGGATTCCAACATTATATTACATGCACCATTAGCACATCACATTATATCAACTCTTTTTGCATCCATTTTCATATCACCCAAGCTCACACTATATGATGGTAAGGGTAACCTAGATCACCACATTCAAGCATTTCACATAGCATGCTTGGACTGTGTCCAACATTTAGATTATTACAAAGTTATTTCCATGTAGCCTTTTTTATGATTTGCCTAACCAGTCTATCATGAAATTAAATCCTTTAGTAGATATGTTCCTATAATATTTCTCTATCAACATTAGTGACAAGATATCATATGCACAAGTGACACAACTTAAGCAAAAGTCAAATGAACCCATAGCCTATTATGTCTTACGATACAAGACAATGTTATCAAAAATGACTAGCCCCATGGTAAACAAAGGACTTCAATATATATTCAAACAAATTATATTACCAACACTTCAATAATCAATATTATTAAAGAAGTTTACCACATTTATTGACATGTTCTACATAGTTAAGGAAAGAGAGGTTAATCTCTTAGTAATGGGTAAACTAAAATATAAAAATGGATCGGATTCAAATATTAAGAGTTCAAGAAAACCTCCATATAAGGTTACAAACACAAAGAAAAAACAAAAAAATACAACAGTTAACACAACTTCAAATCCTTCACTCAGATTATTTTTATCATCCCTTTAGTGTAGAGTATTTAATAATCTCCCAGAGTCACCATCCTGAGTTTTATAATAAATAATAAAATACAAAGTCATATCTCTCCCTACCATTAAAAAGGTTAATATGACATGACCTCTTCGAAAGAGTTAAAATTAAAATGCATTATACAAGTGTCATAGGGCAATAGGACAAACCAAAAATAGATTCATTAGACTAAATCAAAAGATACAAGACACTATTCATGTGGGCACACCCACCAAAGCACCAAAACAACAAATAGAGGAAAATGCACTTAAGATATTTTAGGATTATTTTCCTAAGAATATAGTTAATGAGGCTAGGGGCACATTAGGTGTTCATTAGACATACCAGGCTCATCCACCACTAGCCTCCTATCACATAATTATAGAGGAGATGCATCTCTTGTATAATATTATTGACATGTATCACACTACAGTACCACCTAGATCACTTATCACATTTTTAGAGTAGGATATTATGGGAAATGACATATATTTACATTTGTTATTCATATGAGCATATATAGACCACCATCCTACTCATAGTGTCATGGTTAACAATGGGTTAAGTATAAGCATGTGCACCATGACACTCCTACAATACTTGGGCTACACATAAAAATATATATTCCTTATAGATGAAATTATTAGTGGTTTTAGTGGACACATTTAGAGATCCATTAGGGAGATATTACTTCCATTTCAGGTGGGACCAACACACAGATCCACTCAATTTTTAGTAGTACCTAGTGTAGGTATATTAGATATATTATTAGACAGGCCATGGTTATAATAGCTGAGAGCCATCCCATCTATATTAAATTGATGCCTCAAGTATATACATGCTAACTGGGTGGTTAATATTGAGGGTGTCCCATATGAGTATCCTCTTCCCATGCCATAGGTAGTTCTATCACAAATTATAGTAACACTTCTAACACTAACACTAGTTACAATTCCATTTAAACTACTATATATTGCATGGCTATCCATTTTAGTAGAGATTAAAGATCCTATGTATACATCATAGTGTTCAATAGATTCTTCAAAATAGTCTAGTATACTTCTACATTCTCTACATGCATGCATACTCTCCATCGAAGACCATTAATAGAAATACCATTTCATCATAGATATATTATGTATTCTAGAAGACCTCCCTCTACACACTTTACACTAAGATCAGTTATATTAGGGTCTAGGGTTTCTAAATAAAGGGAACTTACAAATTATACACCTACCAAATGGGTCCCCAAGACCACTATAGTTCATAGGGAATCATAGTTAGTGCCATAACATCATAACATCACTATTCAAGTAGTTTCATGTTTAGATTCTACAACACACCAAATCATGGGCTCACAGTCACCCTTTCACACCACACATATGATCACTATTCCACTCTTTGACACATGTCCTGATGATGGTGAGTCTCCCATGATATTTATTAGTTAGTATGGTTTATACCCTTGTACATACTTGCTTCTCTCTCTCACTCCTTGTACATATTTTAATTTCATATGTTTATACATAGATTATACTTAGAAAACATAAAAAAAATATAATATCTTAAAATTAAAAAAAAAACATTAAAATATTTCAAAAATCCAAACATTTTACAGATTAAATACATTAATTTCTTTACATTTATACTACTTTTCAGATATTGTACATTGCTAGCTATCCTAGGGTAGTTGGTTTTATCATACACATATGCTTCACTTATTTTTTTGAGTGATTATAGATTCTAAATAGGACTCCGATCCACTACATTGATCTAGACTAGATATCATCTACCCATTGGGGGCACTCACATCTATCAAGGATTATACATTTCTACTTCTAGACACTTGGGGCAATCTCTTACATAATTGATATAACTAGGTTTTATCTTTACATACTATACATTCTAGTTATGCATTGATTTATCTTGATATTGATCATTATTATTCATTTCTCAAAAAAAAAAATTGACTATCAGTAGTTAGACTCAATATATATGTAACCTATCATTTGGATAGATTTGTATTACATAGTTAAAGATGCTTTCATTTCTCATTCCTAGATTAGACTTGATTTTGTTACTATGCTTATTACATATTTAAGGGCATTTAAATATGCCATTATTCCTTATATTCTATGCCACTTATCTATTTGTATGCCTTAGACATGTACCCATGTCCCTTGTGTATGTTATTTCATGCTTTTATATGCAAACATTTGAAAATGTAATTATTTGTGGCTCTACACCAAATTGCATGTTGTTTTCATATTTGGAAATTTGAACATGTACTTATATGTCTTCATTCTCAAATTTAGTGACATGTGCCCATGTCCCTTTTATTGTGGTCCCTTTGTCTACTTTTTTTGTGTCTCATGTGCTTGTATTTTTTTATTCTTTGTATACTTCTATACCAAGGCACTTATATTTTTATTTTTACACACACACACACACCAATTTTTGATGCCATGATGTATCTCATGCATCTACCTATCCTACTTGGGAGCCTTGGTGGATATCATGCCCCACCCCTAGGTGGTTACTCAGATTTTACTATTTTTATACATTACTTACATATATCTTGACACCCTTGTATAATTTTAGATTACAACATACATCTTACATTTCTTACTATTACTTTAAGACATTTACATTATGATGTTATTTTTGTATATTATATTGGAATATCATGCTCTGGCTAACACATTTTATAGAGATAATTATTTATAGGGTATTTCTTCCATAGATCTCACAACTACCCTCAAAAGTGGGGGCATTTACAAGGGTTATCATAGAGATCAGGATCTTATTTTTATTTTCACCAATACATTTCATCACATAGGGTTAGTTATAGAGATTAGCCTTAGGGTAGACACAAAATAAAATAGAATTTCAATAGTAAATATAGACCACACAAATCAAATTAGGTAGTAATGAGTGCCCATATTAGGACACTAGTGCCATAGGGTGATAATATCCACTACAAGTTGATACTATCTAGTAGCCCCAACTTCAGGACAATTTAGATCATTTAGACTAGTACACCAGGTACAATATAGAATTGCACAAATACAATCATAAGTTTAGAATTTATGTTCATATTTAGCTCAAATTCAGTCATTTTGATTCAGATTCATACTAATTACTCATATTTGGGGGTATCATATGCAACATGATCACTCAATACATTTAGATAAGTTACACAAATTCAGCTATAACATACTTGATTCAGATTTAGTATACTCATATAGAAGATTGGGGGCATATGCATGGCACATTGGCTTCCATATACTCAACTTTAGATAGGTTGATCATATTAAATGGTAAACTCCATGTCATTATGTATGACGTATACAATTTTTATCACATTCCATGTTATCACCATATTCATGCCTTACTCCACCTATAGTGGTTGGCATTAATGAGTGGCCAAGAGCCACCTAATATACCTGAGTGGATGCAAATTTAAATACATAGTTAGATTACTTAGATATTTTTAACACTTTTTATAGTATAGTTAAAGATGCATCTACTTCACACAAGGGGAAATGATGGATTTATGGCCTACTTGAGGTCTTGATCCACCTACATGAGAGGGTTTGAAACATATACAGTCTTATCCAAGCTATTCATAGATATCAAGATACACTAAGTAAGGGTCCACAAATGATGGATTCAAAACTAGATTGAGTTCTTAAGCCACCCATATGAGGACTAGGCAAGTCATCTATTGACCAAATTTGACTTTTTAGTCAAATTGGGGCACCTATAGTAAAAACTTGATTTTTTAGGTGTTTTATGGGGTACAATATCATGTAATGAGGTGTTTTTTAGGTTATTTGGTTCCATTCAATGTTATATTATCTTTGGTTAATTATTTTTTATGTCCATTTATCATTTTTGAGTCATTTTAGGGGTCAAAAGGGTGAATTTAATACTTTATATAGGTTTTTGGGAAATTTTAAGGTAATAATAGGTTATTTCATGTCCCATGTGTCCTTATAAGTCTTAACCAAATGTAAATAACTAAAATATAGTAGGTTGTTTAGAGAAAAGTCAATTTTATTAAATAAAAGGAATAAAATGGCACTTGTATAGCCTCCTTGGGAAGTGTGCCACTTGGGAAAGGTGTAAATTTTACTTCATCTTATCCACACTCATATCCATGCTTTAATTGACTTTTAAGTGTCATTTATTTGTCAAAACTGTTCATCTACTTTTCATCCCTTCTTGGTAAGAAAAAGTGACTTGAATTTTTTTGCTTCATATAAACAACTCAAGATGCTTCAATGAAAATGATTTTTTTATTTTTATTAACAATCCAATAAATTCATTTACATATAATAATTTTTATCAATGATCAACTGTGATTTATGAATCATCCATTTGAAGTTGACTATGTTTTTCTGCTTATAAATCTGTGAACCCTATATGTTTTGCTTTATTATGGGAAATTTTATACAAAATAATTGCTAATGTTGGTTCTATAGGATTTTTAATTTCCTCCCTAATTATACACATACTTGGTTCCATGTTTTGTGGTGTTTGGATGAGCCAATAACCTCAAATTTATAGACTAGTCTCTTTTGAGTGTAATGGGCAATTTTCACCATTTTTAGGAACTTCATGCTTCTCTATGGATTCCAAAAGTTGTGTAAGGTTAATTTAAAAATTTTAAAATTTAAATTTATTCTCCATCCACCCTTATTCACTTCAACCTACAAAATAATATTCATAGTTTGCATGCATATACACACTTCACCTAGTTTTCCATTGGAGTATGCATCTACAACTGGTTGCAAGGATGATTTCCACATTGAAAAGAATGTTTGAATCTAGTTTCAAGTGATTATTGGTGGAAATAAATTACATGAGGGTTTACATTGAGTTTATCTTCCATAATAACTTTTTCCCATCCTTATTTCTCCATTATAGACACTCACTACCTACATATAGTTCATACACACATATAGGGACCTTTTGATGACGTCATGTTATGATAGGATATTTTGTAGTGGTTTAAAGATATTGGAGGTTTTTGAAATGTATTTTAATGTTTTAATATGGTTACTTAACCCATTGAAGTATAATTTCCATACTCACTAGCCATAGTTACATTCTTTACCTGTAAACTTTTCAAGATACACTTCTAAGGGTTTCATGGTGATATTATGGTATGATGAGATATTTAATAGTGGTACCTATCCATTTGAATCATAAAGAATACTTTTGGAAATATTGAGAGATATTTTGGATCACTAATTTCAAATGACAATGCACATGTTTCACTCCATAACCACTGTCTAAGTTTAATCTACCTATGTACTGAGAATCACCACTCATAGGTGGCCTAAACAGGGGACCAAAATATTCATTTAAGTGTTAAATTATGTGGTGAGACCTTAATTGGAGACATAATATGAGTAGAGAACATAATAAACCTATCTGAATTATCAAAAGATAGTTGAATATGTGAATAAAATTCTAGAGGGAAAAGACTATAATTTTAGGGATCAAATCCCTAAAATGGAAAAATAGAGCATCCTATCTTTCTCTAGATATCTTGTCATAAGGTTTCAAAAGGATTTGATGAAAAATTGTGATAAAAAATTATAGTCCCATCATGGAACATGGAATATTCCAAGTTGAAGTGGCAAATGATTATGGGAAGATGGTTATAATAGGGCCTAAAATCATACCTTTATACAATATTTCTAAATAGTAAAACCTATAGGTTGAGATCTAAAGAAAATTATCTAGTACTCAAGACTACAGAGGAAAGCATATATACATAACTAAATGACCTCATCAGGTGAAATTTACCTCAATAAGAATCAATATCATAATAAAAGGCTGATATGAACTCTAAATGAGCTAAATAACACCTATAAGTAGGAGTTAAGGTAGGGTGTCTCAGTCAATTGGAGAAACTTAGTTTGTAGCACCTAAGTGCATATGAAAGAGGTAAATGGGGCCAAAATGATGAATAAATGTATGTAAATATACATTAGTATTATTATTAATCCCATTTTCTCCAAGAAATGTAAAAGAGGCCTACTCAAACCTCTTTCACCCTTACATGCACCTACAACCACTTTAGGTGACTATGAAAAATAGTCAGCAAAAAGGGACTCAATTTGGTGAGATGTTAGCATAAAAAAGTTGGACAAAAATGATAAAAATATGTAAAATATGTTTCAAAATGACTCATATGGAGGTAGAGGATATATTAATCACTTCATTTTAAATCTAAGCATACATCAACACTTACAGTCAACTAGGTGACTATGATGCAAATAATGAGCAAGTTGAGGTTCAAGGTGAAGGAGAAAGAATAATAAAGGTGGATAAATAAATCAAAAAGTATAAAATTGTCTTAAAATATCCTATTTTTATTATATATATTATCCCCAAGGTTAAATCATGCACACATACCTATAGGAACATTCCAAGAGGTAGAAATACAGTTAAGAAGAGTACATCAGTCTCGAGAATACAAGGTGTATGAAGGGTGAATGAAAGTCCAGTGTGAAAAATAGATGGGAGATGAATCTATTATGATAATTTAAGACCAAAAATTTCCTTCCATATTATAAATATGGGAATAATTGGGTTCTTATAAATCATACACAGTCTATTGAAAAACCCATGCATACAGTTTCCCTAATAAGTCTCCCTTAGACTTTCATGACTTTGAGGGGTTAGATGATATGAAAATGGGATGTATTTTTGTGTATAATATAATTTTAACCTATATAATACTTTAAAATATTCATATTTTTTGAGTAAATAAGGGAAATTCCCCCTATTTTATGTCAGATAAGGGGCACTTCCCTAAGTGCATAGACATGTAGGTCTTGAGGAATGGAGAGGAAGAGCATATCAGGAATGGTGTGAGATTTCAAGATTTTTTAGTGAGATATATGACACATATTAAAATCATGTAAACATATCATATAGGAGAAAATTTTAATAAAGAGGTTTAAACCTCTTAAGATCGTAAGAAAACCTACTAGGCATGAACAAGCCTAAAGGCCAAATGAGAGGTCAATTTCAATTTTGGAATGAGAGAGGAATTATAATTAATTTTATCATTCATATGGGATATAATTATATGTTTATGAACCATTTAAATTCAATAAAACCAAATGGAATAGTCCAAAACATAAAATTTGTAGTCAGGGCTATAAGGAATGGTGAAACATAGTGATAAATGAAGAGGTCATCTTCTTTTAAAATATTTGATATGACTTATATAATATTTTAAAATGTTTAAGGAGTGAATAAAAACATGTTAAATAATTTTTAGGTTAAATAAATCATCAAGAATCCATTTTTAATCCCAAAACTCTCTCAAGCATGCAGAAAAGGTAGAAACAAGCTCGATATAGCACATTTAGAAGCTCACATATTTTTTGAGGGTTTTAATAGAGGTCCAAGGAATTAAGGGATTTTATTGGAATTATTTAACCCTAAATTTGTGTAATTGGTTAATAGCTTGGATGGCAAGTTTTTATGAACCAAGCTTAAGACTCAAAACAAGTCTTAAACCCTACTAAACCCTTACAGAGACCAATTTGGATAAATGGAGTTAGATATCTGATATAATGGAATATTTTTAACATAATATATATTTTAAGTTGAAAAGGACTCCCTAAAACTCCTTCACATGCCAACTAGTTATACGAAAATATACAGATATGGTACAAAATAGGGATTTTCTCATTATTTTATGTGTTTTTTAGGTTTTATAAGGAATCAAGAGATGAAAAAAAGTTTGGGAAAAATATTAAGACTTATAATAACTTATTATTTCCATATTATTATTTTAAATTTTTTATAAGTGTGCAAACCATTTGATTCATTTTAGCCAATCAAAACTAGCCTATTGCACAAGCTGGAGGGAAGTGTGAAAACCTCAAATGTATGTCCCTTTTAAGGTGTTAATAATGATTATATTTCCATTTATTGTATTTAAACTTTTCATCCACTCCATTACATTAATTTTCATGAGAAATTTATGCCAATTTTGAGGCCAATTGTGTAGGGTAGATGAAAGAGCAATTTTTTGGACAATAGATGATGATATCTCAATTTGGGATGATTACAGAGGACAAAGCATGTAACCAATTCATGAATATGAATTTTTTATATCCTCGCCTTCCATTAAAATAATTTTACCTACTCATCATTAGTTATAATATGTTCAAATAGATCCAATCATGAAGGTAGTTTTCTTGAGCTAGTTGAGGAGTTTTCTTGCCACTTTTCATGAAGTTTGTGACTTGGATTGACACTTGTAGATCCTAAATTTACATTTTTAGTCCCATACCATATCTAAATTAATAATTAACTCCATTTATCAGCTTTATAAGTGTCCTTGTGACCCTAATACTTCTCTTCTCTCTATCTTTCTCAAGTTCTATAAGAACTAGCCATTTTGGCATTGTATTGGATGTTCCACTTGAGTATGGTGAATCCCTGCTCCAATGTATACCTTTTTATGAATAATAAAACTTATTTTTACCTATTCCATGCCTTTTATTATTTCATTCATTTGTAATTCTTGATTTTTCATAGGTGAAGACTATGGATTCCTTAGCATGTTTTGTCATTCTTTCATCCTATTTACAGTTGGAAAGCTTCTTCTTGCAGGGCATGTGAAGTGTTTTAGGATAATTAAATTATTTATATATTTATTATCTTCATTTTTTAACTAATATTAATATTTTATTGTCATCCTAACTTTCTACATTCATACATAACCTCACAATGTAACATTGATGTGAGAAGATGAAGATTGGATAAGTGTAGGTTTAGTTTGTCCTTTGATTTCAAGTGTAATATGCATATGTTTAGATGACATCATGTTATTTGGTGTATCACCTCCATTAGGTTAGTTTATTTTCAATTATATCTATCCCTTTTTACCCCCAAAGTTAAATGTAGTTACAATCCAAAGTGGTAGATCAAGGAAACTAGCCCTATCTAGAGACTCACCTCATTCCTTAGGCTATCCACAAGTCTATAGGTGATTCCATTGTGCCACTTATATGAGGAGAGATTTTTATCTCCTAAAATGGTGAAAATAAAAGTGACAATAGTTTTTAGCACACCTGGTCGGACTCTTTTTCTAAGAAATTAAGATATTTTTGGTGTTGTCTCTCAATAATCAGCCTTTGGAGGCATCTATCAAAGCATCAATGGTGACTCCAATGATATATCAGCCAATAAATAAACCCAATTTATTATTTTAATATTTATGGTAACATTTTTCCTTTGTTTTCTTTCTTTTAATGAGGTTTCATGGTTGACTTTGGTGTTGAGTTTTATTCTCTATATGTTGGTGAGACATTTCAAGCTTGTACCATTCACTATCAACATGAACAAGTCCTTGGTCAATATTATCATGATCCTTATCAACCTCAATATGAATTTCATTAGATGAAATATTATACTTTTCATCCCATGAATTAAGTATATTAGTCCTATAACCAACCTTCTCAATGTTCTTCTCCTCCTAGTCAACCTAGCCACTCCTCAAGCCAACCCATTTCCACCTTCAAGAAGACACTCTTGGGATATGAGAGATATATGTTGGATCTTGACACTCAAATGGGATATGGTATAAATTTTCCTAATAATGTTATTAATAAGGTGAGATAAGCTTTATTTTTAGTAAATAAAGAGTGGTTTAGTCTCTTCCTTAGAAGATAGGCTAGGATTTCATGAAAGGAAACCTCACCATACCTATCAGCCTTCATATCCACTTCCCTAAGCTTCATACCAAATTTACATGACCCCTTATCATGATCCAAATTAAGCCCATTAAATTCATCCTTTTCCAAATCAGTTGGAGGAGAGAGATGAAAGAAGAAATCGTGTGTTTGAAGCTAATCTTGATAGGAAAATTGAATTGGAAAATATGCATATGCAATAATCCATGTTGGTAACAAAGGAAGTGGATTTCAAATCCTAATTTCCCTCTCATATTACATCCCCAAAACCTAAAAAGGAGACTCATAACTCCAATGTCCTAATTTGGAACAAGATAGTGGAGTCATGAGGAAAGAAAGAGGAAAAAAGTCTTGACAAAGAGTGTGAAGTTGAGAAGACTCTTGATCTTATACAAACTCCTCATACCATTCCTCAAAAATAAAATTCTAATCCTAAAATCTTAATCTAGAGTAAGATAGTGGAGTCATGGGGAAATAAATAAGATAAAGGCATTATCCAAGAGTGTGAAGTGAAGAATGGATTTGATCTTTTGCAAGTCCCTCCCACACTTCCTCAAGAATCTTCTTGTGTTCCATGGAAGCCATAATTTACTCCTTATTCTCATGATTATTAATATGAAATCCAAGAAAAAAAATTCCTAGACAACCTATTGAAATAAATTGAAGAATTGGAGTCAAGGGTAAAGTTACTAAGTCAATGTGTGATGGAAGGTTTAGACTCAAAAGAAAATCCTATATTTAAACACACCCCATTTACCCCTCCCTAAGAAAGTGTTCAAGACAAATTAGATTTAAATGAAGTGATTTTACCATGAAAGGAAATAAATCAAGCCATTTTAACCTAAGTTCTGCATATCCTTCCCCAAGAGGTCCTAAAAGAACCTCTTACTTTGGATTCTCAATTTGATTTTGAGCCCTATATCCCACCTACACCAACTAGTTCATTTTGTCCCCATTCCTTAACCATTTGAATTTATGTACCTATGTTCTAGGAACATAAATTAGAGAAAGTGGTTGAGTAAAATTTATAACTGTTACTTGAATAAAGTGTAACTCCTTGATAGTCTTATTGGGCTAGGTTACCAGATTTTAAGATGCCTAGTCTTAGCATCACTAAGAAGGAGATTGAAGATGTTGTAGCCCTTGAAAAACAAGATCAAATTTTGATAGCTAAGGTGAAATTTTAAAACTCTAAAGAGGTCCTAAGTGATGAATAAGAGGTGAGTTCTTGTGTTGAATCTCCTTGTTTGGTTAATGATGAAGCATACACTCCTTGTGTTGAAGAAGAAATCTTGGAAGAGGTCCTTTTGGAATCTAAAGAAGAAGATGAATGAGTTTCTCTTATTTTTCCCATTAATAATGTTGATAAAAGTGAATATGATGACTTATGGTGGATATTTTAAGACATTTTCAAAGAGTTTGAATCTCTCAAAGGGTGTATAAGTCCTTTAGAGCTAGTTACAAGTGATGGTAAAAAAGATGACATTATCCAAGATGTCATAGATGAGCAAGATGACATTGTCTAATATGTCATAAGTTGACAAGAGCAGAGTTCACATCATATTTTAGAGGTCAAGACAAACCTCTAATGGTCTCCATCTTTCAAGGAACAAGAAATCATTCCTTTTGAGACCATGCCTAAAAAGAGGATGAAAGTTGACCATGAAAAAGAAAGTTGATAGAAATATGAAGTATATATAAAAGTTCAAGAGAAATATGTATACATTGGAGACATATTTTAAGATGATATAATTGAGAACAAGCCAAGTGAAGTACCAAGGAATAGGTCAGATATATCAAGTGTTCAATCTAAAGAACAACATGCTTAGCACCCTCATCCATCTCATCCAAAAGGAGATTAAATAAAATTTCCCTTTGATCCAGGAGGAAGTTATGATATTTGTTATTTTTAAATATAAGTTTGTTTTATAATTTACCTATGTGCTTTGAGCACATGTGTGTGTGTCTTATTAGTTTACTTGCTTTGGTATGTGTCCTTTATTTTGTGTGGTAGAGGTAGTCATTAGTGCCTTGTCTTGATCAAAGGTTTGTTGTCAATGGTCAAAGTTTTACTTTTTGTATCAATCCTTATATGACTCCATAATCCCAATGAATAGATAAGGCTATTGGTTTATTCAGTATAACATACATACTACCCCTATGAGTCACCAATTTGTTGACTAAATTTGACTTTTTAGTCAAACTAGGGCACCTATAGTAAAACTTGATTTTTTAGGTGTTTTATGGGATCTAATATCATGTCATGAGGTGTTTTATAGGTCATTTTATACCATTAAATTTTATATTATCTTTGGTCAATTAGTTTTTATGTCCATTTATCATTTTGAGTCATTTTAGGGGTTAAAAGGGTGCATTTAATGATTTTTATGGGTTTTTTTGGAAATGTGAAGGTAATAATAGGTTATTTAATGTCCCATGTGTCCTTATAAGTCTTAATAAAATATCAATAACTGAAATATGGTAGGTTTTTTAGAGAAAAGTTTGTTTTCTTAAAAAAGGAAGAAAATGGCACTTAGATGGCCTCCTTGGGAAGTGTGCCACTTGTGAAAGGTATAAATATGAATATAAATCTTTAAAAAACTCATATCCAATATTTAATTGAGTTATAAGTTTCATTTATTTCTCAAAACCATTCATCTCCTTTTCAATTTTTCTTGGCAAGCAAAAGTCACTTGCAAGTTTTTACTTTATACAGATAGCTCAAGATGTTTCAAGGAAAATGATTTTGGGAGGATTTTTTAAGATAATATACCTTAATTCAAATATAATAATCTTTATTAATTATCAACTGTGATTTATGAATCATCCATTTGAAGTTGACTATGTTTTTCTACTTGCAAATCTATGAACCCTATAAGTTTTGCTTAATTATGTTAAATTCCATACAAACCAATTGATTATTTTGGTTATATATTATTTTAATTTCCTCCACAATTATACCCATACTTTTTTCCATGTTTTGTGCTGTTTGGATGAGCCAATAACCTCAAATTTGCAGATTAGTGTCTCTTGAGTGTATTGGGTAGTTTTCACCATTTTTGGGAACTTTGTGCTTCTCCATGGCTTCAAAAATTTATGTAAGGTTAAATTAATTTTTTTTAAATTTCCATTTATTCTCCCTCCACCCTTAATCACTTTATCCTCCAAAACAATATTCATAGTTTGCATGCATATGCACACTTCACGTAGTTTGCCATTGGAGTATGCATCTACAACTAGTTACAAGGATGATTTCCATGTTGAAAATAATGTTTGAAGTTGGTTTTAAGTGGTTATTGGTGTAAATTAGGTAATTTAACTTTTAAATTTATTTTATCTAGCATGAAGCCTTTTTCCCATCTACATTGCTCTATTGTAGACACTCACTACCTACATATAGTCCATACATACATACATATAGGGACCTTCTAATGATTTTATGCTATGATAGGATATTTTTTAGTGGTTTAAATATATATTTGGTGTGTTAAATGTATTTTAATGTTGTAATATGGATACTTAACCCATTGAAGTCCAATTTCCATACTCATTGTCCATAGTTACATTCTCTACCTGCAAACTTTTCAAGATACACTTCAATGGGTTTCATGGTGATATCTTGGTATGATGAAATATTTAATAGTCATCCATATCCATTTGAATCATAAGGAATCATTTTTTAAATATTTATAGAGATATTGGATCACTAAATTCAAATGACAATGCACATGTTTCACTCCATAACCACTGTCTAAGTTTAATTCACCTATGTACTAAGAATCACCACTCACAAGTGGCATAAATAGGGGAATACGATATTCATTTGAGTGTTAAATTACATGGTGAGACCTTACTTGGAGACCTAACATAAGTATATAAAATTATAAAAATATTTGAAGTATCAAGAGACAATTGAAGATGTGAATAACATTCTAGAGTGAAAAGATTATAGTTTAGGTATCTAATCCCTAAAATGGAAAAATAAAGCACCCTAACTTTCTCTAGATATATTATCATATGGTTTCAAAAGTATTTGATGAAAATTGGTGATTATACCTTGTATTCCCATCATGTAACATGGAATATGCCAAGTTGAGGAGGCAAAGGATTAGGGGAAGATGGTTATAATAGGACCTAAAATCATACCTTTATACACTATTTCCAAATAGTAAAACCTATAGGTTGAGATCTAAAGAAAAGTATCTAGTACTCAAGACTATATAGGAAAGAATATATCCATAAAAAAATTATATAATAAATTTAAACTTACCTCAAAAATCATAAATAGCATAATAATAGGCTGATATGGACTCTAAATAAGCTAAAGAACACCTACAAGAAGGAGTTAAGGCAGTGTGCCTTAGTCAATTGGAGAAACTTAGTTTGTGGCTTCTAAGTGCATATGAAAGAGGTAAATGGGACCAACATGATGAAACAATGTATGGACATATCCATTAGGATTATGAGGAATATCATAGTTTCCAATAAATGTGGAAGAGACCTACTCAAACCTCTTTCACCCCTACATGCACCTACAACCACTTTAGGTGACTATGAAAAATAGTGATAAAAGGGACTGGGACTATGTTTGGTGAGATGTTATCATAAACAAGGTGTAAAAAAATGATCCAAATAGGTAAACTATGTTTCCAAATGACTCAAATAGAGGTATAGTATATATTAATCACTTCTGTTGAAATCTAAGCATACATCAACACCTACAATCAACTAGGTGACTATGATGCAAAAAATGAGTAAGTTGAGGTTTAAGGTGATGGAGAAAGACTAAGAAAGGTGAATAAAAAAATAAAAAAGTATAAAATGGTCCTAAAATATCCTATGGGGAGTGTGTGTGTGTGTATATATATAGTCTCCAAGGTCAAATCATGCACTCATACCTACAAGAACATTCCAAAAGGTATAAACATAGTCAAGAAGAGTACATCAGTCCTGAGAATACAAGGTGTATGAAGGGTGAATGAAAGTATAGTGTGACAAAAGGATGGGAGATGAATATGTTATGATAATTGAATAAAAAATATGCCATTACATATGAGAAATATGGGAAGAAGGGGGTTCTTATAAATCATACATAATCCATTGAAAAACTCCTACATACAGTTTCCCTAATAAATTTGCCCTGGACTTTTATGACTTTGAGGGGTCATATGATATGAATAGGGGATGTTTTTTTGTGTAAAAAATAATTTTCACCTATATAAGAATTTAAATTTTTTATATTATCTAATGAAACAAGGTAAGTGCCCCCTATTTTGTCTAACATAGGGGCACTTCCCTAGGTGTATAGGCTAACAGGTCTTGAGGAATGGAGAGGAAGAGTGTATCATGACTGGTGTGAGAATTTAAATAATGTGTAATAAGATATATGAAACATATTAAAATCATGGAAACCTATCATATAGGAGAGAAATTGAATAGAGAGGTCTAAACCTCTTAAGATTGCAAGAAAACCTACTAGGCCTGAGCGGGCCTAAAGGCCAAATGAGAGGTCAATTTCAATTTTGGACTAAGAGAGGAATTGTAATTCATTTTATAATTCCTATGGGATATAATTATATGTTTATGAACCATTTAAATTCAAGGAAACCAAATGTAATAATAAAAAACATAAAATTTGTAGTTATGGTTACAAGGAATGGTGAAACATAGTGCTAAATGAAGAGTTCATCTTCTTTTCTAATATTTGATATGACTTATAGACTATTAAAATGTGTTTATGGGATGAATAAATATGTGTTAAAGAATTTTAAGGTCAAATAAATCATCAATAATCCATTTTAAGCCCAAAACTCTCTCAGGCATGCAGAAAAGGTAGAAACAAGCTCTATAGAGTAACTTTGGAAGCTCACATCTTTTTCAAGGATTTACATGGAGGGAAGAGGAATTAAGGGATGTTTGTGGAAGTATTGAAACTTTAATTTGTGTAATTGGTTTGAAACTTAGACATCAAGGTTTTATGAACCAATTTTAAGACTCAAAACAAGCCTAAAACCCTATCAAACCCTTGTAGACACTAGTTTGGAGAAATGGAGTTAGATAGCTGATCTAATGGCATAGTTTGACCAGAATAGATATTATAAATTTAAGAAGACTCCATCAAGATCCTTAAAATTTTAACTAGTTGTATAGAACTATATAGACATGGTATAAAATAGGATTTTTCTCATTTTTTGTGTTTTTTAAGTTCTATAAGGAATCAAGAGATGAAAAAAAAATTGGGAAAATATTAGGACTTGTACTAACTTCTTATGGCCATATTTTTATTTGAAAAAATTTCTAAGTGTGCAAACCATCTGCTTCATTTTATCTAGTCAAAACTAGCCTATTACATAAGCTAGGGAGAAGTATGAAAACCTCAAGTGGATGTCCTTTTAAGGTGTACCTAATGATTTTGGATCCATGGAGGGTATTGAAACTTTTCATCTACTCCCTCCAATGGAGTTTAATGATAAAATGATGTTGATTTTGGGTCTAAGTGTGCAGGGTGTATGAAAGGGTAGTTTTTTGGATAGCAGATGATGATAACTCAATTTAGGATGATTATAGAGGACCAAGAATGCAAATAATATATGGAGAGGAATGTATAATATAATCCCCTTCCATTATAATAATTGTAACTACTCCTCATCATTTATAAGATGTTCAAACATATCCAATCATGAAGGTAGTTTTTTTGAGCTAGTTGAGGAGTTTTCTTGCCACATTTCATGAAGTTTGTGACTTGGATTAACACTTTTATCTCCTAACATTTCATGGTTCATCTAATACCATATCCACATGCACAAGTAAATCTTTGTATTAGCTTGAAAAGTGTCCTTGTGACCCTTAGACTTTTCTTCTTCTTCTCTCTCTCTCTCTTAAGTTCTATAATAACTAGCCATTTTGGCATTGTATTGGATGCTCCACCTAAGTATGGTGAAGCCCTACTCAAATGCATACCTTTTGATCAATAAGACAAATGAATTTTTACCTTTTTTATTACTATTCTTAGTTTTTTCATTTGGAATGATTCATTTTTTATAAGTGAAGACTATGGATTCCTTAGCATGTTTTGTCATTCTTTCTTCATATGTACAGTTGGAAAGCTTCATCTTGTAGGGCATGTGAAGTTTTTTAGGATATGTCAAGGGTTTAATGACTTAGTATTTTCATTAATGCCCTCATAGGCCTATTTTTTAGTCCTCCTAACTTTGTACATTCATCCATAACCTCACAATGTAACATTGATGTGAGAAGATGAAGATTGTGTTGGATGGTGGAGCTTGATCTTATTTTAATACCTAGTTCTCAACAAGGGGGTGTGGTGGGGAAAATCCCCCCAAATTTGGTCACCATGGGGGTTAGTTTAATTTTTTAGTTAATCTAGACTCTTTACTATTAGGTTTTAGATCTAATGATAGAAATTAAGTTAGTGCATTTTTTCCCTTGGCTTGTAACCCTCCTTTGATATTTGGGCATTGTAATCAGGTGGAAGGGTGAGAGAGTGAAGATGATATTGTATTAGATGTATTGTAGGTTTTTTTCTTTATTTGTTGGATTGAATAATAAGAAGGACTGGTAGTTTCTATGTGGATGTAGCCCATATTGGGTGAACCACATTAAATTTGTGTCTTTATTTTGTTGTGTTTTTTGAATTTTGATTATGTCTTTATTTCATTATTATTTCTCTACATTATATATTCCTAACAACTAGTATTAGAGCCAAAGGTTTATTTGGTAGATAAACTCATAGGAAAAGAGGTTTCTTGGTTTGAGTGGGAGTAATGGTGAAAGAAGGAAAGTTTAAGGTTGAGAAGTTTAACGACCAAAACTACCAACTATGGAAGATGCAAATGGAGGACTATCTATATCAGAAAGATATTTTCCTACCATTGGGTAGAATAACAAAGAAGCTGACAACTATGAAGGATAAAGACTAGGATGTTCTTGATATAAAGGCATTATGAATAATATGGTTATGCCTAGCAACATTCATGGCCTTCAATATTTAAAAAGAAAAGATAATAGTGGATGTGATAAATTTATTAGATAGAGTGTATGAAAAACCCTCAACCTCTAACAAGGTATTTCTTATGAAGTGTTTATTTAATCTAGAAATGTCAGAAGGTGGGTTTGTTGTTGACCATTTAAATGAATTTAACACAATCACAATTTAGTTAAACTCTATACGAGTAAATTTTGATGATGAGATTAGGGATATTTTGATTTTGTGCTCATTGCCACAAATTTGGAATGACTTGGTCATGGATGTGAGCAATTCTATCTCTGGCTCAAACACTTTAAAGTCTGATGATGTTATTAGTGTTATCCTTAGTTAGGAAATGCGATGAAAAAGAACAGGTGAGACATCAGATAATGCTTTGACTATGGAGAATAGGGGAAGACAAAAGGATATAGTAAAGGGCCTAGGTAATCATGGGAAGTCTAAGAAGGGTAGATATAAATATAGAGGAACATTGGTGTACTACATTTGTGGGAAGAAATGACACTTGAAGAAAGATTATTGGTTTCAAAAAGTAAAATAAGGAGATGTACAACAAGATAAAAACCAATAACATTAGGTGAAGTATTACAAGATGCTTTAATACTTTTTTAGATAATATTAATGATTCTTGGGTGTTAGATTTAGGGGATTCATTTCATGATACACCCTATAATAAATATTTTTAGGACTATGTTCAAGGTGATTTTGGGAAGGTTTATTTGGGTGATGGTAAACCCTATAAAATTGTAGGAAAGGGTAAGATATAGATAAAATTACATAATGGAAACAAATGGTTTATGAAAGAGGTGATGCATGTTCTTGAGTTGAGAAGAAATCTACTTTTATTAGGGCAGCTAGGAAGTGAGGGCTGCATAGTTACATTCATAGAAAATTCATGGAAGGTCACTAAAGTATCATTGATAAGACCAAAAGGAGAGAAGGTAAGTACATTGTATTTATATAATGGTGATGTTGACTCTTTATTTATTTAGCTTCTATATAAATAGATACAAAATTATGGCACCATATATTTGGGCACATAAGTGAGAAGGGGACTCAAGTTCTCTACTCAAATAATTTTTTGCCATATTTAAAGAAGGTGGATTTGGATTTTTGTGAGAACTATGTATGGAAAATAATAGAGAGTCAAATTTATTAGAGCTAGAAGGATAAATAAGGATGAAAATTTAGAGCTTGTGCATACATATGTATGGGGACTAGCTCAAGTATCATCCCTTGGTGGCTCTTTTTATTATGTTACTTTTATCAATAATGTAACTATAAAAACTTGGGTTTTTTACATACAAAATAAATATGATGTTTTTAATACTTTTAAGAAATGAAAAGCTTTGGTTGAGAATGAGGTAGGAAATAAGTTGAAGTGTGTTAGATCAGATAATGGACGTGAATACTATAGTAAGGAGTTTGATAATTACTATTCATCCCATGGGATTGATAAAGAGAATATGATTCCAAGAACACCACAGCAAAATGGTCTATTAGAAAGGATGGATAGGAAAATCATGGAACATGCAAGGATCATGAGATTTCATGCAAGGTTACCCTTCTAGTTTTGGGTAGATGCTATGGATACTTCTATTTACTTAATAAATAGGAGGCCTTCATGTCATTTTGATGGTGGTATTCTAGAGGAAGCATGGATAAGTAAAAAGGTATATTATTCTTTTTTAAAGACTTTTATTTGTGAAGCATTTGTCTATATTAATAAAGAAAATAGAACCAATCTTGAGGCAAAATCTAGGAAATGTATATTTATTGGATATGGAGTTAATAATTTTGGTTACCATTTATGGATATTGAAAATCAAAAAATCATTAGGAGTAGAGATGTGATGTTTAATGAAAAGGTCATGTATAGATATTATTTTTAGGAAAAGAAATAGGAAAAGTTAAATAAAACATATGCAGTACTTGATGAAATTATTGGAAATGCAATTTCAAAAGTGCCAAAAAATTAGAATGTGCAATAACTACAAAAAGTACCTCAAACTCCTATAAGTGTAGTTAGAAGATCTACTAAATTAAGTAGACTCCATAAACATTACTCTCTTTCAATTTATTATTTATTATTTACTGATGGTGGTGAGATAGAAAGCTATGAAGAAGTAATGTAGGTAGAAACTAAAAATAAGTGGGAGAAAGGCATGAAAGAGGAGATGGACTCCTTGGTACACAACCAAATTTGGGATTTGGTTTAGTTCCCTATAGGTAAAATAACATTATAGAATAAATGGGTTTATATATTTAATGAAGAAGATGGAGACAAAAAGAGGTACAAGAATATACTTGTTGTAAAGGGGTTTACACAAAAGAAAGGTATTGTCTTTGACAAAATATTTTCTCTAGTAGTTAAAATGAATTTTATAAAAACTATTTTAAGTTTGGTAGTAGTAGAAGATTTGCACCTTGAACAGTTAGATGTGAAGACTGCATTCCTTCATGGTGATTTGGAGGAGGAAATATATATGGAGCAACCACAAGGATACGAAGTCAAAGGTAAGGATAAAATGGTGTGTAGGTTGAAGAAGACTTTGTATGGCCTAAAATAAGATCCAAGATAGTGATATTTGAAATTTAACATGTTTATGATAGAATAAGGTTATAGTAGATGTCATTCTAACCACTATGTTTAATTTAAGAGATTAGATAATGGTAGTTATATTATCTTGTTATTGTATGTAGATGACATGTTTATTGTAGGGTCTAGCATGCATGATATAAATGAGATAAAAAGAAAACTAGTAGATTCATTTGTATTGAAGGATTTGGGTGATGTAAATCAAATCCTCAATATGAGAATAATAAGAGACAATAAAAATAGGAAATTGACATTGTCTCAAGAAGAATACATCAAGAAGGTGTTATTCAGGTTCAATATGTAAGATGCAAAACCTATGAGTACACCTTTGGGAGGGCACTTCAAATTCAGTAAGAAACAATGTCCTAAAACATAAGAAGAAATCAATTACATGACTAAAGTGCGATATGATTCAACAATTAGAAGTTTAATGTATGTTATGGTGTGCACTAGACCAGATATTACTCATGCATTGGGAGTTTTCAGCAAGTTTATGAACAATCTAGGAAAAGAACATTGGGATGTAATCAAGTGGATTCTTAGGTACTTGAGAGGGACCATTGATAGACATTTAAGCTATGAAGGTTCAAATGTTACCTTACAAAGAAATGTTGATGCAGACATGGTTGGAGATTTAGATGGTAGGAGGAGCACCATAGGTTATGTATTCACTATTGGTGACATAGCAGTTAATTAGATTTGAAAATTGCAAAAGATAGTTTCTTTGTCAACTATAGAGTCAGAATATGTTGTAGTTATAGAAGCTATCAAGGAGATGATATGGATGTAATGGTTCATGAATGAGTTGAGGCATAAGCAAGAAGATTGTAGGTTATACAGTGATATCTGGAGTGCAATCCATTTATCAAATAAATCAAAATTCCATTCAAGAACCAAATATATACAATTCAGGTATCATTTCATTCATTCAATTTTAGAGGATGGTCAACTAAATTTAGAAAAGATTCATACAAGTAAGAATCCTATAGATATGATAACAAAGGAAATCACTAAATATAATTTGGAGAGTTGTTTAGATTCAATAGGTCTTCAAGGATAATAAGGAAGATGAAAAACATGACAGGGTCAATGTTCAAAGAAAAGTCCAAGTAAAAGTTGTAGTGGTGGAGTTGCAACAATCAGTCTCCAAGTGGGAGATTATTAGATGGCAGAGCTTGATCTTATTTTAATGCCCAATTCTTGATAGGCGGTGGGGGGGGGGGGCGTAATTCCCCCTCCCACTATGATCACTATAGGGGTTAGTGTAATTTTGTATTTAATCTAAACCATTTACTATTAGGTTTTAGATCTAATGGTATACATTAAGTTAGTGCATTTTTGCCCTAATTTATAACCCTCCTTTGATATGAGGGCATTATAATTAGGCAGAAGGGTGAAAGAGTGAAGAGGATATTGTAGTGGATGTATTACAAGTTTTTCCTTTCATTTTTTAGACTAAATAATAAGGACTGGTAGTTTTTGTGTAAATGTATCCCATATTGGGTGAACCACATTAAATCTATGTCTCTATTCTGTTGTGTTTTCTAAATTTTAATTCTATCTTTATTTCATTATTATTTCTCTACATTCTATATTACTAAAAAAATAGATAAGTGTAGGTTTATTTTGTCCTTTGATTTCAACTATATTATGCATATGGTTAGATTCCATCATGTTATTTGGTGTATCACCTCCCTTAGGTTAGTTTATTTTCAATTATCTTTATCCCTTTTCACCCCCAAAGTTAGAAGTAGTTACAATCCAAAGTGGTACATCAAGGGAGCTAGCCCTATCTAGAGATTCACTTTATTCCTTAGGCTGTCCACAAGCCTAGATTTGATTCTATTGTGCCACTTGGATGAGGAGAGATTTGTATCTCCTCAAAGGGTGAAAATCCAAATGACAACACCATCAACTTAGTTTAAGTTATTAAATGATATGGTCACTATGCACATTTACACACATAAGTTATCTTTAGGTCCATTCATTGGTTTGTGTACCCAATGAGGTGTATTCATTCCTTTCCTTTCTCTTTACTCAGATATTTCATTTTATAATAGTCTTTTGCTTTGAATTATATCATTAGTAAGGACTAATTTTTTCATGTTTCATTACAATATATTTATTTGGATCATGTTTCACATACACGGACCCAAATTCACATATTCAAACTCAGTTAAATGGGATTCACTTCCAAGGTAAGTTCAAGTACATTTATTTTTCATTTATACTAGTCATTTTACTTTGTTGCATTACTAGCATAAATTAGCAAAAAAATGTAATCACCTAAAAGTGGTAATTGGATGTTAAGAGTGTCTTTTGAATTACCCTATCACTAGTCTTTCCATATACCTATTCTAGAGCCTTAGACTTGCATTTATATCCATTCAATAGACCTTGCTCAATTACATCCTATCAAGACACATTATATAAACTATCACGTCTAACCCTAATCCAAATTTCTCATAAGTCTACCTAAAGGACATTAGTGTCATATTTGGGACACTAAAACCACATGGCATTAGTGTCCCCAACTGATCACCTAAAGGACATTAGTGTCATATTTGGGACACTAAAACCACATGGCATTAGTGTCCCCAACTGATCACTACTATCCTTAGTCATAACTCTTCCAAATGGATACATTTTAAAATGTGTACCCCTCCTAATATCAGCTTAAGTTCATTTTATTATCCACACAAAAAATATAACCCTATAAATACAAGTCTAATCCACCTCTATTAACTATATGTAAAATAGATGAAAAATATATTCAAACTAAAGATAAAGTTATGAAAAATTAAATTATATTATCCCTATTCTTCCCTAATTTTTACATACTACCATCTACAACAACCTTATGTCTAGTTTTCAATCATTCCAAATCTGAATCACATTCAAGGCATCCAATGCCACTCTCATTCTAGAAATCACTTGCACATACATAAAACACTAGGTGGGATAACTACACTAGACTTGATCCCTCTTTGAAGTATTGGTATGTAATAAATTATCTACATATCAAGGTGTTGAGGATGTCTAGTCCATCCTACTAACACACTTAAAACTTGCTCATATCACACTTGTAAATAAAACTAGGGTTTATATACAAAATCAATATTTTTAGGTACAATACATAGCTACAAGTTTTATTCATGCATGAATAGAGTATACAAACATAAATATAGGTTCTCCTTGAAAATAGGAACAATCCCACAAAGGGTAAATTATCACCACATTTTGGACACTACACATGGATGGTGTTACTGTCCAAACTAGGTGCTACTATATAATGAATAGATGAATATCAGAATCCTACTTGTGACACTCAAAAGTACTCAAATATCAAGTTTAAAAACCCAATCATTTGTGATAGTCTATTTTTATCTAAGTCTCTATTATTCCTTATTTATTGATATTTATAAAAATTAAAACAAGGTCAAAGCCATAACAAATTAGTATGTTAATTATTACAATTTATTTAACTAATTTAGCCATCTCATCCCTTTAAAAAAACATAGGTATTGCTTGTGTAAAAACCTAAAAGGTTAAATCAAATGGAACAATAGTTAAATACATAATAATCATCAAATATATAAATCTTTCATTGCATGCATGCCCAATTATTTCAGTTATGCAGGATATCACAATCATTGACTTGCTTCCCCACTTCGCCATATGTTGTTGTGTTATGGAGCCTATTTATAAATTTCAATATAAATACTATACATTTAAATTTTATTGTACACTCTTTATGTATTCTATAACCCCTTTAATAGGGAACCATTTTGGGTTGATTTTGCCCATGGTTTTGGTACCCATTATTTTATAAAACTACCATGTTGATGTGTTATGTATAAATGGATATTCAATAGGTAATAAATCATGAAAACAAGGGTTTGAGAAGAGATAAAAAAGTGTGTGAATTTAGTTATGAATTTATGAGGGTTTTTTGAGCATAAATCCAAACAATATTTATGTATTGTAATTGTGAGAAGATAGTTCTGAGAATGGATTGTATTAATGTGGCTTGTAATAAAATTTGAGCAAGTGTTTATTGATGGATGTAGCCCACATTTGGTGAACCATGTTAAATATGGTCTTATTTTTGTGCATATTTATTTATGTTCTTTATGCATCTCTATTTATATCTATTATTATTGTGATTCTATGAAATTATTCTGGATCAATTTATAATTTATTTCTAATAACTAGTATTAGAGCTTCAATTTGTATTTGATGAAGTGTTGAATCACAAGAAGGGTTATTAGTTCAAGTAGGAGCTATGGATGATGATCACAGATCAAAGGTTTAAAATTTCAATGGATATAACTTTGGTCTATGAAATATGCAGATGGAGGATTACCTCTATCAAAAAGAACTCCATGCTTCGCTAGGAGTAAAATTAAAATAACTAGTGAGTATGACATATGAGACTTGGGAGCTACTTGATAGGAAAGAACTTGGGGCCATTAGGTTATGTATTAAATCTTCAGTAAAATTTAATATATAATAAGATAATGCCATAAAACCTCTCATGAATTCATTATGGAATTTATATGAGAAACCCTCTACTTATAATAAAATATTTTTAATGAAAAAGTTATTTAATATGAAGATGTCTAAAAATGGTTCAGTTTTTAATCATCTAAATGAATTTAATATGGTTTTGAGTATGTTGAAATCTATAAAAATTGATTTTTATTATAAATTTATGGAGTTAATTATTATTTTTTCCTTACCAGAGAATTGGAATAGCTCGATAATGGCTATGAGCAACTCATTCTCTAATAAATCCAAGTTGAAGTTTGAGGATGTTATAGGAGTAATCCTTAGTGATAAAATGTGATGGAAAAGCTCTAGGGAGACTTATAATTTAGGTGATGATTTAGAGATAGAGAGTAGAGGGAGATAAAATTTAAGATAAAAATGAAAGTGTGCAAAGTCAAAAGGTCTTGGAAGGTCAAAATCAAGGAGAAAGATGGTATGCTAGCACTGTGAAAAGACTGGGCATATGAAGAAGGATTGTTGGTCTCTTTAAATCAAGAATAAAAGTTAGGAAGACACCAAGGAGGTGAATGTACAAATAGGTAAAGTTTATTAGGATACATTAATTCTCTCCATTGATAATATTACTAAGTCTTGGGTTTTAAATTTAGGGTTTTTTTTTCATGCTACACCATATAGGCATTATTTTATTGATTATATTCAAGAGGATTTTGGACATGTTTATCTTTGTGATGATGAGCCTTACATCGTACTAGGAAAAGGAAGTGTTCAGATGAAGATGTAAAATGGGAACACTTGGTTACTGAAGGATGCCAAGCGTGTGCCTAAGTTGAGACAAAATTTGGTGCCTACAATTAATCTAGGTGGTGAAGTTTATATGGTGAAATTTATAGAAAATTATTAGAAGGTAACCAAGGTTTCTCTTGTGATATCAAGAGGTAAGAAGGTTGGTACCTTTTATTTATTAAGTAGTATCTTAATTTAGTTGCTACAGATGTAGATGCAACTTTATGGCATAATAATCAGTCACATGAATTAAAATTGTATGCAAATTTTGAAGGGTTGATTGCCCAAATTGAAAGAGTTTGATTTAGATTTATTTGAGTATTATGTGTATATAAAATAAAAAAGGGTAAATTTTCTCAAGGTTGGACCTATGAGGAAGGAGAATAAGTCAGAGTTGGTTCTAGGGGCTAGATTAGGTATCTTGTATTGGTGGGTCATCTTATTATGTCACTTTTATTGATCATGAAACTAAGAATTTTTATGTGTATTTCATTATGATAAAATATGATGTGTTTGATACATTTAAAATATGGAAAGACCTATTTTATAATTAAATAGGTCTCAAGTTAAAATGTCTCAAGTCAGATAATGGTGGGGAATATTACAATAATGAATTTTTTGATTACTATTCAAGGAATGGAATTCATAGAAAGAGGATGGTTCCAAGAACTCTATAGTAGAATGAAGTGTCATAAAATATGAATAGGACTATCATGGAGAATTATAGGAGCATGAGGTTACATGCAAGACTGCGTCTTCAATTTTGGGTAGAAGAAGTAAACATGAATATATATCTAATAAATAGAGGACCTTCATCTTGTTTGGATGGAGGCATACTTGAGGAAGATTGGTCTAGTAAGAAGGTTGATTATTCATTTATTATAATATTTGGCTATGAATCCTTTGTTCATATTGATAAGGATGATAGGACCAAGTTAGAGGCTAAGTTTTAAAACTGCACCTTTATTGGTTATGGTTATGATGACTTTGGTTTATGGATTTGGAGCCTTAAGGATAAGAAGATATTTTGATTTAGGGATATTTTATTTAATGAAAAATTAATGTATAAATAGTATTTTTAGGATCAGAAAGAGGATTATAGAAAAGAGTACATAGTGTTGGAAGACATTACAAATGATAAAGTGTCCAAGCAACTAGTTCAGGCACCTACTCCACAAGAAGCCCAAAATCTTTTGGTGAGAATGTCTTCTAGGGTAAGAAGCGAACCTGAAATTATTTCTCCATATATTAATTATCTATTAATCACTGAAAATGGAGATCTATATTAATTTGAATAATCAATACAAGTAGATGTCAGGAAGAAGTGGGAGCAAGCAATGGATAAGGAGAATCAATCTCTCATGGAAAATCAGACTTGGGATTTGGTAAACCCACCTAAAGGTAAGAGTATTTTACAACAAGTGGATGTATATAATTAAAGAGGATGATGGAGGTAATAAAAGTTACATGGCCTAGTTGGTCATAAAAAGGTTTGTACAGAAGAAGGGAATTGATTTTGACGAGATTTTTTCCCTAGTGGTAAAGATGACTTCTATTAAGACTGTTCTTGGGATAGTTACAAAAAAAGACTTTCACTTAGAGAAGATGGATGTGAAGATTGTGTTCCTTCATGGTGATTTAGAAGAGGACTTATTTATGGATCATCCACAAGGATATGAGTTCACAGGGAAGAAGAACATGGTGTGTAAACTAAAGAAGAGCTTGTATAAAATAGGGGTACTCCAAGTACCATTTGGTGGTACAAGAAATTTGATAGTTTTATGATGGATCAAGGATAATCCAGGTGTAATTTAGACCATTGTGTATATATCAAGAAGTTTTATGATGGTGATTACATTATCCTATATTTGTATGTGGATGACACATTCATTGTAGGTAATAACATGTAGGAAATAAAGGTAGTCAAAGAACAACTTAGTAATTATTTTGATATGAAATATTTGGGAGTAGAAAAAAAAATCCTTGGTATGAGAATAAACTAGGATAGGAATAAATGAAAGCTAAATTTATCCCAAAAAGAGTACATTAAAAAAGGTCTTGGAAATTTTTAGTATGCAGGATGTTAAATCAATTGGGACTCCTTTGGCAAGCCATTTCAAGTTATTAAAGGAGCAATGTCCCAAGATAGAGGAGGAGAGAATCTAGATTTCACATCTACCTTACTCATTAGTAGTTTTTAGCTTAATGTATGCCATGGTGTGCATTATTCTAGATATTTATCATGTAGTGGGACTAGTAAGTAGGTACGTGAGTGATCTAGGTAGAAAACACTAGAAGGTAGTGAAGTGGATCCTTTAGTATTTAAGAGGAACTATAGGGATAGTTTTAAGATATGGTGGATTGGACACTAATTTTTTTGGTTATGTAGATTCAGACATGGCTGGAGTTTTAGATAGTATGAGGAGTAAAATAGGATATGTATTTACTATAGGTAGCATAGCGGTGAGTTAGATTTCATGACTACAATTTCTTGTGGCTTTATCAACCATAGAGGCTAAGTATGTTGCTTTTATATAGGTAAGAAAATAAATGATTTGGGTATATCAGTTGCTTGAAGATCTAGGGCATACGTAGGAGGAATGGAATCTATATAGTGATAGTCAGAGTGTTATACATCTAGTAAAGAACTCTAGTTTCCAATATAGGATGAAGCATATATAGTTGAAGTACCATTTCATTAGGAAAACTTTGGAGGAAGAGAATTTGAAGTTGGAGAGGATTTATACCAATCAAAATATTATAGACATGATGACCAAGGTGGTCATAAGGGAGAAACTCAAGCTATGTTTAATTTTTGTTGGCCTTCATAGTTGATAGTGAAGGGTTGAGAAACTTGCTCAAAGGAAATTAGTTGCCAAGTGGGAGATTGTTGTGTTGTGGAGAATATTTATAAATTAAAATGTATTTCAAATACTATACATTTAAAATTTACTATACAATCTTTATGTATTCTCACTAGGGTTTGAGGGCATTAGCCCCTAAAAAAATCTATGGACCCCCCTTAATGGGGAACCATTTTGGGTTGACTTTGCCAATGGTTTTGGTACACATTATTTTTTAAAACATCTATTTTGATGTATTGTGTGTGTGTGTGTGTGTGTGTGTGTGTGTGTGTGTGTGTGTGTGTGTGTGTGTGTGTGTGTGTGTGTGTGTGAGTGTGAGAGTATTCAATAGGAAATACATCATGATAACAAGGGTTTGAGAAGAGAGAACAAAGTGTGTCAATTTAGGTACAAATTCAGGAGGTTTTGTTGAGTGTAACTCCAAATAATATTTGTGCATTATAATTGGGAGAAGATATATTTGAGAGTGGATTGTACTCTTTTGTATTTTAATAAAATATGAGCAAGTTTTTTTTGGTGGATGTATCTCATGTTGGGTGAACCACATTAAATTTCGTCTTCTTATTGTACATGTTTATTTCTATTCTTTATCATATCTATTATTATTATTATTATTATTATTATTATTTGAAATTGTTCTACATCAATTTATAATTTATTCTTAACATATGCCTCTCCCAATACTTCATGATAAATATGGGTGGATACTTATCTTCAAACTAGTCGCATATGTTGCTCAGAACTAGATATGAAACTAAGGTGATCACTAGAGTTAAACCCATCTCCAAAAGTCATTTTGAGCCATACTATCCTAGCCTAGTTGAATTAAACTATGTAATGTTTAATTAAGAGGAGAATTTTATTCACCATGAAGACACAACATAGATTTAAGAGGTCCCAAATAATTTTCTTGATGAATGGGCGCATGAACATTATGAGTGTGACCAATATGACAATGTGAAAGAGACAGTTCTTGAGACATATTGCATCTTGGAGAAAGACTCCATGTTTCATAGCTCATCAAGGTGAAAGAGGATCTTTAAGACACATGTAAAACATATTACAATGGTCCTTGGAGTAAAAATGGTACAAGGGGATAGTGTGATTCTAGTCTCCCCTCAAAAAGAGAGATATTTCCATGCCTTTAGGTTGTATTTCAATTGCAAAAACAATGTTGTAGAATATGAGGCACTAGTACAAGGTATCTATCTTTCATAAAATAGAGGAATAAAGGTACTATAGGGATTTGGTAATAGTGAAATGGTCATTAACCAAGTTAGATCACATAGCAAGACCAAAAATGATTTGTTGAAGTCATATAAGCATAAAGTATGGGATATGATTAAATGATTTGATGCATTTAATATTAGTTTCATACCATGAGCATGGAATGTTGATGATAATAGAATCATAATTGTAGGTACACAGTATGACATCCTATGTGACATAATCAAAGGGTTTGAGTAGTTCATGAGGCTCATAATTAGATCAATAATCCCTAATAACATAGACAATTGGAGAGTGTTCGAAACTAATGAGTATATTATCAGCTTCTAATAGGATGAGGCTTAGTTATATGCCAATAACCAAGTATAGTTGCAAACTAAATATGAATATCAAGTCACCCAATTGAAGGGAAACAAGCTATCAAAAGGGTTAGTTATCCTAGAAAGCATCTTAAATTATGATGACTAGCTCAAAGGAGAAAGGCAAAGCATGAAAGCAAAGGAGGATGTCTTCTCACAAGTAACCATCTCTAAAGTAAATATCTTGAAATTAGTCAAGGTATGCTAACCACATGAAATTAAAAATATTATTGAGCTTAGTAGGAGATATGATGATATATTTATATGGAGATATAAGGACCTTAGAGGCTTTGACCTAGGATTAACATAACACACCATTGAGATCAACCTTGATGTGTAGCCAATTAACCAAAAGCAAATACCCATCAATCCAAGTCTCGAGCCTTTAATGCAAAAGGTAATCTTAAATTTCATTTAATATAGCATAATACTTCCAATCAAAAACCCTTGGTGGATTAACAACCTAGTCCTAGTATGGAAAAAGAATGGGGAGATCCATCTATGCATAGAATTTAGAGTCTTAAATAGGGAATCCCTTAAGGATAACTATCCCCTCCTACCAATGGAGAAAATCCTATAAATAGTTTTAGGTGTGGAGAGATTCTCATAGCTATATGGTTACTCAGGATATAACTAGATTCTTCTGTAAGAGTGCAATTGTTACAAAACAACATTCACCACTAAGTGGGGAACCTTCACATGCCAACATATGCCCTTTGGTTTAAAAAAAATGTGATAAACCTTCTAGAGATCCATGGATATGGAATTTAAGTAATAATAAACAAGATAACCTTGGTATACCTCAATGACATAATTATTTTCTCTAAGCATGTAGAGGATCACTTATGCCATCTAGAGCAAGTCTTAGAAAGGTTTTAAGAGTTAAGAATATCTTTGAACCCTAGAAAGTGTATCTTTGTAGTTCATGAAGGATATCTACTAGGGAACATTATTTCTAAAGAGGGGCTCACAATTGATTTAGAGTGAGTTAAAGATATTGCATCCATCCCTCTCTTAAGTCATAAGAAGAGTCTCTAGGGATTCTTAGGGAGGATAAACTTTGTCAGGAGATTTGTGCCTAACTTTGATACTCTAACCAAACCCATCACTATGATTCTTAAGAATAATGTTGAATTTAGCTAGACTCATGAAAGAAAGAATATTTTTGGAGCCATCAAGCATGTTATTATGTAAGCTCTCACCTTGGTCAACCTAGATTATAATAGAGGTTATATCCTTTATGCATTTAGTGGGGCTAAAGGTATCTCAGTTATTCTTATGTAATAAAATAATAATCAATTGGAGTAGATATTTTCATTTTTTAGCTAGGAACTAAAGAATTATGAGCTGAAATATAACCTTATAGATCAATATGCCTTCATAGTTATAAGGGCACTCAAGAAGTTCCAACACATACTTTCCAATAACAAGATTTAGCTGATGGTCCCATATGTAGGCATCAAATATCTCCTACTTAGTAAGGACATAAATGAGAAAAGAGATAGTTAGATCATAAAGGTGATGGAGTATGATGTAGACATCCAAGTCACCAAGCTTGTGTGAGGAAAAGGGTTATGTGAACAACTATAAAATAGTGAAAAAGATGGTGATAATGTAATTCTCACATTATTTGAAGATCAATCAATAAACCATAACATCCTAATAAGTTGGACTAGAAATGTGAAATCATTCCTTCTAAATGGCATATTCCCTTGGCCTAATTAAGGTTGAACATAGGCCCTTTAGGTTACAAACCATTCCTTATACACTAGTTAGTGGTGCTATTGTCTAAAAGGACCTTAACATAGTCGTTTTGAGATGCATGGAATCATACTAGGTGAGAAAAATTCTCTAAGAATTCCATGATGGCTCACCAGGGGGCCCTTATTCACCCAAGACTACCACCATAAATATTATGCGAGCCAGATATTACTGGCAACCTATATTCAAGGATGTGCACACATGTGTAAAGTTTTAATAAATGTGCCTTCTTCATAGGCAAACAAAAGCTAGTGGCCTTACCATTGTGCCTAATTCAAGTTGATCATCTCTTTACATAGTGGGGTTTGGAATTCATAGGTATGATAAACCCACCATAAAGTAATGGACATAAATGGATCCTCACAAACATAGACTATTTCATGATATCGATAGAGGTTGTAGAGATTAAAGAAGCTAATGAGGAATTAATTCTATAATTATAAGATGGAATCATAATGAGATTTGGTATTCCAACCACCATTATCTCCAAAAACACACTAGCATTCCTTGAAACTAAGATCATTGAATGGGTCATCAAATATAACATCCACTTGAGTGCCTCATAAAAATATTACCTTCAAGGTAATGGTCTATCCGATTCCACAAATAAGAATTTGATTTACATTATAAAGAGGACCATGGAGGACAATCAGTGAGATTGACACACTAAGCTCAGGGCTAACCTTTGGGCTGATCGAGTCATGCCTAAGAGGGTGTTTAGAAATTCACCTTTCATGCTAGTTTATGTAAGGGAAGCTAGATTTCTCACATCCCTCAAATTACCTTAATTAGAACTTTCCCATCAATTAGAACTAATTAAGAGTGATCCCCTCATAGTAAGGTTAGTTGATTTGATGGATCTAAAGAAACTAAAGTGCAAGTTGTTCACACTATGGAACTTCAAGAGGCCCAGATGAAGAGGACCTTTGATAAAAAGGCCACTAACAGAAGTTTCCAAGAGGTAGATTTAGTGCTCAAATGGGATTAAAATAAAATTAAACATGGAAGGTATACTAAATTTAATGTGATATGGATTGGTCCATATACTATAATCATCTAAAAACAAGCCAATGCTTTCCAGCTCACTAAACTAAATGGAGAATAACTAGCCATCCTAGTCAATGGGATCCATCTTAAGAACTGTCTCCATTGATTTATTTATTATTTGTAAATAATTAGATTATATGTTTTTCATTTCCATAAGTGACTTTCACACATTATTTAGGATAGCTTTTATTTCTTCCAAGTGCTTGTGTGTAGTTTTTGGCTTAGCTTAGATCTTATTTTGTAAATAAATATTAGTTGATTCCAGATCCAAAAATACACAACTAGTGTCTTCAAGGACAAAATGGTCATAAGTTCCAATCAATATGTGCCTAATGTATTACTTTGAAGGATACTATATTACCACATAAGAGGCAAGTGACCCGTAGAGGTCACCAAAATTATTGAATTTATAAGTCACCCTTACCTTGTGTGCAACTCATAAAATAGCATAGGAAGAAGTGTACAAGGAGTAGTTATAAATCATGAAGAGTTTACCTAGAATCTTCAATATTCTTTTTCACTCCTATTCAAAAGAATAATTATGCCTCCATGATGAATTCCTACACCAAATCATATAATTCCACTTCTACACTCTCACAAATCATAGGCTATGATCTATTCTTCATGAATGCTACTTCATACATTGATATGAGCCCTAAGTATGAAGTGAATAATTATTAGAACTATAAATGGGAATTTGGCATAAAAGGTTTAAAGTTCATACAACCCCATAAACTACTTCTACATCTACATCCTTCACCAACTCATAGCTCACTGTGTAGCCTAATTTCATAATCTTCAGTGTGTATATATCCCAAAAATTCATAAGTCATTTATTACCATCATATGTGTAGCAATGAAATGGTAGTTCAAAAGAGGCATATATAATGATTGATAAGTGGAAGAAAATTATAAAGTGATACCTAAAATTTAGTTGAGTGGTGTTCGAGGTCTTATAAATATGAGTAAATGTAGAAGCAACTATAAGATGTTAAAATATGATCACACACCACCCCTATAACTATCCCAAATATATTCCATTATCATACATACACATGGATCGAGAAGAATCCTACCACTAACTCCCAAATCTAGATCACTAGGTAGAATTTAATAATTATGGACATGACACTGTACTAGAATTAAAAGACTATATCTACCACCTCAAGGGGATCATTAATTGTAAAAGGCTTGCTCCCTTATAAAATCCTTGTTATTCATTGTAAGGTGGGGGACATTTTTTATTAAAACCACATGCTACCTAAATTTTTGCTTTAAGAGAACTTCTATAGGCTAGACCTTGCACTTTAATGAGAATTGAGTTCACCTCCCTCCATTCTTCTAACACTCTCTATGTGATTCATGTTTGTTGATATTTGTATCTAGTAATGTTTTTCCCTCTCATCATCATTCATTCCTAGCACCTCTATGTGGAACTTAGAACTCACTTACATGTTGTATTATATGCATGTTTAGGTTTGTGTAGGCATTGTATATGGATAACCTTCATTGCTCTTAATGTTGTGTTGCATTCTTGCACCTCTATGCAAAATACTTATGAATTTGGAGTGTTCATGTATGAATTTTATGTGATACTATCTCATTATATGATATTTTTAGCATGTTCAAGGTAATATGGGAACTCACTCTATTCATTTTTCATCACCTTTCACTTTCTATAAAAATATTACCATCTCTCTCCCTTTTCAATTGAAATATTAGGTTTAGATTAGTGGGAGATTCACCTTTCTAATATTTAGGTCTATTAATTGGTCCTAAACTAGGTGCAATTATAATAGACTAAATTTGGCATAATTTTAAGGTTCATCCCAAGGATTTCGAGTGTCACACACCTTGGGTATGTTCCCATTGTTATGACAAGGCAACTATTGACCCACACATGGGTGAGTGATAACACTTCCACACCCAGCACCAAACACTTTTATGCCTTGTGCAAGGAATTTTCATTATATGCCCTCTATAAAAACCTCCCACACTATAGACCATCTATGGGTGCACATTTTTAATGTCAATAAATACCTCTCACTAGGAAACATACAATGTCTCAAACATTCCAATATTCCAAAAATACCAAAAAAATAAAAAATATTAAAAAATACAAAAATATTATCAACACCTAAATGTTATATTATCTCCTTAGAATCTATTTTAGTTCCATGATGATGGATAACATATCTATTGATTATATATATACACATGTGTGTCATATGTCTACTTGAGTGTGATATAGGCATACACAAATACATGATCTATTATTCTTTTAGATGTTGGGCTTTCCCTCTACTCATGTCATGAAAACATTGAGGGCATATACTTATTTGATCTTGATATAAATAGGTTATATGATTAAATGGTCACTCTACATTATCATGCTTGAGCTTATATATGTACTTACACATTCCTTCATCCATGATTATATCTTACACAAGGTATTCGATATGCTCCTTTTCTTGCATCCCTTATGCCTATGTCTATTTTCATTGAAATTTTCATATGCCATTATTGGTGGTATAGACATTTGAATATATCATCCTTACTCTTATGGACATTTGACTAAGTCGTGTCCATTTTATTATGATACATTTGAATATGCCTCTTATTTGTGGTCTCCTTGGACCATTTCCTTTTGACTTAATTTTGAGTGCTCTTATATGTGTGCTTGATTTTATTATTGAGTTTACAATATTATGATATAGATTTGACATGATCCTTATCATACATATTAGGCTTTCATGTCATCACTTGATTCTATACACTTTAATGATATATATACTTAGACATGTTCCTTGTATATATTACATGGTTAAATTGAAATATTATACAATTATCTTATCCTTTTGAAGTGATTTAATTACCAATACATATCTTTCCTTCATCTCAAAGGGGGGTATGTTGATGGTGGAATATCATAGAATCATATTATCCACACTTGGCATAGTTTTCATATTCAATGGGGGCATGTCATATGGGCATGGATTACACACATTCATAGTTTCCAGATTTAATGGGCATGCTTTAAAAGCATGTCATCCACACTTATTCAATATGTGGTGCTTATATCAATTTTTATATTTAGTGGGTGCATGTCATATGGGCATGGATACTACACATTCATAATTTTCAAATTCAATGGGGGCATGCTTTAGAATCATGTTCGCCATACCTATTCAATATTCAACATCTCTAGATTACAGTGGAGGCATGTTTTGGAAACAGGATCTCAAATTTATAAATATATTAGTTTTCAAATTTCTCTCTATATAGTGGGGTCATGCTTTGGAAGCATGTTCTCCACACTTACATAGTTTTATGAATTGGTTAAATTACACAATTATATGACTTAGATTCATAGTTATGGTAAAATTCTATACATTGGTACCATTTTTATATATAGTTTCATCATGAGACATATATAAGGTACATATTCTATGAAATTTATGCCTAATATTATAAAATATAAACTAGTTTTAGATTACAAAACTATTTTATGGATTATTACCACATCACAAACTTTTACATATGGATACCCTAGTTGGACTTTTATTGACTTTATTGAGATAGTCTACTACAATATTTGTTTCATTTTTTGGTATGGTTAAGGTGATTAAATTAGTCAATATTTCCATTTTTTTAGGTTGTACTTGATTATATCATCCAAACTCACCAGGTTATAAGAATCATTGGGTTGCATGGTTGAGTTAATCTCAAATTCCAAGTGGAAACTCACTTTTTATCCAAATTTGAGGGAATGTGCCTTTAAATATCTCTCTATATATCTTCTTGGATATATGCAATTTTAATATTTATCTATATTTTTCCTAATATTAGTTTCATATCCTTACAATGATACATCTTTTTAAAATCAACTTTCCAATAGGTAGGGTGGTTACATCAAGACACAAGTGCACTCCTAAACCTTTCTCTTTCAATTTCAATCATATTTTATATATACTAATTATATATTATAATATGGTCTTGGTTTTAGGTCATTCACCAACAAAGCACTCAAGTTGGGTACACACAAAGATAAGGTGTGTTATACACATCCAAGTATGGATTACTTTATTTTAAAATAAAAATTTCATTACTAAATAAAATTGGGGAAATGTAGATGATAATTAATAATTATATTACACCTTATTCTTGTACACTTAAAAAATTCAAACCTTGGTGTTCCTCCTAGTTATGTACCTTTTCCCACTATTGTAAGTCTAACATCTACTCTATATTGTGCCCCTTGGCCTATATATCTTAGTTTAACCAGTCTTATGTTCATGACCTAGACCTTATATTCTTTCCCAAAATACTTAAAATGTACTTATCTTCCACTCTTACAAGTTCTGATCCTATACTTACTTTTTTACTCCTTAAGAACTAACATCTAGGATAGACACTAGAATTGATGTTAGTGGCCTGACCTAACACAAGTATCTAATGACCTAAAGTCATCTATTTTGAAAATGAAATGTATCCTAATGGTTGACCTAAGTGCTTTAATGTGTGATACTTATCAAAATAGATTGATATAAATACAAGATTAAACCTCATTCATTCCTCACCTCACATAAACTAAGGCAACTTATCAAAAGCATTCAATCAAGGACTCAAAAAAGAAAAAGCTTCCTTATTTCCTCTTATTCTCATATCAATCATAGGAAAAACACACACACATGTCTAAAATACTAAAGGAACTTCCTAATCACTTGATTTTATAAGTTATAATCTAGGTCATTGTTGTACTTGCTTTACACATTTTGCATGATTCACCCAAAATACAACACATAAGGGAGAAATAAATCATTCTAAGTCCCTCTTTAGAGTATTCACTATGTAGGTAGTTCCCACTAATAGAGAGGTCTTTTGGGTTGGGTTGAAACTATGTGCCCACTAACCCATTTTTCCCCAAGGACATAATGAAGATGAAAAGCTTGGGCTTTGTAAATTCATGAGGAGAAAAATTCCATGACCTAGATATGAATTCACCAGATCAAAAATGAATTCAAACCTAGAAGCATCCAAATGGTCACATTTTCTTCTATCAAGTATTCTATACAAAACACTTACATTGAACCCAGATGGTAGTGTTGTTACAACTATCCTAGGCTGACATTAGTGCCCAAAGCTCTAAAAGCATTAGATATAGAATCTGACAATTTTTCCATAATCTTATTCCATCCTAATTTTTTATTATTCCAAATCCAATAGTGTGTTAACATTAGCACCAAGTATATTACTTATTTGTCATTTACATACATAACTTAGTTATAATTTCTATATTTTTCCTATACTTAACATAATAAATTAATTGTATGCTTATATATGAGTTTAACACCCAATTGGGCTATTATAGATCTGATTATCAACTTTTTTAGTTTAACTTATATATTCTTAACCCTTTATACCACCAAGGTAGGATAGCCTCTTATCTAATTTAGGGTTAAAAACTAATCCAATCTCTCCAAAATATCCCAAATAGATAACCCCCAAAATGACCTTCTAGTGTCTTTTCTATCCCTTTTATGGGCATGAAACATAGGGGAAGATCAATGTAATTTTTTAAAATGGGATGTTTACAAATTCAAAAAATTTAAACTTACCATATATGTTACTCATGATCATTCCCCAAATCTTAATGATCATAAGTAAGGATCCAAATGTTTCCCTCCATAGGGGAGTGCCAATATCCATAACCATAAATAGTTATACAATATAGTATCCTACATATATACATGTTCCCCTAAATAGACATGTAACTCTTGTGTTAAAATGATTAGTTAATTTCAAATTATATCCAACAAGAGAGACACATATAGTATTTCTATTAATATTCTACCCATACATCTTCCAACACATCAATTTGGATAGATGTATCTCATAGTAGGTATAAAACTAGAATATTTTTCTCCCATATGTCATTAAACTATTCTAGGCCACCAATTAGACACCTATAAACTAAAAATCTAGTCACACAACACATTTTTAAAAGTGACATTGATTGCATATACCAAATGATCCCATGAGAAAATTAAGTCTATTTTAATTGTAACATATTACCAATATGCCTATAAAATGTAATAAATATATCTTCATTTGTTACAAGTACACTTATTGTATTATAAAATCCTCTCTAAGTCATAAAAGGGACTTCACATTTTCACTATTGGTTAACTTGGTATAGGTGCCCAACTATACAACCAACCTAAACATTAAAACCAATTTCATTTCATTTCACTTCTATAAATCCATAACATTATCAAGGTGTGACTATTCCATGTCTTTTTCTTTTCATAATTTCTTGTCAAATTAATTTCAATTACACATTTTTACTATTCTTAGCTGCTAAAATAAGTCTAAATTATTGTTTTATACTATTATCTTAAAGATATACCTTGTACAGTTAGTTTTACCATTTACATAGTATAAACATGATCCAATGTTACTATTTGGTAAAACAAAAACAAAAAATATAGTATTTTTATTTTTTACATTTTTTCAAAACATATTATATATTATAGACCTAATGATAAAACCTAATAATTTAAAATTAAATTTTCATATACATTTTCTAATTCCATACATCTAAGAATTCATTAACTAAGCTATATAAGTAGTATGTGTTGGCCATACATAATAAGGGCTTGATTTATGTGTGTGTACCCTGGATATCTTGGCTTCCCCTAATTTGTCTAGAATCTCATTGGGTAGATATTTTTCTTAACTTGTATCGATCCAAAAAACTTGGATCATATAGTGGCACTAACATCATAAGTCCAACTCAATTACATTTTGTGACTCTATGTTGAAGCATCAAACTCAGCTCAACCAGTCTCACATACAAGATTTGTTGAGTTGTTTGAACTATATTGGATTTGATCTAGACTTGAAGAGCAGAATCCCCATTTGAACTCATGAAATCTATGTAGGAATGTGGAAAAAACATCTTCCCCAAAATAAAACATGGTTTTATAGATGTGTTGACTAAATTTGACAATGTAGGTCAAATTAGGGCCCCTATAGGTTAAAAAATTGGTATTTAGAGGTTTATATGGGGTATAATACTTTTTCATGGGTTATTTTATGTCATTTAATGTCATCTTAGACTTAGTCTTAGTAATATTAGTCAATTTATGATTTTGAGTCATTTAGAAGGATTTTAGGGGTCATAAATGCAAGTGGAATAGTTACCAAGGTGTCTAAGTGTCCTATTTTACTTAAAAGAATCCAAGAGGTCAGATTACCTATCAAGAATGTTAGTTCAATTATAATTGTAGGTTATCTAACTAAAATTCCAGAAACTAACTAAAAAAGAGGAGTTTGACACTTGGATGACCCATGGGAGAAGGTCATGGAACACTTATTCATCTTCCTCACACTCATATTAGTGATTTACATGATTTTTAAGTGATAAGAAAGGCCAAAAACTATTCATCTTCTTTCTTTCCCTTTTAGACATGTAGAAGTGATCAATAGGTTCATGCTTCATACAATCAGTGGAAGAGGTTTCAAGTCAAACACCTTTTGTAGGTGGTAGTACACTCAGAGAGATCTATTTCCATAATAATATTTCCAAGTTTGGTAAACCATGCTTTATGAACCATCCTTTACAATTTGACTGTGTTTTTCTACTTATCAATATGTGTACCCTATAGGTTTTACTCCATTTTAGATAAGTCTATACAAACTATCTATTTTTATTGGTTATAAAGGATTTTGAGTCTCTTCTCTAATTCTCTCCATGATTTTTTTCATATTTTACGATGTTTTGATATGAAAACCAACTTAAGTTGTAGGAGGAAGCACTTTTTTATGTTATAGGAAAATTTTCACCATTTTCAAGATAGTCATGCTTGATCCTAGTTTAAAAGGGTTATGATAAGAGCTTTCACATGTTTTAAATGTGCTATGTATTCTGTTTATGTTTCAAACTTCATTCTTTAAAGCAATTTGTATGAGGTTACAGTCATATGCAACGTTCACAATCAAGAAGCCATTAATGAATGTGTACGAAAATATCATGAAGGTAAAATTTTTAAATGGATCATAAGATCTTGTTTTAAGATTTTAAAAATCTTAATGTTCCATTTATATGCCATAAATTGAGATCAATTAGTTTAAAATGCATATTTCTTTGAGTATGTTGACTATTTTTGCTCCTTATTTGTATGTAGCTTACAGTGCACCTACAGGAGCCTCTTGAGATGAATTCATCATATAATGGGAGTTTTTAGAAGTTATTCAATCCTTTATAGTTATAATATTGTATTTTAAAACTTGGAAAGTGTATAAAAATGACCACAAAATCTCACATCTTGAAGACTGCCTATAATCCTCATACTATTTGTACTTTGAAAATGGCTACCTACAGGTTCCCTCATAGATATGAATCATATTGAAAGGAGGTGTAAAAGATAAGTAAGGTTTTTATAGAGAGTAAAGTCTTTTGAAACTTTTTAAAAATATCCAAACTACATCAGAAACTACAAACATGCACATGGCTCTTAAAATCATATACTACCTACATAGTAAGATAACCACCTATAAGTGGCTTAACAGAGGTCTAAGTTGTTCATATGGAGTGTTAAGGCATGTATTGAAGCCTTACTTGGATTTATAATGGGTTTAAATATTATATTAAACCTATTATAATTTTATATCGAAAAAATTATAAGTGACAACCTCCCTAAGACCCAATGACTATATTTAGAGCTTTAGTCCCTAAAATGGAAAAATAGAGAACTTGGGCCTTTTACCAAGGTTATATGGCATGGTTACAAGAAATTTTGATCAATTATGATGGTTTTATATTGTATCACATACATGAAAAAAATAATTTTCAAATAATAAAGGGTATATTATTAGTGGAGGATGATTTTATAAGAGTTCCAATATGCACTTTTATGCACTGAGTTTAAGTAGTGATAGCTACAGGTTTTGAACTCCAAGGTGACTTTCCATTTCAAAGTTGCAATTCAAACCCTTTTTTCATGATTTAATGGTATTATATTGTCTAAAAACGTATTAATGACCTAAGTATCACTTATATAGGATCATATAATATGTTTTAGATCCCCATGTTCACCTATAGGTGTCTATTTTTTGAACATACACCTACAACCAAGATTAAGGTAGAAAACACAGTCTTATAAGTCAAGGAAGAAAGGAAGACCTAAATAATTTTTTTGGATAATTTATTAATTATTACATTATTTTAAAAATGGAATAGGAATCATATATATATATATATATATATATATATATATATATATGACATTTTAGGACCTTACTTTCACATAAGGAGGTGGAAATAGTTCGTATAAGTAACCTCAACATCCACCTATAACTGACAGTGATTTAATTGATGAATTATCTAGGTTTTGGCATGAAAAATTAATGTTATAGGTCTCTATAAATTCCTAAAATCACCCAAATATAATTTATATCCTATTATAGGAAAGGATCTTCACTTACATGGGTCATCCTTGAGGGAGCAAGTAGGAAACACAATCAGACAGATGTCATAGGTAGTCCTAATCAGTCAAAGTATGAGGAGTATGTGGCAAGGTCAAAGTTAAAAAAAACTTGGGACACACTCATAATGATATTAATTATTTATATAGTCTATTTTAAGTGTAAATCAAGCCAAGGAAGGACCCTGAGAAGCAACATATAGTCCACAGTCTTAAACCCTGTTGACAGTTTCTTCACACAAGTCTATTTTAGGTTTTGGAGATATCAGAGGGTTAAATGACCTAATAGAGGGATAATTTTTTTTGGAGTTATAAATAACTTTTATAATCCCCTAAAATATCCACCATTTTCTTATAAATTAGGGGAGTGCCCTCTATTTTGTCTCAGATAGAGGGCACTTCCCTAAATGCAAACTGGCAGGCTTTAGAGAGCAAGATGAAAATGGTGGGCCAAGGGACTGATTGAGAATTTTAGAGAGGTGTATGAAGTTTAAACATACATGATACATTATTAATACAATTTAATATAATTAATAATTCCATCTTGGAGGTCTAAACCTACAAAACTTGTATATAGGCTTATTGGGCATGGTGAGGCCTAGAGCCCAAATGAAAGGTGAAATTCATTTATAATATTAAATAAACACTCCAATGGATTTAACCATGTTATTAAGGTAAAATTATATTTTTTAAATATTATGTAATGAAAATAATTCCAATTGGATTGCCTAGATCCTCAAAGTTATAGTCAAACCTACATGGGTATGGTTAGGCCTAGAAGCCAAAAGGAGAGTCATGGTCATTTCCACCTTGGCATGAGATTTATACCCTATTGAAACATGTTTAAGGATGAATAAATATGTGTTAAATATTTTAAAATGTAGATAATTTGTATGTGAATCCATTTTTGGCCCAAAGATAACTCAAACTTGTGTAAAATGTGAAAATAAGCTCAATACGAGAGATTTCAAAGCTCACATCTCTCTTGATGATTTTAATGGGGGAAAAAGAAGTTTATATGAGTTATAAGAGGTCATAAAAAAACCTTCTTATTGAATTTTTTTTCAAGTTGAATATCCCATTTTTATGAACAAAGCTTAAGGGATAAAAATAGGCTAGAACCATTGTAAACCCTTGATAGTGACCAGTTTGAGGATATGAGGTTTGATATATTCTTTAATGGCATATTTTTCCTAGGATGATGATTTAACCTTGTGGGATACTCTCTCAGGCTACTCCTCATGCTTTTGGACTATATATAATTATATGGATAGGGTAATTTTGACTATTTTATGTGTTGTGTAAGATCCAAGATGTTACAAAAGATGCCAATCACATGGAATGGAAGGTTAGGAATTGAGATAACTCACCATGTCAATTTTAGGCCTTAAAAAAAATCCTAAGTTTGTCAACTAGTTTCTTCATCTCAACCAATCAAAACTAGCATAGTGGACATGGTAGTGAGAAGGGTGAAAAGATTCAAGTGGGCTGATTTTAAGGTGTGCCTAATGCCTCTAAGGCCATGGGGGTTATTTATAAGTGTAATTCAATACATCCCATGTATTTGTATGGAAAAATTAATGCAAATTTTAATCCAAGTGTTCAAGGTGTGGGAAAGAGGAGTTTCTTAGACTACAAATGATGATAACTTCATTTCAAATGATTCTAGATGACCAAGACTTTAAAAAATGCATGGAGAAGAATGTTTGAAATACTTCCCCTTCATTCCAATAATTAAACCTATCAATAATTAGTTTTGGGACATTAAAATAGGGGTAATCATGAAGGTGGTTTTTGTGAGCTAGCTCAAAGAATAATATGCCACTTTTTAAGAGTTTCATGCCTTGTATGGCCACTTGTCTCTTATAAACTTGCATGGTTCATCCCACATACTCTTTTCATGCATAATTAACTCTTTTTCTTATTCTCTCTCTCTCTCTCTCTCTCTCTCTCTCTCTCTCTCTCTCTCTCTCTCTCTCTCTCTCTCTCTCCTCTCTCTCTCTCTCTCTCTCTCTCTCTCTCTCTCTCTCTCTCTCTCTCTCTCTCTCTCTCTCTCTCTCTCTCTCTCTCAAGTTCTATAAGAACTAGCCTTTTTGGCTATTGTAACTTATGATTCACCTGAGTATGACGAAGCCTTGCTCATTTTCATACCATTTCATCAATAATACTACTTATTTTTACCTCTTCATGACTATTTATAGTGTGTTTTACTTGGATTATTTATTTTTATTAAGTGATAACTCTTGTTTCCTTAGTATGTTGTTTAATTCTATCATCCTATTTTTAGTTGGAAAGATTATTCTTTAAGGGCATGTGAAGTGTTCTAATAAGTTTCAAGGTTGAGTGAGTTAGTCTATTCACTAGTGCCATTTAAGGCATCTTGTCTAGTTCTCCTAGCCTAAGCATTCATCCATAACCTCACAATGCAATATTGATGTGAGAAGATGTAGATTGAAGAAGTGTATGTTTGTTTAGTCTCTTGGTTTCATGTATAACATGAAACTAGTTGGAAGGCATAAAAGTATTTGGTGTATCACCTCCCTTAGGATAGTTTTATTTTAATTTTATCTCTCCTTCCCCCCCCCCCCCCCCCCCCCCAATTTTGGTTTTAGTAGTGATCCAAAGTGGTACATCAAGGGAGCTAGCCCTATCTAGAGATTCACCTCATCCTTAGGCTACCCACAAGCCTAGAGGTGTTTTAATTATTCCACTTGGATGAGGAGAGATGAGACATATACTCAAAGGGTGAAAATATAAGTTAAAACACCAAGGTTTAATGACTCAGGTAGTTTTCTACATATAAGTGCATTAATAACAAGTTACAACATTTTACTTAACCCATAGTTTTCACTTCTTCTAGCTTGGATACATTATAGAATGAATCTTCCCCCACCATTCACACTAGTCCAAATCAGGGTTTTTACATTTTCTCAATATTATATCCCATCTCAATATTTACCCTTGATGCCACATCAACACACAACCCAATGACATAGCTCGATCATATCCTCAATCCCTTCTAATTGTTAGTTTAGGTAAATGGTGGAATTTAGATATTAGTTTTAGGTATCTAATTTTTTTTTAATATATGTTGATATGATGTTTTATAGGTTTTTTTTATTAAAGATAAAAATTTAATAAATCAATAGTGATATTAGACATAATTTATGTTCAAAATTATATTTCAAGATAGGTGTTTTATAGTTTGGTGTGTTATGTTTATATAATGTGTTTTATTACTAGAGGTAATTTATAGTATTGTGTTTGAGTTTGTGTCAAGATAAATTAATTATGAGTCATGTTTTATTACATATTCAAAACTTGTGTTTTTAATAATGCATTCTTATTAAAACCAATGTCTATTGATTAAAATTTTTGCGGGAGGTAATATGGAGAAATTAAATCTAGATGATAATTTCTATGGAAAGGAATTCCAAACATGGCAGATTCAAATACAATTGTTACCAATTGAATTTTTTTTTTGAGAATTCATCAATGGAACTGTGGTGAAACCAAAAAATATTGGTAAACTCCAAAAATGGAAATCCAAAGATAAGAAAGTTTTCTCCATTATTGGTATCATCATATCAAAACCCTATTTATATCATGCAGGATTCAAAAAATCTTCAATAGAAAATTGGAATCACCAAAAACACTATTTGGATCTCAATATAATAGTACCAAAATAAAAATGAAAGACATATTATATGGATTATAAATGGAAAATAAATGGATAGAAATATAGTATATCACATAAACAAAATATGCTCTGATAAATCAGTTCCTTAGCAGAAAAGAAATAGTGATGCAAAAATGATAGTAATAAATATCATGCCCCATAATATTTCCAATATGGTGTTTACCTTAATAAAATTGAATATAAGTTTTAAAAATAATATATCACATTGTTTGATAAGCAAAATAAGGTAAACCACACTTTGATAAAGAGAAAAAAGAAGTGTTGCTTGTAAAAAACAAGAAGAAAACTTCTTATTTAAAACTTAAACACAACCAAATATAAAAGTACCAAAAAAATACACTTTTTTACTGTAAAAAGTCATGACACATTCTTCTCAACTGTAAATAGAGAGAACAATATCTTCTTGATGAATAAGTATAAGACAAGGTCATAGTAAATGAATAAAGTAACTTGAAAGAATACACTTCCCATACTAGTGATGAGTACTTTGCCCATCTAAATAAAAAAATAATATGTTTACTAAATATTTCTATGTATGTGTGTCTATATAATTTTATGCCAAAGTAATATTAGAAAAACTATATTTGAACATGGGTGGGAGACATTGTAAGTATATTATTAGTTCATAAATTTTAGTATGAGTGAGATGTTTAACATCTCATATTATTAGTAGTTATTTGAAAGATTCTAAAGATGTTTTCATATGGTATACTTGTTATTAGGAGTCCTAAACACACACACACACACACACACACACACACACACACACACACACACACACACACACACATACATGAGTGTACACACACACACATAAGCACACACACAACTTGGGATTTAACTTGTCATATTGAAAAAAATTGTGAGATTGTGACTAACCAACATTGTTTTTGATAGTATTCTCAGACTACTTTTATCAAAAGGTTCCTTCCAAACACCTTAAGATACATAAATGAACTATTGCATATTTTTACAAATTCATGAACCAAATCCCTATATTCTAGTTGACCTAAGGCATGATAATAGAAGAGGTATTTTCATGACTTATCATCATAATTGGTATAATTTTATAATGAAAATTAATCCTTGAATGTAAAAAGACACCCCAATCATGGGTAGTTAGAATCACCAAATTGTCAAAATTCACTATAGCTATATCTAATTCAATGTAACTCTATCCAATAGAGCATCTAATGATATAGGTGATCAATGTCATCTAGCACAATAAGGAACCAAGAGAGATCCCCTTTTTCATATTGATTTTACATATTATGTTTTTTCATCCATGCTCTTAAATTCATTAATACTCTAAAATTTGAGATGATTATGATAAAACTAGTCACTGAGAAGATTACTTTGAAAAGAAATAATTCATTTATGGCAGTTGATTCTCTCACATTAGGCATGACCTAAGTTATATTTATAAAACCCTACATTTCCAAGATACTAAGATTTTTTCCATGCCCTCTCCTTTCAAAATCATTGACAAGTTTTTCAAGTCCTACCGAATGTTTCACAACATTTGAATATTTAGTGTTTTCAACCTTTCCCATATCAATTCCCCTTGAATGTATTGCAACAAGTGAATATTTAGTGATTTATAAATTTTTAAATATGGTGATAAATACCTTTTCACATATATCATTTAAATAAGAATATGATTAGAAAAACATTTGGTTATACCAAAGTCAATCAACTTTACTGCAAAACATATTTTGACAATATAATAGAGCATTAATAATTTTATATACAATCTAAAAGAATTATTACTAGTTATTATTTTTAAATTCATAGCCTTTAATCAATTCACCCATATGTATGGCTTATTTAAAATTTGATTAACACTCATTTATCTCTATTTCATGCTTAATATCCTTTGTCATGACCCTAAAACCCTTCATAAAGCCCTGCAAGCACATTTTTTGGCTTATTACATAGTTTATAGGGTTTACTTGCTACCTTAAAGGCTTGAAACCTTATTATTAATGGTTTATAGGATATTATAACCTTATTAACCCCTATTTAATTATTATATATCTTTGAGAGGGTCTTGTATACCTCTTAAAGACATACAACCTAGTTTTTATCATGATTTTTTTTTGTTTTGACATTACCATTTCATGGAAACCTTAAAACATCTTTAGAAACCTATATTATATCATTATAACCTTGAAACATTATCTTCAAACTTTTACATATTCCAAAACTTTTTTTATCCTTCAAAACCTATATATTCTTCCTATTAGTGTGCTTATATCTTGGATCAAAAGCATATTCATGCTCCTAATATTTAACAAGAATCTTGGAAACTATGATTTAAACATGAGAATGGACCCATTTCTATGTTTGTGGACCTACATGAATCTTGATATGACACTTTTGGATGTAAGAGAGAGTAAAATGTTGAGAAATTTTCTTGAAACCTATCATAAAACACCTTTAAAATAATAGAATATCTTATATCTTATTAAATGAGGGCTTGGAAAGGTGCAACTAGCCTGGTCATGGTCTTGACTAAGACTTTTTAACATTGTAAATTTGAAGTATTCCACAAGGAAGAAAGATATGAAGGAAAAATAAGATCAAATACATTTTTTAAGTAAGATATATAGACTTCAAGGGTCAATGAAGGAGTTTCAAACTTCTTGGATGAACTTTATGTACCCATTGAAATGTTTCACCCATTTAAATGATATAATGAGATGATCTAAGACCTATTTTTATATTTTTTGCATTGAAAAACACTTTTTAGTGTTTTTAGTCATTAAATAGGCCTGGACAAGGGCTAATATGACTTCATGACATCAAGATTCTTATTATCCCTTATTGAAAATGCAAATGTATGTAAAACCCTAATTCATTCATCAAATAACTAATTTTGGTCTATGATTATCCACATAAAGATATTAAAATATCTTTCTTAGTTGATCATGGCCTAAAAGTTTTATTTATGGTATGTGAAGTCATGAGAGATCAAGGAGACTTGGAAAAGTCAATAGTTACATATTTTTATGTTCATTCTCAGAACTTGTTAAATATCATATAGACATTAGCATGATATTCAAAACCATAAGTGCAATTTAATGTTTGATATTGGAATTTTGAAAGGCAATGTTGAATATGATTAAAAATCATTCATTCTACACTTTTATTGGTTTTAGAATGTTATTTATTAATTTTTTAAAAACAAAAATAATGTTCAAATTTGTGGCAATATTCAGACTTGTGAATTGTGAGACATATATTAAATATTTGATTTTTTAGAATACTTGATTACATAAGAATTGATTATGAGTTCTTAGTTTGTATTTATTTGAAAGTAGTATATCAAGATAGACCCCAAACTACCATATTTCAAGGAGAATTATGTGCAAAAGAGACAATGAATTATAATGTGAGGATACTCCATAATGGGGTAGTTCTCATGGTAGATATTATCATGTTTTTAGGGTTGCTAACATATTTTCCAAGAATTTTCACTGTATAACTCATGTTTGAATTTTTATGATGTATCTAACCCCATATTCTATAAATTTATTGATAATATTCCATTTTCTTCAATGTATTTTCATGGTGCATCCCTTGGAATCCTGAGGAGATCCCCTTTAGAGATATCGTCCAAATGGATGAGGTAATCAAATAAAGTCTTATTATTAGATGAATATTTCCATTAAATCAGTTCCAAATGATCCTCATATGTTTAATCATCCTAAGTTTATTCTTAGATTGAATCCTAACCATGTTGATTACTAGACCTTATTTGCTTGTGCTAAATAAACCCACCTCTTCTAGTAAAGAATATGCTAGAATCCTTAAAAATCAACCTATGGTTACACATATGATAATTAAATTTATTTTTGAGGTTGATGGTAATTGTGGAGGCACTAATTTGATTGATTTTTTTCTACCTTGATAGAGTTATCGAGGAATTAGTCATCACATGGGTGCTTAGTTGTTCCACAATAGATTATTAGGGTGTGTGTGTAAATAATATTAGTGTGTACAAATTAATAAAGTGAGTTGCATCTCATATTTATAGTATTGTGAGAGTTTCTAAGAGATATTAAGTATGAGAATTTTTAGTGGATAGAGTGAGAAATGTAAGGGATAAGATATTAGTGCAAATTCCTTGTTTATAGGAGATGTATGTACTATAAAATTAATGTTCTCATTTGAGTAAAATATTGAAATTGATTGAACCCCAAATTATGTTGTGTATGCCCAATATTTATCTCTTTCACCATAATTAAAATACCCATATATTGAGTAATTTCATCATCTGGCATCATATTAGTCTCTCTTGGACCTCTCTCATTTCCTATCATTTGTTTATTTTTTACATCAAATTGGTCTAATGGCTATGTAGTGTAGACCACATGTGAATTTCATTTATACCCATCCACCTTGGCTGCATTTTTATAACCACTTGAAATGCAAACCACATGGAAGTTATTAACATATACCCTCCATAATTTGCATCCTCCTTTTTCTAGTATGTCCACTCTATCCATAGTTTTCATTCATCTTGTTCACTATTTGTACACCAAATTTAAATAAAAAATTGTAGTTTTATAATGTTTTAAAGGTTTTCAAAATTTTTGAAGAGTTGCTAAAGAATAATAGCAATAGAATAAAAATTAGTTTTAGAGTGCAATCATAGGATCATTAAAATCACAATTTATGTCTCAATTCTCAATAAAAATCAGAAATTTGAACTAATTTAAAAATCTTAGAAATAGGAGAATATAACCCAAATTTTCTAGAAGTGATTCTAATTGACATGGTTAAGATTTATTGGACTTTATTTTAATTTTTTGGTATACTAATACATTGTTATTGTGGATACTTTGTAGTTTTGAATTTTTTGAATATATGCATTAATGGTGGTGATACGTTTTATTTTAATGAAAAAATTAAAACATTCTTTTATTAAAAAATAAAATTAGTATTATGTAATTTATTATGATTAATTTTGATCATTTTATTATTGGATAAATGATAGTTATGGATTATTACTATTAAAATAAGTTTATATCATTTAAATATTATCATTTATGGAGTATTTGTGTATACATAGTTAGATGATTATCCAATTAAATGTCAAAACAAAGTCAAAGGGGCCCCACATGTTAGAATTTATAATTTGGCCTGTATTTTTTATTTAATCTCTTGAACTTATTTTAAGTTAAAATTATAAATTTAAGATATAAAACATATGAATTATAAATTAAAATAATTTATTATTTAACTTGATTCATAACTATCTTAATGAGAGTTACTTTATAAAGAGATGAGGACACATAACAAAGGGATAGTCACACAAGCATCAAGATCTCTTTTAAATTAGAAAATTTTCCATCCTTCCTTATTCTATGTAATCATATTTGAGATCAAATAATCATTTGCAGATAGACCAAACAATGGATTCTCTAATAGTGAAGTAATATACTTTAATAATGTAGGTATATCCAGGTTTATTAATTTATTCATAAGTAATTATTTGAATATTATCAATAATTAATATCATTGATGATTTTATATATATAGCCATATGTGCATAAATTCTTATACTTGACCCAAATAATAATGAATACCTCACTTTTTTTGACAAATTGTTGATCTATTGATTATACTTTTATTTTCACTAGAAGATCATGATTATAATCAAAATTATTGACTCTTTCTCAATAAATTTATCTATTATTTACAGAATATCTATTATTGTTCCAAGTATCACAAATTTATATTATTTAGTTAGGTTTCTATTTATTGCTTGTTCTTATTATACTTTTATTCTATTTTAGATAGATTATTTCATTATGTTTATGTTGATTATTTAATTTTCTATCTTAGATTAGATTCTATTTTCTAATTAGGTGATTTATTTCTTTTTAAGATAAATTATTTATTTCTTACATCTATTAATTATTCATTTACTTCTATTTTATGTAATTTTATGTTCTAGGATGGATTACTTATTTCTTTAGTATAGGTTATTTCCTTTTCTACCTCTAATTTAATAATTTAGTTTTATATTTTATGTCATATTTTGTTTATAGTTTAGGTTATTTATTTTTATTAAATTTTATTTACTTGGTTGCATTTGTTTATCTCTATTTACTTGATTTTTATTTATGTTATGTATTTAGTATCTTTAAATCAGCTTATTTTTTTTAAGCATATATTTCATTACTTAGTTAATTTAGTTAAGTCTATTTGTATTATTTTAAATTTAATAGAAGATTGTTATTATCTTTAATAATTTTTGTTTTCTACCTTAACTTTATTTATTAGTTAGTATTTATCTTAAATTGATAGTGAGTATGATAGTTTTTGTTTTTTTTCCTTATTTGATTTTTATTTTTAGTTATTTTATTCATTGTTTGGTTTCTTTTAGTACTTTTATTTGAGTTTTTTTAAGGTTTTATGGTATTAAAAGACTGATAAGAAGATATATTGATAATAATATTACATGGATCATAGATATTTCCATCAATATATTCCCTCTTTCATTGTATTTAATATATTTAATTGGTTAGATCATATAGATTTAATCTGATTCTGAATTTATAATGAAATAAATATCTTATTTCTAAAATATACTGATTTATAATTTAATTTTTGATTTATTTCCTTTTTCCTAGAATTATTAAAATATCCTTTTGCAGATCTTAGGATCAATTCTTATTCTATAGGTCCCCTACAACTAAAATGGTATAATTCCATCTTGACCTTTATGATAGGTGAAAGGGTTGATTCATTGACGTAATAATTTTCACCATCAACATAGCCCATTTTAAGTACTTTTCTAGTGACTCGCATGTAAAAAAGAGAATGTTATAGTATATTACTAGTTTATTAAATCTCAAATTGAAAATTTTTGAAATAGTTGAAAGTAAAGAGAGTAAGTTTATGAGTAAATTTGTGTGTCGATGTAACCATATTTTACTTTAAATTTTTTATTTTAAAATATGTTTACATATGAAGCATTAGAGTTGTGATTAACATAAATCTAAGACTAAAAAGCACGTGCATGAGTGCGTGTGCGTGCACGCACACGCACGCGCGTGCGCGTGCACACACACACACACACACACACACACACACACACACACACACACACACACACACACACACAGGATTAAAACATGCCCCCAAATCCTAGTTTGAAGGTGAGTTGTAACATGACCATTGTTCTTGTTTCATCTCAATATTGCAACATAATCATGTGCATTATTTAATCTAGTGAAGGTGAGTGATTTAGTTATCTATTCACATGTGTTTAGTGAGATCGGATGATAAGTCTAAATTATAAAGTCTAGTGAATTTGGATAATTTAATAATTTTGGTGATATTGAATGATTTAGTCAACATAACCTATCAAAGTGAATAAACAACTATCATAAATTGGCTTGATAATAGTCTATAATAGTCCATATAAATTGGTAATTTTGGTAAATTCCATTGATTTTGAAAATTTAGGTGCCCTTGACTAGCATAAGCACCTCATATGTGTATAATAATAATAGTATCAAATTTTTTGAAAATTCTATCCAAATTATGAAAAAATAGTACTAATAAAATCTACCCTATATGTATATTTGACTTATATAACTATGAAATTTGGTCATTTTGGGAATTGAAAAACTATGGAGGACATGCCTTTATAGCATGCCCCCACCATATAATTTGGTGTATCTAAAAACCATGAAATTGTGGAAGACATGTTCTTATGATATGCCCTCATTGATATGCCTCCTTTTTGAGTTGAGGGGATGAAATACTAGTAGAAACCTTTATTTAAATGATAAGATGATTGTATAAACTTAGGTATGTATCATTTTTCATATATTATGAAATATGTATACATTTATTAAGCATTAAAGTACATAATATTTGATCAAATCAAGTCCTAGTATACATGATGTAGATCATAATAACATATATATAGTAATAGTACAAGATATGCACACATAAAAGAGCACTCAAAATCAATGCAAATAATAAAATTCTCCAAGGATACCTCACACAAGGGATTATTCAAATGCCACATAATAAAATCAACATGACTCAGTCAAATGTCCAAAATGCATAGAATGACATATTCAAATGTAAAAATATAAAATAAAGGCATAGGAGCCAAAAATAAGGAACATATTCTAATGTTTCACAATAAATAAAATGTAAGACAATAGAAAGCAAGGAAAACACACTCAATGAAGTGTTAAAATAGAAAGTATGAAATGTAAGAAACCAACATGAACATATCATACTAGTCCCTACAAATATGTGTCATCAAAAAATACTAGATAAAATAGCATATGGCATATACTAGGAAAGATATGAGCATGGATATAGACATGTGTAAGCACTAACATACAAGCTAAACTATGATACTATATAATGATCAATAGAAATGGAACCTGGGTTAATAATCATGAGAAAAGAAGTAGATGCTCCCAACATCCTTATGGTATGAGTAGAAGAAACATCAAACACATGTATGTGTACAAATCATGTGTCTTAGATATGCCTATATCACATTCAACATATGTGTGAAACATACATGTGCATAAATATTAATGATATGCCATCTACTAACATGGATAAAACATGTATAGAAAATAATAAAACTAGGAACATGCTAGATATTTTGGTATTTGATGGGTTATTTAAAAAAAATTGTATTTTTTTAATAATTATTTTTTAAAATTATGTCAATTTGTAATATCTGAAATGCTTAGGTTTGGATAATAATGGGCTATCTAGTATTGGATCTATTTTTTCCATTTTATCCCATAGTTTTTATAATTTCATTGCCAAAGTTTCAATATCATCTAGTAAAGGAATGCCATCTACAGTTGATATAGGTTTATCATTGTGTCTATCATGTAGAATACAAACTTTATTTTCTTCAAATTTACAAGGCACATATTGGTAGTATCAATTATTACATTCATATAAATTTCCCAGTATTATCCAAGGAAAAAGGTGAGATATGATTTTTGATATATTATCCATATCAAGGTAGGTTTTACTTTAGGTCCACATATTATGGGTAACAAAATACATCCATGATATTATTGGAAAATGGATCAATATTTAACCTCCTCAATAGTATTCCCTAATGTTGGTAAATATGATACAAAAGATTGTTCCACACATTTTAGTTATCCTTAGATGTGATTAGGAAACACCATTGATGTTTGTAGTAAATGATAGATATTCATGCATAGGGCACTTTGAAGAATGCATTTATTTTGAAATATTGGAAGTATTAGGTTTTTTTCATTTCTCAAAAATAATTTGGATGTGACCATTGTTATTTTATTTTTGAATTTATCTTGTAAAGCCTTATAATGGTTGTTATTATGGTTGATAATTTGATGATAGGTGTCATATGATAATACCTCTTTTTACACAAGTATGAGTTTGGACTAATCTTGATTAGAAGGTAAACATATTATCTTATTTTAAATTAACACAAAAAAATTATATGTAGGCCATCCTGGTTTGATGTTATCAATAAAATATACTATAGAGGATTAATAAAAAACTATGAATTATTCGCATGTTGTATTGGTAAATTACCTTCATAAATTTGGATTAAATCACGTATCTAAGAAGGATTTATGGTATATAAAGTATGAAATGTGAATCACTTACTTTTTTTTTTACCTTTTTGATAATTTGTTCTTCCATTTTAAGATATTGATGTAATTTGGAACTACCAAGGTGTATGGGTGAAAATAAGTTATGCAACAAATTCTTGAGTGAATAACAACTTAGTTTTCATAATTTTTCATCAATAATATCACGAATAGTTTCATCATAACTATCATAGTAATTTGAAACATGAAAATCCTATTGTTATATACTAACTAATAAAGAAAGATAAAATGTTTAACCCTCTTCTAGTTTTCATACTAATGGATCATTTTTTTTAATATCTTATTCACTAGGTGTGTTTAGTGGTATCTCATTGGTTTTTATTGATGAGCATCTTAGGATAAATAATTTTTTTGTCTTGAATCATGAATTTCCTAAGTGGCTATGTTATTAATATGAATATCAATCCCAATTTTACTTATTACCTTTCCTCAATTTACATGTTGAACTAGGTCCCATAACTATAACCATTGGGTAGACAATTCACTTATAAGAAAACTTCATAGATAACACTTGTCATGAAAGTAGAGTTTTAACCTCCTAGTTTGTATTTGAAAATATACATTACTTAGGCCTATAAGACAATACATTAGATCATTTTAGTTTTCACACCATTATATCATCCATAACCTGTTCCATCATGATGACCACATCTAAGTGAGAAAGTATCTTATACAACACTTGTCCAAAAAATGGAGTTTGGTTGCACTTGTCCATGCTTGAGAATCTTGCTCACTTACTCTCCTAGATCCATATATCTACTTTGATGGTTTATTTAGTTTTAGTGATTTTTAGTCCTCTATAACCTACTCCATTCTATCAACCATGATCATGTACATAAGTTTCATATTAAACACTTTACTCGAAAATGCATTTTTGATAGACTTATCTCACTTACAAGATTCACAAAAAACTTGCCCAAATCCCCTACCAAGTTATGCTCACTTAAAAAATTGTCTAAATAAGTATACTTAATACATATTATAAAATATAATTAGGTTTATGAGGATATATTTACCTAATTTTAATGTTAATAAATATTTTTTATGTTGACTTGTCTAACTTCAAAATGGTTAAGTCTCATAGACCTAACTAGGCTTCCAAAGCTTGATTAAGTCTTGGGTGATTCTTCATTCATTCCTTTGCTAATTAGAAATTTCTTTAGTGATTAAGTCTTGTTTGAATAAGTCTAAGTTTGTATACCTAATTAGGATATAAACCCTTGATTAGTTCTAGGAGGGAATCATCATAGTGCTAATTATAATCAAAACTTTAATGTTTAGTTATGTTTGTTTTTGAATTTTGAGTGGTCATAAACCTAATCAGGTTTCAAACCCCTAATTAGGTATATGGAAGGTCAACTTACATGGTGTAGATCTATTTAGGACTATTTTTGAGATTATGTATTCATTATAAATCTTAAAGTCATGTAAACATAATTGGTATTTTAAATCTTGATTAGGACTAGGGAGGGTAAATTATTTCTTTCTGGTTATAATCGGTACTTGAGTCCTTATTTATGTCTATGGACCTATTAAAATCCATAAATAGTGTTATCCAAGGGTTTAGTCCCTGGTTACTTCTAAACACCCAACCTTAAAAAAATTCTTTATCTTTATTTGTAATTAGGAATGTGAATCTTGATTAGGTCTTTAATACCTATTAAATATAAGATAGTTCTATTTGGGGGTAAAACACCTAATTTGTTCTAGAATTCACTCAAAAGGGTTTCTCAATTCTAATAGATGGTTGAAATCTTGATTAAAAATTGGAACTTGAAAATTTAAAATGGGCATTTAATGGACCTATTTTTTCTTGACAAAGACCTGAGTGGACATAACATGCTTCTCAAGGACACCCCTTATGTTAATTAGAGGTTGATATCTTGATTCATACTAAGTTTTATGAAATTTTAAAAATCACTTTTTTTACATAAAATTAAAACCCAATGTGACCGAATAAACCCGAATAGATCTAGGGGTTATTTTTTGAGCTTCAAGTGATTATTTTACCATATATCAAGCTTCATGACCTTGTTTTCAAAATATTATGATCTATTGGAAAGCTAACTAAAATGCAGATGTCTTAGTGCCAATAGTTTACTAAAATTCTAATTGTATTATGATAAGTACTCATTTTAGTTTTTACTTTTCATATAAGACTTTTAATTGTAAAATTTGACTTGTTTTTTCATCTTTTTTCAAGCCCAAAAAGTGCATGAATGAAAAGTGGAGGGAATGGAAGATGGATTTTAGTGTAAAATTTCAATGGGTAAATATAAGTGTATAAATACCTACATGGAGTTCATTATAAGGGTTAGATATTTGTTTCTCCAAAAAACTTAAGAGCTAGCCACTTTTTATTTGTTTACCTCTCTCCCTCTTTTGTTACCCAACTATTATGCTAGAGAAAATTCACTAGATAGATTTTAATCACACTCAAAATATTATGTCACTCAATGAATCTATCAATTAATGAAAGCTATGTATATTTATTATCATTGTCTCTACATGTGTATGGTGATGGTGTTTTCATTTCTTCTCATTTTCCTCTTAATCACACTCTTACACCAAACCATTTATGGTTATGTACATGTTGACCAATTGAGGGTTTGGTTTTGTGTATGTTTTCAATTGAAACGGATGGATTTTACTTCATAATGATAGGCTTTATTTCCTCTTTCCTTCTCTTTTGATATTTTTTTTATTCAATTTTCTAGATAGGGTTTAAAATTTAATATGCTATTAATATTTTTATCTTAATTTCATGAGTATTTCCATTAATGTAAATGTATTTTTTAATGTGAGGTTATAAATTAGTCATATGATTTCTTAACAAAAAAACTCTTTAAATTATTGATTTTTAGCAAATATACTTAAGCTAGGGTTTCAAACTGATGGCAATGTATTTATGCATGTTTATCATGATTTATTATATTATTTAATTCATGTATTATTATTACACTATTAAATTAATAAATGAAATGGAATGAACACATAAAATTAGCATTTTATACTATTTTCACCTCAAACCCTAATTTAACACTTTGGGAAATATACACACATGGTTTTTAATTTTTCACTTTATGATTGAAACCCATTTGAATTACATGAAAAGACATAATTATCATTTAATTTTTATAAGGATACAATATGTTAAAAATATTTCACACCAGTAGGCCCCTTGAATTGGAATCATCACTATGACAACTGAGTAAAACCTAGTACATTATGACCTTCTAGATAAAGATCATGGGGATTCCCCTTACATGACCTATTTTTAGGAGAGTTTGAATAGTATTAAACCATGATTAAATCCTAGAATTGGTTATCCATTCCAAATGACATGTCAATATATTGGCAGTATAAGGAGGGTTAGTTAAAAAAAATCTAAAATTAAAATTTTCAACTAGAATGTTAAACTATGGCAACTTTAGAGGATTTTCCCAGATGGTATTATAGGTTCTAAAATTGGAGATTTAAAATTTTAAACCCACCTATGGTTTTTTATTTTCTAGGTGGACGTGGCTACCCTATGAACATTCCAAGGCCTGATCATGACTTGCCTAAGAATACCGATACATTCTACCATAAATACACACATGGTGGTATTTACAATGCCAAAGAACATATTCAAGTATTCAAAGATAAAATTATATGCAATCAAATCTAACATGAATATGCCATTTTTCATTTATTTCCTTATTATATAGATGATTTTTCTTATAAATGGCACCTCCACTAACCATATGGGTACATTAATTCATGTGATACCTTTGAAAACATGTTTATCAATCATTTTTGTGTGCCCATAAATCCTATTACCCTATACTATAAAATTTATACATCATGTAGGGAGATGATATTCATATAAAATGTCCAAATTGGTAGCTTTAGTTTGGCTTGTGACACCCAATCCATAAGAACCTCTTGCATGCTCTCATAACCCTTCTAGACACCTTTTTGCTTATAATCGATCATTTGTAGAATTTTGAGACCTGATTCTATCTCAACCAAGATGCATTTCCCATGCTAATTCCATCTCCCTAGGTCTCAAGCCTATAGGATAGGATAACTAGGGTTGGACTATAGTACTAAACCCTAGGGTGTCCTATTTTTGGTGATCTTGTCCAATCACATTTTAGACCCAAATGACAATTTCCTTTTGATTCCTATTCTTCATTATGTTGACCTAGCATGAATAAATTTAACCCATGACCAATAAATATCTATAAAATCCAATTAAAATTTAATTTAGAAGGGGTTGGAAAATATTACAAAATTAAACAAGAATATAAGCAAGACCACTAAGGAAAATTTCCCTATTCTCTGCATACATCCATCCAATACAACTATCAACATATTCAAAACCTCACACTAGTCCCTAACCACATCAAAAACTATTAGTTTGGAATTTTTTGCATATGCATAACACTATTTCATAAATCACATCAAGTGAGAGAACTACGTATGGATTGATCCCTCTTCAAAGTATTGGTATGCAGGTAGTGTGCCCACACAAGGGGTGTGGATACATGTTCAATGCATTTTACACACACTAACCCCCTATTTCTCAAGTTTTATTAGAGCATAATTAAGTTATAGAGTTTGAGATTAAATCATATCTACAAGAATCTCTATCAATTCATGATCTAAAATTTCACATGTAGGCTCACACAGGGGCAGTGGATAAAAATAAAAAAACTTAGATCTCAGTGACTAGTTTAGATAATAGTGATAGGACCTGGACTATAGCACCAGACTTAAAAGTGTCCTATTTTTGGTGCTCATATCCTTTCATTAGATTAAAGTTAGATCTAGGTTCATGACACTATTCCAGTCTTGTACATCTATTTTTAGCCTCTGTCTTAGCCGTCTCTATCCATTTTTAAGCTAATTTGCATTTCTCCTGTTTTATTACTATTTTTAGAAAGCTACGAAAGTCAAATAAATTATAAAAATCAATAATATATTACTGAAATATTATTTACTAATTTATTTATTCCAAACCCTTAACTAAATTAGGAATAATATTCCATTATTCCAAAAACTATTAAATCATTTGGTGAACTCGACTTACTTTATTTGGACATAAAAACCCTAGAAACCTTAAGGTAAATTCCTTGCTGATTTTTCCTACATATTTTAAATTAAAAATTCACATTTATTTTTTAAATTTACCTTAGTAATTTTAAAAATCATTTATTCCAAACCTTAATTAAATTTACTAGGTCCTTTTGCACATAAAAACCCTAGAAACCCTAAGGTAAATTCTTTGCTAATTTTTCCAATAATTTTTTGATATTTATTGCATATTTTAAATCATAAATTCACATTTACTTTTTAAATTTACCTTATTAATTTTAAAAATCATTTATTCTAAACCCTAGTTACATGTACTAGGTCATATTACTTTAGAGGTATCACCTTACATAATTGTGACTTGTGTATCATTTTTAATGCATATTCTAGTTCACTATTTAGATTATATTTATTTAATCTGATCTTTCATTTTTCAAGTTGTTTTCCTTATGCCATCTAAGATCTTTGCCTCTCTTCCTTTGAGATGAAATGAAATACTTAATGTTAACCCTCTTGAATTCATCCAAATTCCTTTAACTCGATCATATACCATAGACAAATAACTAGCTCAGTTTCTTGTTATAGATCCTATGCATCTAGATTACACCAAATTCCATGAAGATAATTTTGATAATGAGAACAAAAATGATGATACAAACATTTATGTTCATGATCCACCACATCAGGTTCTTGAAACACTTCCACCTATTGCTTATAATGATGTTGTCCTCAACAAAGACTTGATTCTACAAAGTTTTAGAAAAAGACTTAGGGAACAGCCTCAAGATCATACTCTTATCATATAATCTGTCATGAAAATTAAAAAATATAAACAACTTGAGTCTTCCATTCCTTCATAAAAACTAATTGTAAATGACACTATGGGGGCAACTATGTCTAAATAAACCCCTATAGTAACCCAACCTTCCTATGAGGCACCACCAATTATGGCTAGTACATCTTAGTCTCTTGATGTGGCAGCCCTTATATAAGAGATAAAATATCTTCAATCCAAGGTGCTTCTAGACCTATATAGGCCTTAGATTCTTTTTCTCTACTACATACACCATTATCACATCATATTACTTTTACACCCTTGACACTAAGTTTTGTTCAACCCAAGCTCACTCTATATGATCGAAAGGGTGATCTAGAGACACACTTGAGATATTTTCATGAAACATGCTTGGATTAAGTGTCAAATGACTGGATACTAACCAAGTTATTTTCATGGAGTCTAAAGGATTATGCTTTATAAAGGTTTTATAGTCTATCAAATCAGTTGGTTAATACATTCAATCCTTTATCCGACATGTTCCTAACTCATTTCAGAAGTAACATAGGTGACAAGGTTTCCTATGCCCAAGTTGTGCAATAGAAACAAAGGTCACATGATCATCTCACATATTATGTTATTTGATATAAGAATAGATTGGCTAAGATGACTATCCCCATGGCCGATTAAGAGTTATAAGATCTCTTCAAAAAAAGTCTGCTAATAGATTTGCATGAGTCAATAATTTTCAAAATATTCTCTTCCTTCACTGAGTTATGTCATACACTAAAGGAAAAGGAATTCAAACTAATTTCAATGGGAAATTTCAAGTACACAAGTTTATTAGAAACAACAAAAAAGAGTAATAGTAAATTCCCATACAAAGTAAAGGTTAATGATAGCAAAGGTTAAAATAAACTTATAGTTAATGCAACTTCAGAGCCCCCTCAATAAGTAGTTTTATCATCACCTCCATGGTGAACTTTTACCAATCTACTAATATATATAGGTAGAGTCTTATAGTAGTTATTGGAATGTAATATCATATCTCTCCCTCCTATTTAGGAAGTTAATCCAACAAATCCTCTTCTATGAGGATATGACTAGAATGCATTTTGTGATTTTCATAGGGAACTAGTCCACACAACAAATAAATGCATCAGTTTGAAACATAAGATACAGGACTTGATAGATGATAATGCTATTGATCTTGGCACTCTAGTTGAGACTCCTCAAGAAAATAAAACATAGGACAAAGCTTTGACAATCTTCTTAGATCCTTTCACACAACATTATAAAAAAGACATAGGGGATACATCGAGTGTTCACCATGCATATCATGCACATCCCCCACTAGCTATATATCAAGCACCTTCAATCGAGTCACATCCTTTGAGAAACATGATTAGTGTGTATAATTATAGAGTTATATCTAGACCTTTGATCTCCTTCTTAGAGTAGGAGATAGTAGAGGATGATTTTAATTATCATGCACTCTTTATCAGAGCTTACATTCATAATCTTCCCATTCATAATTTTCTCATAGATAATAGATCTAGCATGAACATGTGAACTATGACATTACTATAGCATTTGGGATATTTAGAGTAGGATATTACCCTGATGGACACAATTTTTAATGGATTTAGTGGGCACATACAAATTTGACTGGGTGAGATTGTACTTCCTTTACAAGTTGGTCCAACACATGTGGACACACCATTTACTATTTTTCCCAGTGTAGGAGTTTTTAATATGCTACTTAGTTGACCATGGATTCAAAAACTATGATTAGTACCTTTTATAATTCATATATGCATGAAATTCATTCATGTTAATCAGGTTGTTACAATTGGTAGAGTTTCATATGATTTACCACTCCCCACTTTAGAGCCATATTCTACTTTATAGTCACCAATTTTAGCTTCTCCACCAATTATATTTCTTCCTCCAATTAAGATTTAGACAAAGTCAAGGCTTTCCTTACCAACATAGAGAGTTCATACACTTACATGCAGGCCTCTTTTAGATTATCCATAGTTTTAGGACTCTATGTAGTTTCTAGCTAAAATGTTCACACCCAGGGTATTATCATTGAGGTCTCATACCTCTACACATAGAGCACATGTTTAGAGAGATTCTCCTACTACCAGATGGGTACCTAAGAACCCCATAGTTGGTTTCTACTTCAAATATTTTAGATAATTTATAACATATATAGCTTTCAAATCCATAGTCTCAACCTTCCATTATGCTTCATGATCATGCAAGATCCCTCTCCTTGATATAGGAGACCATGATAGGGAGTCTCTCATGAGACTCATCGGTTAGTATCATTTCTTCTCAATCTTGCTTATATATATATATATATATATATATATATATATATATATATATATTCTTTTCAATTACTTGTACATAGTCTCCTTATGCTTTATTGTAAATAGCTTATACTCAAAATCCAAAAACATTCAAATAACTATAAATGCCAAAAAAATACAAAATTTCAAAATCCAAAAACATTCAAATAATTCAAAAACACAAAAACATTTCAATTATATGCATTATCCATGATTTACATTTTTACTACCATGCTAGACTTACATCTTCTATTTTATGCTATTGTTTGTCAATTTATCTACATTACCATGATTCACTTGATCTTATTTGAGTGTGTGTAGTGACTTAAAGATCATTGATTTCTTCACTCTACCCATTGAGGGAATATCCTACTTATACATTTGAGACATACATCAATATATCTACCCCTTGAGGGCATCTTCTACATGACTACACCATCCAAGTCATGTCATTCCTACACCACACACTCTAGTTATTATGATGATGTACATTACTTACTAGCTTACACATATTAATTTATAAACACTCACTAGTATATAACACTTGTCTTGTACTACATATAAGACTTGTACTACATGTCTTTCATACTTTCACTTCTTGCTTTGATTAGTTATATGTGATTGTATTTATAGCATATTACATGTTTTCCTTTCTTGATTTGTATAGCTAGATGTGATTGAATTTCTTAGTTACTATTTTGTCTTTTGTGTGTGCCTTAGGACATTTTCCAATGTCCTTTTATTCAATTCTTTTGTATGCCTTGGTAAATTTGCCAATGTACTTTGCTTGTACTCTTTTATGTGATTGTGGCCCTCATGCCAAACTTGCTTGTTTTTAATTATATGTATATGTGGCATTTGAACATGCCTTGTATGCCTAATTTATAGTTTGAGTTACATGTGCTCACATCCCTTATTTTATTTGCCCCTTGGCCACTCTTATATGTTTCTTGATTCTTGCCTTGTATGTTTGTTGCTTGTTTTCTTCTCACTATTTATAATTCCATGATCTATATCATGTATTTTCTTGCTATCTTGGATGCCATGATGGACATAATTCTCTATCCATCTTTGACAACTAATAACTAACAACTAATATTTCTAGTCTCAATTTTCTTGAGACATCAATTTTGATTATCATTGATACATCATGTATTTCTCAAAATAACACACTTTCAAGGGTCTTTCTTATGAGGGAAGTCATTACAAGGTCTTCATTCCTACCCTCAGAAGAGGGGGAAACAAACAAGGGTTTTGTCACAAAGATCAGATCTCCTAGCGGTTTAAAAATTATTTTTTAGAACACTCAAAATAGAAATCAGAGGTCAAAATAAGAACAAACCCAAAAATAGTGATAATTATAGAATAGTCATCAGATTCAATAAAGGACATCAACACTAGACATGGATAATATTGCTATATAGTAAGGTGTCTTATTTTTGATGATCTTATCCAAACAACAAAAAAACAAATTTTTCAAAAATAGGTAGAAAGGTAAGCTCAGTTGTAGTTTTTTCACCTATAATTTAGATCAAATTCAATAGTTTTAGTAAATTTTTTCTCAAAGAATCTAGATATAGGGGGCATCATGCACAACATGATGGCTCTCACTTCTAGTTTGAGATTGAGTATTTGGTATATCTTCTAGATTAGAATCCATTTTATAGACACCAATGATTAGGGGTAATGTGCATGGCACATTTGATTTCTTTTCTTTCTAAGTTTAGTATATTAACTAAGCATTCTTAGTAATTGTGTGCCTTATTCCATCTGCAAGTGGTTGGTATCATTTTAGAGTGGATTTCATACAAGCCTGACCTCCACATTCTTGAGTGGCTTCCACATAAGCCTAGTTTCCAATTCTAGAGTGGCTTTCATACAAGCCTAATCTCTTCCTTCTAGAATGGCCAAGATTGGCCTAGTTTCTAGTACACATTCAAATATCCACACCACATTATTAGATTTTAGAGCATTCATGGGCTTTAGGAGCCATCTCATATGACACATATTCTTAACAATATCAGTTCATAGCTTTACTTAGTGGGAAATGATGGAACCAAAGGTCTATCTATCCTTTGTATTCTTGAGCCATCTACTTAGAGGGATTAGACACACAGTCTAAACATCGATTAACACATGCATGATTCACTTAGTAGATGATGATGGAGCCAAAGGGATATATTTTTTATTCTTGAAACACTCTCAAGGAATTGAGCACTTATCTCCATTTGTGATATTAATATTGGTACATCACATACCTAGTATCACTCAACATCACTTAATAGCACAACAAGTTTTGTATTGGTCAACATAGCTAGTAGGTATATTCATTCCTTTCTCTTCTTCTATCTTTTACCCAAATTTTATACATTTTTATTTTAGATATAGCATATATAGTAATAACTAATCTACTCTTTGTTTTCTTTATAGGTTTAAAATTCACAATGTGCTCTCTCTATGCACACTTAACATCACATATCTTCATGGGATTCACCCTTACAGGTAAGTTTAGGTACACTTTCTACTGTCTTTTATCCTAGTATTTTTCTTTGCTACATCAATAAAATAAATGGTGGTGGGGAAATTTAGTCATATAAAATGTCCAAATTGGTGGTTTGAGTGTGTCTTGTGACACCCAATCCATAGGACCCTCTTGCATGCTCTCATAACCCTTTCAGACACCTTTTTTTATTATAACTAGTCATCCATGGACTTATGAGACCTAATTCCACCTTAGCTATGCTCTATTTCCTATGCTAATTATATCCCCTTAAGTCCCAATCCTATAGGATAGGAGCGCTATGGTTGGACTATATCACCGAACCCTAGGGTGTCCCATTTCTGGTGCTCTTGTCTAATCACATTTCAAGACCAAATGATCATTTCATTTTGATTATTATTCTTCATTACATCATCTTAGTGTGAATACATTTAACCCATGACCAATATATCTCTATAAAACCCCATTCAAAGTTCATTTAGAAGGGGTTGGAAAATATTAAAAAATCAAGAAAAAATACAAGAAAGACCATTGAGGCAAATTTCCCTATTCTCTATATATAGTCATCTAATACAACTACTAGCATATTCAAACCCTCACACTAGTCCTTATCCACCTCAATCACTCTCAATTTATCATTTTTACATATGCATAACACTATTTCATAAAGCACATCAAGTGGGAGAAATACATATGGCTTGATCCCTCTTAAAAGTATTAGTATGTAGGTAGTGTGTCCACACAAGGAGTGTGGATACATGTTTAATGCATCTTACACACACTAACCCCACTATTTCTCAAGTGTTATTCAAGCACAATGAAGGTGTAGAGTTTGAGATTAAATTATATCTACAAAGAGCTCCATAAAAATTAAAGATCCAAAATTTTATAAGTAGGCTCACATAGGGATAATAGATAAAACCTAAAAAACTCATATCTCTATGATTAGTTTAGATAATAGTGGTAAGACCTAGACTATAACATCAGACCCCAAAGTGTCTTGTTTTTGGTACTCCTATCCTTTCACCAAATGAAATCTAGATCTAGGTTCATGACACTATCCCAGTCCTACACATCTAGTTTTATCCTCTGTCTTAGTTGTCTCAATCTATTTTTAAGCTAAGTTACATTTCTCCTCTTTCATTACTATTTTTAGAAAGATATGAAAGTCAAATAAATTATATAAATTAGTAATATAATTATTTCAATATTATTTAATAATTTATTTATTTTAGACCATTAACTAAATTAGGAATAAGACTCCATTATTCCTGGAACTATTAAATCAGAGACTAATGAATCTATGAGTGCATTTAATGTTTAATTTTGCCAATTATACAAGAGGTTGAAAGACCCATTCCTATAAATATAAGTGGTGGATATTGAAACTTATTTAAAAATCTTGGATTCTATAATTTCCATGGTTATTCAAAGGACTCCATCCACTCTCACATCTTTGGTGTTGATCTATCAATAAGTGTTTATCTTTGAAAAATAATCATTGACACATGGTTATGGTTTTGATCTTTTAATCAATACCCTAAACATTGATTTTAATCATTTGGTAAAATTTGGAAATGTATTATTATTATTATTATTATTATTATTATTATTATTATTATTCTATAAAACATAATAAAAATTTGAATGAACAAGATAAAAAATATACACTACCCTCTAATTCATAAAAAAAAATTGTTTAAATTTTAGAACCAATATAGGCCCTTTGTATTAGAAAAATTTCACATAAACTAACTGGGTTACCCAATACATCATGATGCATAAATAATAGACCTTGAGGAGACCCTTTGGGGATCATTTTAGGAGAGGCTAGATGGGTGACTGTCTCACCTAATTTGGTGTGACAAATTACCCATCGACAGACTAATGCTAGGAGGGACACTGATAAAAATTATAAAACTAAAAAGTTTAGAAAAAAATTTAAACATTGACATTATTAAAAGCCTTGCCCATGTTGAGGTGGTCTAAAAATTAATCTATAAATATGAATCATCACCATATCAAATTCTATTGGGACCAAATTTGAATTCTTACAACTCATTGAATAAATAAAACCTAGAACAAATAACAAAAAAAAAAGAAAACAAGACGCATTCAATCATCTAATAGTTCACATATAATAGTTGTTTTTTTCCTTTGTTCATATGTTTGTTTCCCCTCATAATCCACTAATAATATCTAATCCCAATTTTATTTGTGGAGGTAACTTCTCTATGAGTATTAATGTATTTTCCCATGATTTACCAAGAATATTGATTTATTTTACTATATGTGCATGGAAGAACCACATTAGTAAAGAGAACATTAAAGCATTCAAAGATGATATTATTAAAACCCAAATAAATCATGAGGATGTGTATTGATACATATTCCCTTATGACCTAGATGAAATGTCCTATGGATGGTACTTAGGATTACTAGATGCATAATTTACTTCTTAGAATGATCTCAAAAATTTATTAATGAATCATTTCTGAGTACCCATTAATCTATTTGTCTTTTACCATTAGTTTTATGCTACCCATAGATAATTGAGTGATCCCATAAACATGTTCAACATATATTTCCACAAGTTTTACAATAAGATGAAATAACCCTATATGGAAATGGAAGTAGTTTCCATACAAACCTACGTGAGAGCCTTAGAATTAATAACCTCCATGTTTATCTAAAGGACTAATACAACACTTGCATATTTGCCTTTGGATTATAATGAAACCCTCAAAATTGATAAAGTAATGATTCCAAAAGGATATGGAGATTTCCCATTACCTTATTTAGGGCATCCTCATGCATATAACCACATCCTAATGATTAATCAAGCACTCATACATAATACATTGCTAATGAATCAAGTCCCAATTGTAATGTATTAAAATTAAAGTTTGATATACAACCTAATTCATTTGAACTACATGCCAAAAAATAAACCATTCATATTTCATAATCACATGTTACCTCAGGGAGTAACCACCAAATTATTCTTATAGCCTAAAAAAGAATTATTTCCATGCCTAACCCAAGTGGTATTGCTGCTCTAAATAAAAATCAACATGTGTTCCCATTATTTACAAATAATCAAATGCCTACAAATAATTCTCATTACTAGATGCATCCTCTTGTACCTATATTTATAAATGTTGTGGCACATATGGTTAACCAATATCCACAATTAGGAAATAATAAAAATGCCAATGTGAACCCAGAAGTGGTGAATTTGAAGTAGATGGTTCAATGATTAAACAATGACATGGTTAATTTGTGGAGATAAGTTCCTAAAAAAATCAAGACATAAATAACCTGCCTTAAAATTAAAACTATAAATTTCATAGAACCAAGTGGTAGTGGAACACTAGGCCCAATAATGGAAATGTTCCTATACCTATTGAAAATATAAATTATAATAATAACAATGCTTCAAGCTCTATGAACTTAGCTGATTTGTAATTTACCTCTTAGTGTAGATTGCATAACATAGTGGACCACACTAAAATATATTGTGTTGATTGTATATTGGCCTCCGGCATATTCCTAAGGAAATGGATAATATTGAGATAGTTTATACACCTGAAAAACTAAACATAACCTAGATGAGTTCCACAAATTTAAATAGTTTCAAAAGGGAAACAAATTCCCATTGAGGAGTAAATTGTTAATCCTTTAACTATATCTACTCCTCCAGATAACACTTAGGTTATACTTGATGAGAACTCAAGAAATGATTTGTTTCTACCTAAATGTCTTACCATGTCTCATTGATCAAAGAAAAATTATACACCTCCCCAAGTTGATAAATTATTGGAATAAAATAAACTTGGGTATAACATTGTAAAAAAACTAAATAAAACTAAGGCCAATATAACAATGTTTAATTTGCTCCATATATCTAACCAAGATGATTTGTTTTTAAAATATTTATTTGTTCCCGAAGGGAAAGAAGCTAATAAAATAATTGATCCTCATGTCATAGTTTACAAGGAAAACACTAAAAATCCTCCTTTCCTCCTAAAAAGTTGATAAGAAATTACAAATTTTTTTGGTGTATTTAGGTGCTTCCAACAATGTGATGCCTTATTAAATTTTCTATAAAATGGGCTTGAATCCTACAAATTCAAACAAAAAAGCTGTTTAACTGGATAAGTAAGAGGTTAAGATAGTTAGAGAGCTTAAACACATTGACATGCAATTAGCTTTTGATCCATGAGTGAAATGGTTTTTAACATTTAGGTGGTCAAGATACCCGATGCATATGGTATGATTATTAGTAAAGATCAGTCTAGATTTCTAAATGAATACATGGTGGTGATTTCTCTCATATGTTGCTTCCATGGCATGGGATACCCAATAAAATCAAAATTGAGTGTCAGATAAAAATGAATCATATGATCACATAATATAATAATACAAATGAGATTTTATATGAGAAGTCTAAATTTTAGGTCTATAGTTTTTAAAAGAAGTAAAAGTTCATGAGAAACTCTCCATTAATATGTTGTCTATGGAATAAAAATCAGATTTGTAAGAGTTAAATAAACTATATGAATAATATTATCAAAATGAGCTCTAGGAATACTGATCTGAGTAAATGCACATGATTCAATATGATATGTGAGACATGTATTGTACAAGACAATACTGATAAAATGCATAAATACAAATGCAAGAAATGAACAAGAAGAATGAGACATGATGATCCACACACTATTGCATTAGAATATAAAATGGAATAGATACATAAATAGGTTGGAAGAGGAAAGATATAACCCATTCTAGTGAACATGGTATTAAACTTTCCAAATAACCAACATGACTCTAAAGCCCCTAACCAAGAAATATACAACCTTGTAGCTAAAACCCATAGGAAAAAAGGCATACACCAACACCCCCCATAATCATAGCTTAGGTAGGTGATGATACAAAAAAATAAAAAAAAATGGGTCCTGACAATAAGGCCTGATGATGTACCTATGTATAATGTAATCTGTCATAAAGTAGAGAAAAGGAGAAAACCCAATGGGAAAAATTTCCCCCCAAAAGAGATTCAAAGAAGAAGAGAAGGGCTATAAGTCCCTCCTAAATATAATGAATATGCTAAGGTGGACCATACCCCAAAAAGAGCTCATAGATGAATGAACTTGATCTTAGTGAAAGGTTTGGTGAATATATCAGCAAATTGCTCTAAAGACTATCAAAATACTAAGTTAATAGCCTGCTCATGAATCAACTCCTGAATCAAGTGCATGTGAATCTCAATGTGTTTGGTCCTCTGATGAAGGAATAGATTCCTAAAAATATAAATGGTGCTCTTGTTGTCAAAAAGATATGATTTTAGGCTACCTTATTTGGATACCAAGTTTAGAAAGAATCCCCTAAAGATAAAACCTTAGTAGCTATGTTAACTTCTCCCCTATACTCTACCTCTATGGAAGATAGAGCAATAAAATTATGCTTCTTTCTCAACTAACTAATGGGGTTATAACCCAATGATAAATTATGACCTAAAGTTGACTTATGAATCCTAATGTCACCAGCCCAAACTGAGTCTATGTAACTGACCAAGTCAAAATCTAAACCAACCTTGTAGTATATCCCATACCTTTATGAACTTTGAATGTAGTGAAAGATCTTCTTATCTACTTTCCAATGTAGCTCAGGGGGTTCTTGCATAAATCTCAAAACAATGAAAATAATAGAAGAGATATTTGGTCTGGTGTGAGTTAAGTAAATAAGGCTTCTAATAAGTTGTCGATACAAGGTAGCATCGACCAATGTAGTAAAACAATCTACTTCAAGCTTAACTCCAGATAGGAATGGAGTCAAAGATGGATTACAGTCAGCCATATGAAACCATGCCAAAAGATCATGAGAGTAATTGGGATATGAAATTGAAATCCTTGAATCTATCTAAGTGATATCAATGCCAAGGAAGTAGTTTAGTGATCCTAAGTTAATCATGGCAAATCTATCCTGAAGAGTTTTCTTCACTAGTAAGATAGTCGAAGAAGAACTCCCTATGATCAAAAGGTCATCAACATATAAAAATACTATCAATAATGAAACATCCTATCATAAGAAGTACACATTGGGATCTTAGTGGCATCTAGTGAAACGTGAAATGAGAAGGAAGGAATCTATTTTGGCATACCAAGCCTAAAGGGCCTATTTGAGGCCATAAATGGATTTCCTAATTCTACACACTAAGGAAGAATCTTGAACAAAACTAGATGGTTTCTCCATGTAAATATCCTCCTCAAGGTCTCTGTGAATAAATTTACTCTTCACATCCATTTGATGTACAGTCCATCCATGTGTTATGGCTATATCAAGTATGATTCTGATGGAAGTCATCTTGGCCATAGGTGTAAAGGTCTCCTAGTATTTGATGTTAGTTACTTGTAAAAATGCCTTGGTTACTAATCTAGCCTTATACTTGTCAATAGACCCATATATAGCATACTCGGTCTGATATATCTAATGACTTTGAACCATCTTCCTTCCCTTAGGAAGAGAAGTCAAATCCCAAGTGTGATTTCTAATTAAAGAATCTTATTCTTCATCCATGGCTTTATCCCACTTAGGGATGCCTAAAGCCTCTTTGAAGGTTTATGGATATATCATGAAAGAAAAAAAGGCATGTGGTCCACCTTGAAATCCTGCTTGAGTATGTCTATGATCATCTGGATCCCCTACCCAAGTGCCTACACTCTCAAGTGTTTGTTGAGCCTAAAGAGGGCCTAAAATGGGTGAGTTAGGTGCCAAATCCTCATCTTTCGATGCATGCCTAGAAGTGGATGAGGATGAATCCCCATCACTCTACTCATTATCTAAAATAGAAGAAGAAAAAGTGGCCACTACCTCAATAGCCTACTGTGAATGATCAAAATCCTCAAACTACTCATCCAAAATGAGTGAAACTGATGTAGAGGAGGATGTGTCAAGTAAAGAGTCAATGGTACTGTCTTAGAACCTAACACTCCTCTTAACAAAAAACTAATTAGTTATAGTGTGGAGATTTCTATAACCATTTACCCCATTTGGATACCCCACAAAGATGCAAGGTTTGGATTAAACTTCTATTTCTTTACATTTCTTTTTGGGAATGTGAGCCATCTTTGGTGATCTGAAGACCCTAAAATGATGCACCTTCAGTTTCCTATTATGCCAAGATTCATAAGGAGTGATTCCCTTTAAATCTTTGTGAGGAACCCAGTTTTGAATGTAACATGCATAATTAATGGCTTCTACCTAGAATTATGGAACCAATGATTTAGACTGAATCAAATAGTTGGCCATCTCCTTCAAGGATTGATTCTTACACTCTTTTACACTATTTTTTTGAGGAGTATATGAAATTATTTGCTAAATATCGCTCCCCTTGGTAGTACAAAATTACTCAAATATATGGTTTATGTACTCCTACCCATTTTCTATTTGAAGAATTTTGATGTACTTTCCATATTGCTTCTTAGCTAAAGCATTAAAGTCTCAAAAATTATCAAAAAAATTAGACTTTTGTCTAAGAAAGTAAACCCATGTGTGTCTTGAAAAGTCATCAATGAAGGTGAGGATGTATCTAGCCCTAGTAAAAGAAGGATGGGGAAACTACCCCATGAAATCACTTTGAATCAACTCAAGAGGTATTGTAACAACCCTCATAAAGTCCCTTAGAGAATTTAACTCTAGGCAAGCCTATAACCATATCCTACCGACTTAGATACTCAAGATAGTGTTAGTTAAAGTGGCCAAACCACTCATGCCATAGTTTTCTAACTCCATCTAAATGGGTAAGTAATGAAATAGGAGGAACATTTAGAGCAAAATGGGAGAAGATATATAGCCTATAATGGTGATTATCCCTCCCCAATGTAACTTTAGATTCACTGTGTATCTCTCTAATCTCAACTAAATTTAGTGTGAACTCAACCCTCATGCCCTACCCTATGTGGGTAATTTTATAAACTTAAAAAAGATTAGTTGATAGTGAAGGTACACTTTGAACATTTATGAATTTTCCACCTACAACTTCAGTAGTACCTCTTCCAAAAACCTCTATTGGAGTGTCATCGCCCAAAGTGATGGAGGACATGTTACATGGTTCTAAGTCAAAAAATCCGACCTCTAATGAACCCATATGGTGTGAAGCACTAGAATAGATAACCCAAGATGAAGTAGATGCAGAAGCTAATGTAACTAAAGCTTTTCCCTTAGGTTTCTCCTTCCCTTTTTATTTTTCCTTAGAATATTATTTGGTTGATGATGATTGTTTGACAGACTTAGGGACCCCTATAATATTTTTCTCTAGGAGATGTGTAAGGTGGTCAATCTATTTATTCATACACTTGTGCTCATCATGCCTAGAATTATTGAAATATGATCACTTAACCTTTTCTCTCTTAGGTTTTCCTTCAGAGGATGAGGTTTTAGTGCTAGTTTTAGTAGTGGTTTTATTTTCTTTCTTCTTCTCAAGATCCTTAATCTTCTATTTCTTATCCTTGTTGCTATAGGCTCTTAGTTTCCCATTTTTGGTAATGAGGGTTGAAGTTTTAGAAGACTTGAGGCTTCTCATCTAGATTAATTTATCCTATTCCTTAGTTAAATATATAATAAATTCATCTAAGGATAGCATTGACCAGTTGGCTCTCATGGCTATTTTGGTTGCATAAAAGGTAGACACAAATATAGAGTAATCAAGTCTTAGTTTTTCAAGCACATAAAGAACATACTGCTCATCTTTCTTCTTAGTTCCACACTCTTTTAACTATAATATTAGTTACTTAAGCTTGGCAAATAATTATTCTAGTGAATCAATGTTTCTAGGACTCAAACTAATTATCTCAATCTCAAGCTCATAACCACTCATAGTGTCAATTTTCCCAAATAGTTTTTTCTAGGATGTCCCATGCTTCTTTGGGAGGTTTGGTTAACTCTATGTGAAATAAGATATTATTGATAATGAAAGACATAATAACCCAAAAGATTCATCAAATTTATTAAACAAATTTACCTTATCTTCTTTAGTTGTTGGCTCAAGTTCTACCCCCATAGTTATGGTAAACAACCTTTTGTTTCTAAGAACCATAGTGATCTTACTTTTCCATTCCTGGTAGTTGAAAGGTGTGAGTACATTAATAGAGCTAAGATCCATTTTATAATTAAGATTTAATGTGTTTTTTGTTGTTATATAAAATCAAAAGTGTAGATAAAGAGATAATTTCACAACAAAATCATAACCACAAGATGACCCCCTTAAAACTATGTCAGGTACCCCCCCTCCCCCATTTTGGCACTTTATAAGATAGTGTGTTTAACAATAAAAATTAACTCAATGTGAAAGAAATTAAAAAAAAAACACTTTTTCAAAATATGGCACTCAAATCTGAGCTACCATTTGTAATATATTAATGAAATAATTTCTCGTAAATAGCCTATTTTGAATTTAAAAAACACTAAAACATGAAAAAATCCAAGTTGTGTGAGGTGAAATATGCCTTCCAACCACTTATTAGAGTTGGCATAGATTTTAGAATAAGGTGGTTTAGTATTTTGAAGGGGATTCAGCCTCCTACCAATTTGGGCCTCAACTTTATTATTTGATAAGCAAAGATACAAGCTTAAAAAGACTAAAAAATTTCTCTTTTTTTAAATGTTTTCAAATGACTTTGATTTTCAGCATACTAAATGATTTTTTACAAATAAAATAAATTCATTAAGGAAAAAAAAAATATGAAAATCAATTACCACATGAATATGAGGCTGAATGTGGGCCCACCAAGGAAGCAATGTGTCAAAAAATGTGACGTCAAGTGCAGGAAAAGGCTCCACGCTACTCAAAATGAGAAGATATAATGCCAATGGCACCAAAATGATGGGAATAAATTCCAATATAAACTAAAAATGGTCCTAATTTCCTTCAAAGTAGGTCATATTAGTAGAGAAAAATAATGCCTATTGTTAAGAAAGTGACCCAATGCTAGAAACAGTAAGGAAGGATGCCAATGTGTTGGAAGATAATTTTAAATGGATAGAAAAAGATGCTAAGGATAGCATATCAGATCTTATTTCAAGGTTCTATAGATCTAACATAGCAGTCCATACATAATCCAATGCCAAAGTAGATCACACCATGTCAGTAGATCTTCAACACCTTAGTCATACCATAGAAAATGATGCCAAACTATTATAAAATGATGCCAAGGCTACAAAGAGTAGATCCAATGCTTCTATGACAAAAAAATAGTGCTTCACATAATAGATCTATGCCTTTTTCCAATAAATGAAATGCCAAAACAAGATAGTTTAACACCGATGATGCCAATGGAGAGAAATTTCAATGCTATACTTAAAATGCAACTTAGATTTGGAATATTTCAAAATAAAACTCAGCATAAATAGAATGAATATTCTTGTGTAGATTTGAAATGCATTTAGAAAGGACTCCAAACTAGTATTTCAATGCTAAACATAGCGGATCTGAAAAAAAAGTGTAGAATAACTTCACAAACAATAGTTTCTCTAGCCAACAGGTAGATTGAAATGTTGTTTTTCTAATTTTAATGTTGGTAAAGGCCAAGGCTTTGAATATTTCAAAATCAAAAATAAATAATGAATTCATAAAATCTTACATTTGAAATAAATCTCCTTATACAATTAATTTAATAGAAATGTATATGTAAAAATGAAGAGATCTAAGTTAAAATCAAAATTAACCCAAGATTCAAAAAATTTGTAGAATATAATTGACAATCCTCATATCTAGATCGACTCTAATACCATATCAGAATGAGGTCCAAGAATACTAATCTAAGTGAATGTACCTTATTTTAATATGCTATGTGAGATATTTATTGTACAAGACAATATTTAGCAAACACATACATGCAACTGTAAGAAATGAACAAGAGGAATGAGACACAAATGATCACACACTATTGCATTATAATATGAACTGGAATAGGTACATAAATATGTTGGAGGAAGAAATATATAACCCATTCTAGTGAATGTGGTATTAAACTTTCCAAATAACCAACATGACTCTAAAGACCCTAAGCAAGCAATATGCAACCATGTAGCCAAAACCCATAGGAAAAAAAGGCATACACCAACAAATATATCATTTTTTCACCTAAAATATCTTCATTTCATAGTGTTACCCTTACACATGTAAATGTGAAACAGGCTAATCTAAATGTAAAATGTGGTTGTCAGTAGTTCTTGTCAGTATTAGGTATGGTTGAGGTATAAATCAACAAGGTGAAAAAAAGTTTTATAAGTGTAAATGAGTAATTTTAAAACTCTTATGATGAAAATATTTTCATTTTAAAAAACTAATGCCCATCTCTACCATTTAGGTCAAAATCAAAAGGTTATTATCATCCAAAGATTAAAGTGTATGGAAACTTTATATTGAGTAAAAGAATAAAGAAATCAACATTGCAATAACAAATACCTCTCATATTTAACTAAAAATAACAAAAGACCACTTATGGGCCCTAAAATTTGATGGCTATAAGTCTAATAGTAGGTGTGGTTCCAAGGTTGAACTCATTAACTCATAAGGAATGCCATATTTATCCACCATTTGACTACAATTCTCATGAAAAACAATGTGAATGAATATGAAGAAATGGTTCATGGTGTTCAATTTTATCTTAGAAAGAAATTCAAGAGCCTAAACATGACTGGTGACTCAAAGTTTGTATTTAATAAAATTATAAGCCAATATGCATGCAATGATAAATTATTATCTAGGTATGATATTCGAGTGTGGAACCTAATATAAGACTTTTATGTATTCAACATAAAATGGTGCCTTGTAGGAGCAATCATAGGAAAAATACATTAGCAATAGCTGCAAGTACCCTAAAAGTGATTTCCAACTCTAAATTGAATATATTCTTATTGGATTTGGTCTCAACTCCCATTATTGATAACATCAAGAACTTCCAAGTATTCAATGACACCCAACATATTATTTTATTCATCACAAATGGAAAGGTATTTAAATCCTATATCATAGATGATGATGACAAAGATGGATTTAAACCAGATGAGGAAGGAGTAATAAATTTGAAAAAGAACAACATATGGAAGGGTATGGTCTCATTGAATCAGTTGTTTGATATGGATTATCAAGGTGAAAATGAAAAAACAACCCTTGCCAAAGGTATGCTACATGATCATTACAAGTTGAGAAATACCAATAACTCAAAAATTGTGCTTTTAGGCACAAATTACACTCAAGATTAAAATTAGGGTATTATAAAAACCCTAAATTACTTCATAGATGTCATTTACTAGAGTTATGAAGACTTGAATGTATTCAACACCTCTATTCTCACTCACACTATTCCTCTCAAGTTGGGGGTCAAACCATTCTATCAAATGCAAGGGTAGGTGAATCCATTGTTAAATCCGTTGATCTTCAAGGAAGTGAAAAAATTAATTTCATTCAAAATCAAATTCTTAGTTAGGAACTCCATGTGGTTGGAATATCTTGTTCTAGTTTAAAATAAGAACAAAGTGATACAACTTTATGTGGACTTTTTAAACTTGAATAGAGCTTCAGATAAAGATAATTAATTGATTCCTTTGCTATAAGAAGTGTTGTAGATTGTGAATGGATCTCAAAAGATGTCATTTATATATTGGTATTTGAGCTACAATTAGATAATGGTCAACTAAAAATATATAATTAAGATAACATTTACCAATAAAATGGGGTACATTCACATACAAAAGGATGTTGTTTGGCCTAATCAATGCAGGTACTACTTTTTCGCATGTCATAGACATTTAATTCAAAGAAATAATTAGAAAATGCATTTTTATATACAAGAAAGATTTAACTATATTTTCCAAGAAATGAGAAGACCATGTGAGGTATCTGAAAATGGTATTATAGAAGTGTAGAGAGCATGGTATCTCTTTGAATGCAAAAAAGTCAATATCTAGTGTTACTCATGGAAAACCATTGGGTCCTATCATTTTTGAAAGAGGAATTTATATAAAACCAAAAGAATTCAAGGTAATTCTAAAACTTCCATTATTTGTTAGTAGAAAAGACTAAATTCATTCTTTGTCAAGATCAACTTCATGTAAAAATTCATCTAAGGCTTTATAGAGATAGTCTGATCACTAAATAAAAGAATAAAGAAGGATGTTGATATTGAATGGACTATATATGCACAAACAAATTATGATAAAATCAATAAATCAATTGTAAATACTAGATGGTATTTATCAATCCTAACTATATGTAACCCTTATACATTTATTCCTTCACTTTAGAACATGCACGTGTTACTATCCTTACATAAAGAAAATAAGTGGGAGAGGAAAGACTAATGTCTTTCATGAGTTCTCCACTCATAAATGCTTAACTTATGTACTCAATAATTTATAAACAAAATTTTATTTGATTAAAGTAGTCAAGAAGTCCAAGAATTATCTTACATGATAAGTTATTTATATTGTGCGTAACCTAATTATAAAATCAATGTTAATGAAAAATGAGTTAGGCAAATAAAGAGATAATTAGATGGTCATTATGAAAGAGTTTAACCTAGATCTCAAACTAGGGAAAATAATCAGAGGTTAATAACTCAGTAAGGTAATGGCTAAAGTAGATCCATAAATCATTTTATAGTAGTATATAATGAAAGACATCACAAAATATGATTGGTATCAAGAAGTATTCTACTACATGTTTAACAATTAATTCCCAAACTACTTAGACTCCCATTAGAGAAGAGTGTTATGCTTGAAGAAAAAATCATGATTAAATCAATAATTCTATACAAAAGGAACCATGAAGTCATTTATTTGAGATGCCTAAAAAAAGTTGGAGTAGTTGAAATACTTAGAGATTTCCATGGGAAATATGTAACCGTACATGTCTCAGGTAGTTCTATATCCCACCAAATACTCAAGATGAGTTATTTTTAAATATGTTCACTTGCACTTTAGAAGCTATCATACTTGATAAGTTATCATGCATAGAGAACACACACTTTCTATGCCATCACATCTAGTTATTAAGTTTAGACCATTAAAAAAATGGGTATTATGTTTTGTGGAAGATATAAACACTAACTAATCTATGGGACATAAGTTCATACTTACAAAAATTGAATAATACACATGTTGGATCATGGATCAAGCATTCAATAATTTCAAAACTAACATGGTGATCATTTTCCTTGAGGAGTGTCATCACCAAGTTTAGGATGCTAATTAATCTAGTATGTGATAACAACCCTATTTTCTCCTCATTAAAATTAACTGAATGGGATTATGAGAACTATGTAATGGGGTTGAGGGATTGACATAATGTCTTAAAATTTGCATTGTGATCTAATATGAATAGAATTAAATCTTCTCTGGGTACTTCTTTATATCACCATGTCTATAGCTAAGATCTTATCTTCCCTAAGAACTTAAGAATCTCCACCTTGTAGTTCATGAGAGACTACATGGAAATAGATGATATGATAGAGGCTCAACTCCTAAATCTGATATAACTAGAATACAAATGTGATGCAACCATGTTTCACTTTATCAAACACTAAGGAGTCATCAAGCATTGGTTTGAGAAATGAGCCAAAGTGAAATATTTTTGGACCTTTGATTATTCCTTTTGTAGAAAAAGGGTCATCATGTCAAGTTTGATGCCGTGTCATTAAATTCCTACCAGATATATGAAATTATGGGAAGGAATGTGTTCAATCTTAGGTTTATAACTTACAAGGAATCCCCATTATCTATCAATGGTTAGTTCCTCAAGCACTACTTTTAGGCCCGAATTGTCCTAGTAAGGCTATGTAAATAACTTCTCTTTTCTTTCTTGCATTTCTTTCCTGATTTTATTTATTATTTCTTTCTTTTGTCATTGGTTTGACCTCATTATTTCTTTATTTTTGGTCTATCCTACCTATTTTTTCTTGGGTTCTTCATTGATTAAATAATAAATGAATAATAGTATGTATGTAAGTATCATAAATGACATTTTGGTGCTTAATTAATCTGAGTAGTTTGTGGCATTAGATTATATTTATGAATAAATTTTGAAAGTTTGGGTTGTCATGTGTGTATACACATAATATTTTTAAAACTTTATTATTTATTGATGTTTTCTCTCTTGTAATAGACTATCTAATTTCAATATCTCTAAGTACATGCCTTAAAATGTCCATAAAAAAAGGAGTGGGTAGATCATTGGTCTTTTTCAAGATTGTTGGTTAATTCTATCATACCTAAACCCACTAAAAATCATGATTATATAAATCCTTAAGGTATTATCTTATCAATATCCCCCATTTAATAAAAACCCATTTTTATAATATTTCAACCTTGGTTTACTGAGTTACGAAAGTTATGTCACATGTTACGCAACTATTTTGACCTTTGTTTACCTAGTTTGAGGTCAAACTATAAATTTTTAAAATTTGGTTTTCAAAAAATGATTTTTTTTTAAAGTTTTGAAATGATTAGGACCTATCCATTACTATAAATATTACCTTTAATTCAATCTAATAGAGAGTAACATTCATTTTCACATTATTATAACTCATGATTTATTACATCTACATTTGAAGGAGCCATTGCTTAGGGTTTGCATTGGAGAAAATATATCTTGTGTTGTGGGAAGTCTTGGATGAAATTTGGAATATTTTATCTTATAGTTAATTTAAAATAGTGTGATACTTACAAATTCATAACAATATTTTTCAAATTGCCATTAGCCAATGGGGAGATTAAGACTCGACAGATTCATCCCAAGGTAAGTATCTTTAACTTTTTTTATATCATTTTATAGATAAATATTACACAAAGTAATATGTTTTAATGTATAAATCCTTACTTATATTACCTATACTCTTTAACTTAGTTTATATGTAGTACTTTTTAGGCTTTTTTTCTTCCACCTTAGGTGATTTAGGCCTTCATTTGCCTATCATGATACCTTTAAAAAAAAATCATCCCCCTTTGTTATAAGATTTGATAATAATAGATTAAATTTTATTTTATGCATTATAATACCTAAATAGGGTTATTTCATAATATTATTAGCCTAGATGCTTTGAAAACATCTCCTTTAGTGTTGTGTGATAAGTTCTCCCTCAGTTAGGTTTAATAGATCGAATTTGGTTATGCTTCATATATAAAAAGTATAATAATATATGTTAGATAATTACCTTATCCAATATTTAATTTATGAACTAGGATAAGTTGTAGATATATATTAATATGTTTCACATAATGTGTCTCTATAATTTGTTCATGTTTGGATGTATTTGGGTAAACTATTCAACTTATAAAGATATTCTCTTGAAACCACACAAAAAAATTATAATTTAATGGTTTATGGGTTTGAATTAATTTAATAAGGTTAATATATATTATGACCTAACACACACACACACCCCCATTTTAAAAAAAAATAAATATGGACCCATGATTAAATAGATACTATTATTCAAGATTTTCCAAGCCATAAGTCTGTGGCATAGAGTTTTAAAGTAGAGACTTAATGAAATGTATTTGAAACTAAATTTAATTTGTTTACCTCTCTTAATATTTGTTTTTAATTTATTCTATCAACAAGGTTTGCTTTAATTCTTGAAGAATGTCTCAAAGGTATGGAGGAATTGAAGTAGTGTATAAGAAATTCTAAATAATTTACTTTTCACCTTTAATTTTTATTTATGCTTAATGTATGATTTAATGGATAGATAAGATAATGTGTTTTTATAATTTTAGTTGGGTATTTATATATGCTATGTTTAAACAAGTAATTCCATGGTAAGGTGTCTTTTGGGGCCCTTTAGAGCTCATTTGTACTTACCACATAACATCAACTCATTAATCTAGATCCCAAGTGAAGAACACAAGTTGCTTAATGGTGATGTTAGCATAGTATCTTATATGGATTCAACCAAGAAATAAAAATAGTGAGATACATACATGTTTTATCATCTTAGTATCCGAGAGGTTACATCAATGTGGACCTTTATACAGATAATCCTATACAATCAAAGTAGTGAGAGCCATCCATATGTCATCATCTTGATACCCCAAAGGTGATGTCAGTATGGACCTTGTACAAAAAATCTTAGGAAAGTGGATCAGTGAAAGCCTTTCATGTGTCATCATCTTAATATCCCAAAGGTGATGTTATCATGTAACTTTGTGTGGATAATCCTAGGCAAGTATAATAATGAGAGTCATCCATGTGTCATCATCCTGGTAGTCTAGAGGTGATATTGGCATGGACCCTTATGAAAACACCCTTAGGAAAGTGAAGTAATGATATTCATCCACTTCACATCATACCAATAGCCTAGAGGTGATGTCAGTATGGACCTTTATACAAACAATCCTAGGATAATAGAAAGTTGAGATCTCACCAAGTGTCATCATCCCAGTAGCTTACAACCAAGGAAATAAAGTGTAGAGATGGAATCCAAAGATAGTTAGATCAAACCTTAGCTAATACAACTCAATAAAATGCATTAAAAAAATAACAATCTAAGCCAACTATTTTGATAGGGTTTGAAAAATGATAATTAAGAGTAATTGAAAGAAATCGCAGCACGATACCTTCCCAATATCATCCCACCATCCAAATGTATCTCAAAATGTGATTTCCCCCTTGATTTGGTGCTCAATTCTTTATCAATCATGCAAATCAAAGCTCCTCCATCATCTCAAGTGCACTAATGAAACTAGTCTCATGATATGAAATCAAATGTATGCCTATATTGAAGCTATCCTATTACAAATTAAGCATAATAAAAACCACACACAAATGGCTTGTGGAGATAATAATGAACAATAATTTTACATAAATTAAGCTTAAAAATGGTGGTCTTGGCCCTCCTATTTATAGATTTTTGAATTTGATTAGAATCAACCATGACCATCCATCTTGAGATCAAGACGTGTGGCCATGAATTAATTCAATTTTGCATAATTAATCCATAAATACCCTCATAAATATTTGGAAGGGGCATTAAAGAGGCATGAGAGGCCTTAAGCTTGATATTTGTTAAATTTATTTCTCATGGATTCCACCCCAAGAATGATGTGATTTGACGATGTAGATAATAATAATCAATTTCTAATTAAAATATATTCAATAAATTTCATGGATTTTCCACATAAGCTCATGATTTAGATTAATTTTCCTAAGTGAAATTAATCAAATTTTATGCAATTCTTTGGAAATTGGTTACACACAATTAATCAAACTCGTTAGAATGTCATGTTACAAGGTTATAATTTGACTGGAGATGAATTAAAAGGTGATGTTAGCTGAGTATGGACCAATATATTATTTAGGACATTATTGACATAAAATAACACATGCATATGTCATGTGCTTTTGAATTAGAAGAAAAGAGTGATCTAGAGAACCAAAATGTGATTTTATCATTTTGACTCAAAATGATTTGAAAAAAGTTAATAATCATATAAAATACATTACCTTATTTAGGGATACATTAGCCTAAATTGGCACTTGTATATGACAAGCTCAAATCATTTAGTGTGTTTAAGTGATTTTGGCTTAAATTTGTACATTTTCACAAATTTTGAGTAAGATCAATAATTTTAACATAATGGTATTAGGAATTGGATGTATACATTTTATCCCTATTTGAGAAGGTGTGGGTGAGACACTCAAGTGAAGCAACATCTTTTTAAATAAAAGAGTTGTCAAGAATAAAATGGAACTAAAATGGCCTATGATTCCCCCTTGAGAGGACATATGAGGATGAAAGAGAAGGATTGACTCTTGAAAATAAAGAGAAATTGAAATTAACCTATGGTATAGATTAAATCTAGATGCGATAATACATGTATGCATTGATGCTTAATGATCAAAATATAATTAAAATATAATGAGCCCTAGATATGGGGGGAAAGGAAGGATAAAATTCAAAAAAATGAGAAACACACTTTTAACACACCCAAAGTTAGGGTTCAAGATGCACACTTATGAAATGGTCAATCTCGATATAATTTGTACACTAAAATATTACCATAATGAGAGCAAAAGTTCATAGATATTAGAATTAAAAGAAAGAAGAAAACATTCATTAAGAGAAAGGAAATAATAATGCCCCAATAGAGCTGATTTGATTGATTGATAAAATATTTTTGCCCCAATAGGGCAGATTTTAATCACTGATAATTAATTTTTCCTCGATAGAACTGATTTAGATTTGTGACTAGTTCAAATATTATGCCTCTATAGGGAAAATTGGTGAGAATATCTCAAGGATATAACCTAACACATAGATTAAAGATGAGTGGGCACAAACATAGAGGTTATGGTCTAATAACTGAAGTAACCACCAAAAACTAGGCATACAAGGATGCACAAAGTGATGAAAGAGGTGAATAGAAGAATAAAGATGGCTGAGCTGACTTGAGGTACGTCATGTATCCAAATGCTATCTACATAGTCTAGATGGACCTTAAGTGAATGTAGTTCACCCATAAGATGGGAGAAAATGGAATGAATAATGAAGAATAGAATTAAATACACCACTATTCGATTAGACTCATAATGTATTCCAAAAGATGCATGTATTACATAGATTTAGGTGTGAGATAAACCTTTGGTACCTAATTTCATTAGTGCACTTGAGAGCTGATCTTTAAAGCTATATTGATTTTGATACTTGGATCCAAAGTACATAGTGCTTACTTTAACAAAATGAAATTATGCATCATAATTATGAGGAACTTATAATGGCATTGGATTTCATCTATGTTGAGATGATTCAAATGTGAATATTTATATCTAAGGATAATGATAAAAATTACCAAGACTAGAGTTACAACTATTTATATTTAAAATAAAAATAAATACATAAATGAACCTAACTTAAAATCAAGATATGAATAATCAATACTTAAATAAGAACAAGAATGTGTAAAATGAAAGTAAGAAGAACTAAATAAACAACATAAAAGCAAGATATGAATAATCAAGCTCCATGTGTACCATCAAGATGTACTTGGAAATCAAAACAAAGAACAAGACAAAATAGTAACTCAAAATACCAATAATTAAAAAGAAGAAACAAAGGAAGAAAAAGGAAAAATTAACAAAATAAAATAAATGAAGAGAAAATAAATCACAACAAAACACCAATAAAGATCAAATAAACACACACAAACAAGAGTTAGTCACAATGCTAGTGCGGTTTACAAATAATTATTAAGGTATGTGTAGTAGAGGTGTTACTTTATACAATAGTTTAACAAGAACAAGGACACAAAATTACTCTTGAGATGATAGAGAAATAATGTAGAAGAAAAATGGGGAAAGAGAAAAAACGGGAGGGGGTGGCCAAGATTACTCTAGATGTACAAGACAAATGGATGATACATACATAGTTCCATGGATGTAAGATCCAACATGAAATTTAGGCCAAATGTAGTTCTCCTAGGATATGGGATATAATAAAAGTGGTGACAATAAAATATAATTAATGGTGTAGAGGAAATAAGGAAAATGGGATTGTAAAATGGTGAGACCGTGTGAATCAATGCTTGAAAAATGGTAAGAGCATGTTAATAAGTGCTTGCAAAATGACAAGAGCATGGGATGATTATAATAAACAAAAGTTTAAGATAATTTGTTTGTTATTTTTATCAACCATTTTTTAATGTTTTTTATGTTTTTAGGATAAGAAATAAAATAAAATATTTACAAAATGTCCAGGGAACTACCTAGCTAAGGAGATGCACATCCACAAGTAAGAGTTAAAATAATATATAAATTGATTGAAATGTTCATCATGTATATACAAAATAGAACATGGAACTAACTAATCAAGGAGATTCTTGTCCAAGAGTAGAATTTCTAATAACAACTAAATGCAATGCAATGGTCCATGCTCATAGATCGGTGAGAGCAAGATATTATTAAGGTAACAATGCCTACCAAACAACATTAAAATTATATAATAGTATAAAACATGGGATAACTCTGAATAACCATTTAATAGGCAAGGATATTGAGCTAAAAAGGTATTCATGTTCACTTTTATATAGGAAAAGCTAAAAAATATTATTTGTGTTGAACTAATTTGTAGAATTATCATTGAATGTGTTCAGAATACCTATGAGTCATTATCAGGATCATAATTGGTCAAAGGATAAAATATGTCCATGTTACAACAGCCCAAGGCATGAAAATAATATGGTTTTTGAGAGAATGGTCTAGAATAAATAAGGTCCAAAAAAGGATTGTCTAGGGTGGGATAAAATGAGTCTAGAGTGTCAACGGTCCAAAGTTCCCACTGTCTAGAGTCATGAAAATAATACGGTTCTCATAAGAATGGTACATGATAGATCAAAACACACAAAAATATATGGTCCAAGAGAGGATGGTCCAAGATATAATGGTAGGATAAAATAACTTCAGCATAAGTTTCCCCCAAATAAGGGGTCTTATAGAAAATGGTTCAAAGTTATCAAGCATAGAATTGATTAAGGTGCATAATGTTCATGGTCTTTATAAGTTATTTTCCACTTGGAGTATCTAGTCTATAAACCCCTAATCTATAATTTGTTTTAATAATATAAGGGCCAAGCCAATTGGGTTGGAACTTACCCTTTTTCTTGCATTCAACATTTGTGGTTTTTTGTTCTATTTCAAGACCAAATCACCAATCTCATAATCCTAAGGGAGAATTCGCTTATTATATCTTATCCATAATCTATTATTATAGGATTGAATGTTTTCTAGGTTAGTAAAATGCTTACTATCAAGGATTTCTAGCTCTTACAACCTTGAGACTCTATAATCTTCATTATCTTCAATATTCTCCAAATAAACTCATAATGAAGGTATCTCAATATCAATCAAGATAATATATTCTATGCCATAAACAAGGGATAATGGAGTGGATCTTGTGGAGGTTTGATGACTGGTTTGATAAGCCTAAAGGGAAATAAAATTTTACAAGTGCTAATTACGGATAACATCATTGCTAATCTTCTTGAGTATGGAAACAATGGTCTTGTTTGACACCTCAACTTGTCTATTACCTTGTGGGTTATATGGTGTGTATTTATTGTGATTGATTTTTAATTTTAAACAAAGGTATTTAACATTTATATTTACAAATGATCCACCTTTATTGGATATAATGCGAGCTGGGATTCCATATTGATAGATGATATGGTAATATATAAACTTGGCAATTTACATACTAGTGACATAAGTGAAATGAATGGCCTCAATCTACTTAATAAAATACTTGTTAGTAGTGAGAATATGTTTATGGCCACCTGAAGATGGGTTTATTTTCCTAATGAGATCAAGGCCCCATGTAGAAAATGGCCACGGTGTAGTGATTGGCTATAGTGGTAAGGAAGGTACATGTATCAAATTTCCATGTTGTTGATAGGTAGAACACTTCCTTACATAATTTCAAGCATATATCTCCATTTTGGGCCAATAGAAACCTATTTTGAGGATATTTTTAGCTAAGACTACACTGTTGGTGTAGGCCCCACATATTCCTTCAAAAACCTCCTTAATTATTAACTTGGGTTCTCTCAAAGATAAATAATGAAGTAGCATTTCATCACAACATTTATGATCAATCATGTGTCTAAGGAGGGTATAATGACCTATGTGATGAAGGTAAAGTTTTTATGATTATTGGAAAGGTCAGGTGGAAAAATGTGATCATGGAAATAATTATAAAAATATTGGAACCAAGGTAGTTCAAGTGGGGGATTGGGACCAGAAATGGTGCATACCATTTCAAAATCTGGTAATAGATGAGTAAGTTACAAAATATTTTCAATGAGAAACTGCTACTCTTTATCACTACTTTCAATCTGTATCATGGTCCCAATTGTTTCCATTACATCAACATATCTGTTATTGGCCCTTGGCACTTGTTCAAACTATAGATATTCAAAATGAGTCTTGATATTATCCAAAATGAAATTTTAGGTTACAAGATTATCATCTCTAATTTTATACTAATCTTTTTTATTTATTTATGATCAATTATGAATCACCATAGACCATTAAATACTGGATATCCCATTAAACTACCAGATAGGGTCCTGCAATAAGTGCTTCATACTCGACCATATTATAGGTATAGTAAAAATTAATCTGAAATGCTTTAGGAATAAAATCCCCTTGTGATGTAATAAACAATATATCAGTTCCATATCCTCTAAAATTTAAGGAAACATAAAATATAGTTCCCATTATTCAAGTTCATGATGCACTTCTTCCACTGTCATGATAGAAACATTTGGAAAGTTGAATCTAAGTAGTTGAGTGTCTATAATAGGGGCTTATACAAGTTGATCAGTAATTACCTATCCCTTGATATCTTTCTTATTTTAAACTCAACATCAAATTAATTTAGGAGCATGACCCAATTGGCCATGCATCTTATGAGAGATACTTTGGATAATAAAATTTGAGAGCATCCACCTTAGCATTAATAATGGTTTTGTTGTTTAGCATATAATTTTTTAACTTTTAGGAAGTGAAGACCATAGATAAACATGACTTCTCAATAGGTGTATAATTGTGTTCATAATCCACTAGTGTGTAACTTAAATAATAAATTGGATGTTCTTTACCTTTCTCATCATGTTGGGCCAAAAGTGACCCAATGCATGTTCAGTCACTGATATGTAAATAAGTAATGGTTGTCTAGGTGTTGGTAGTCTCAAAATTGGCAAGTTGGCCAAATATGTTATGAGCATTGCAAATGATAATTAACACTCATGATCCCATTGGAATGTGACCCCTTTATTTAATAAATAAGTAAATGGGTGGTGCTTATCTACTAATTAATAAATTAACTTGTGGATAGACTGAATCTTTCCCTATAGGCTTCAGAGATGTTTAAGATTTAAAGGTGGAGGCATTTCAACAATGGCCTTGACCTTAGCAAGATCTAATTTGATCCCTCTTTTTGATATAATAAACCCTAGTAATTTTATTTAAGTGATTCCAAAGACACACTTATTAAGATTCAGGATGCCTTGTACATGTTCTTGATTTAGATATGATGTCATAAACATATTCTTCATAAATATATTACATCATGTCATGGAAAATGATAGTCATGTCACCTTGATAAATGGTTTCAGCATTCTTCAATCCAAATGGCATGATTTGATAATAGAATATTCCCTATGGAATGGTTAATGTAGTCTTGTGTTGATCTTCTTGGGATATCTTGATCTAATTGTATCCATAAAATCCATCCATAAGGGATAACATCTCATACCCAGAAATAAAATCTATAACTATGTTGATGTTGGGTAGAGGAAAATCATCTTTGGGGTATGTTTTGTTGATATCTCTAAAATCAATATAAAGCCACATACCCTATGGATTTTTGTTGACTATAACTATGTTTGATATCCATTCAAAATAGTCTAGTAGTCTAATGAAACCTACTCCTAATAGTTTCTCCAATTCATATTTTACTAATAAAGCAATGTGTGGATGCATCTTCCTCAATTTTTATTTGACTATCTTGGCATCTAGATGAACAACAAGTTGATGCACCACCTAATGAAAAATCAAATTCTTTCTTATGATCACCAATGGGAAATCCATTTATGAAACCCATGTATTATGTAATTGATTCTTCATTATATAATTCATCAAGGCATATGATCAAATTTTTCTAGTCCCAATCAACGAGTTCAAGATTTCAAAGACATAGGGAATAATGAGTATTAAGGTCATAATGACATTTTAATCAAATAAATCCATGTTAGCAAGATCATTAAAAATGCTATAATGGGATGCTACGTCACTTTTAGGAGTCTCATTTCTAGTTGATTCATAAGAATCACTATCTAAAGTCATGAGGTCACCCCCAAATGGTATAAATCCAAGATTTTAATTCAAATTAGGTATACTAACTGATAAAGGTTCCAAGATTCCTTGGGCTTGTGGGCCAAGGCCTTTTCTTATATAATCAAAATTATCCATGATATGATTAGGGATAGGATATTTTGGATTTTAAAATTAATCAGTAATGATATTAGAATATAACTAGTCTCCTTTAGTGAAAGCCTCTTGATCTTATTTTGATGAAGTAGTAGGTATAAATACTATCGGTGATTTCTTTATTTCTTTCTTATATTTCCAAATCAGGTTAGGTATATTAGGTATTTTGGAAGGTTTGGGTTTACCAAATGTTTTAGGATAATTTGACAACGTAGCAATATATAAGGCATCCTTAAGATGGTATGTGGAAATTTCCACGTCTTCTACATCAACTTATTTTACAAGCATTATGAGAAATAGATAGACTAAAGTGGAAGCAAGGTCACTAGGGTTGATATAATTGGATTTAGGTTGATGTGAAACTATTTCCTTGTTCTTCTTTACAATGAATTTAAAACCAGGACAATAATTATAGTTACATAACTGAACCTTAAGGTGTTTGCAATACTGATAAGGTTGTAATCAATAGGAATACTAACCTCAATCCCAGTTTGTGAAAACTTAAGGCATTGATGTAAGGTGGAGGTAATGGCCTATACTTCATGGATCCAAGGATGACTAAGAAGTATGTTATAAGGCATCTCAATATTCACAATATGTAATAATATTTTTTGAAAAACATACCCAACAATGATTAGAAAAAAATGGTACTGGAAGATTCCCTCTTGTTGTTTTTGTAAGCCTTTATGGTGATCATATTTAGCTGGATGTCCTTTGCAGTGTATCCCAATCTATGTACCAATTTGAGGGAAACTATTTTCAGCCCTGAACTATTGTCTATAATAACTCACTTGATATTATGGTTTTTAATGACTTCTTAATATACAAGGGGTTATTATGGCTCAAACCTAGGGTGGACATGTATTATTGATCAAATGTGAGCTGGCAAAATGAATATAAATATCCCATAAGTGTTTATAACTATTCAGGATTAATATCTTGGGGGAATAATAGATTATTTTAAAACATCATTCAAAATAGTTTTATGAACTTTAGATGTATGCAACAGATCTAAAATAGAAATATTCACAAGGGTTTTACTTAGTTGGTCTGATAGACTATAAAGCTTTTCAATAGTAAGATGAGATGGTTTAGCCTTAGATGGCATAGTGTTTGGATTTGGATTTGAAGGCATAATGTTCACATTAGGTTTAGTGGAAGAAGAGGGCAAAGGGACCTGAAGGGTAACTCATGAGTGTCTAGTTTCAATTACATAATATAGAGGTAGAAAGGAACCATTATACTTAGAGGATGAAGGTAAAGGGCCTTAGAGAGTGAATTTTGGGTGTCTAGTTGCATTTTCACAATTTTGAGTTGATGAAGAGCCATTATAATTAGAGAAAAGATGAGGTTTATAAATAGTAACTCATACAAATAGAGGCACAACAAAATTGTGTGAACTTGATGTGAAATTATTTTAGGGAGAGGGTGTTGACCCTATAATAATGGATCTAATACTATGAGGAATATGAGATGGCTCACGGGTTTTAATAGTGATAGTGGCAATGTGGTTTCCAAAAATGCATCCCACAGTATTGTTTTAGTCATACGGCATGTTGTTTTAACCTAAGTTATCAGCATGGGTATTATGATCCTAATTATGATCATGTTAATTATGATTATGACCTTGATTCTAATTTTACCAGTAATTATATCCTTAGTTTTGATTATTCTTTGGTGATTGTTGGTTATGTCAAGGAAATGGACCTTTATAGATTCCCATATCCTAATTAGTGTCCTATGGAGCAATTTTGATCTCAAATTCACCATTTTTAATCAAATATTCAATAAGGTGTCACAAATGAACATAATAAAAAGCACCATGAACAACAACATGATGTAAGTTATAAAAAAAATTTACTTGATACCCATCAAGTTTGGGTTGATCTTGAATAAATGGCCTTGGTATAGGGCATACAATCAAAATATATTCTATGAGATTTTTTAATAATACCTTAATAATCTCTCCCAGTTTACTAAAGACTCTAAAGTTTTTATCAAATGCCCTTTGGGGAGGGACTCTTTACGAAGTGTTTATTGGATTAGGTGGACCTAATGGCACATTTGGATCTAGTAGAGCCTACACCATTTTTACATGTCTTGATTTAGTTACTCCATTTTTTACCATGTTCTTGTTCTTGTTAAAACCCTTGGGTTTCTTTGTTATAATAGTTTTACTAGGATATTGGGTTTGATTTGAGGTTTGACCCTAAGAATAAATCTTGGCAAGGTCTTTTATGATAAACACCTTATCAATTTGTACACCCTTATCTATAATTTCTTCAAATTTTTTTGTGCAAGTAAGCCATAGATTGTACATGACCTAAAGGTGTAGGTTTTATGCAAATATGTCACCAAGCTATTTGTCTAGAAAATTATGTTGAAAGTAGCCATCTAATTCTCTCCATCACTATATATATGATAATAAGATTTCTCCATCTCATTGTTTGGATTTACACAAATCAATAATGGTCAATTCATGCTCAATGTTATACAATAAGTGGTTAACAATTTTTTTAGATAAATCATTCCAATCTAAAATTGATCCCTTAAGTAACTTAATAAGCCAATCTAAAGCTTACACTACTAAACTTTGTAAAAAAAATGAATAAAATAAAGTCTACTATAAGATAACTCTTGGCATAATAAAAAATGTTTGAATATGTTCATAAGGGTCATCCTTTCCTTTGTATGTGTCAAATTTAGGTGCCTCAAAATGAGGCAGAAGGGGGACTTAGAGAATACTCAAATCAAATGGATGTGTATATATCTCAATGAATTTGTAATTCTTTATTATATTTCCTACCTCCAATCATGACATAATTTATTCCATTTAATACCACTCTTACATGTTGGCTACATTGGTTGGTGGAATATAATTCTATTGGGGTGGTATGTGCCCCTATTGTTAATTAACATTTCCTAAAGTCAACCATCTTGAATTAAAAGTTTTTTATTTATTTTGAGGAGTCTATGGTCTATTCACCAAAGTATGCATTGGTTGAGATGAACTATGCAAATTATTTTGGATGATTTACTCAATATGCACTAAATGTTTTGGTCCTTGGTTTATTGAAGAAATAAGATGTTCTTGATGATTGAAAAATGTATGTTTTGTGTCTATAAAATCATTTTATGGAACCTCTTGAGACTTAGGTTGTTCAATTGAGATATCTTGATCCATCGTAGGTGTGTTCTTAGCTAAAGTGTGTTGTGTTGGTTCAACTAAATTCCCTTGTTCCTTGGAAGGATCATTCTATATTGAAGTGGAAACTAAAGAGTATGTCAAGTCCATGATAGGTTAATTTGCATATAATTTACTTATCTTCCTAATCTTGGTGACAAGATCTTGATCATTATATGTTGACTCTATAAGCATTTTCTTTCCTTTTATAGAAGAAGTAATATTTATTTTTAAAATATGTGTGAGGGGATTGTTCTTGATGTTGTTATTCTACCCAAACCAAGGTATGTAATTGTTCCATAAAAAAAATTTATGGCAATCTAGTGCCTAATTTAATCAACCTTAGGAGTGTTTCATGTTTGTCCTCTAGGGGTTTGTTTTCAAAGTAATCTTCCTTAGATCCTACAATCATGGGAATGTCCTCATATACCATAGAATTATCTTGTCCATCATAAAAGTGTTCCTCCTCACAACTAGGTTGTAAGGGAACCCGCTACAAGTATACCTCTACATCATGTCTAAAAATGTTGTTTTATATGTTTGCAATATTTGGAATACATTTTTCAAATGTTAACAAGGTGTGTCTTGATCTTCTCCAAATAAGTGACAAGGCAAGAAGAGACTATAATGAAAAGGAAGATGGCGTAGTACCACATAATTCAAATAATTGGTTCACAAAATTACTCAACTTTGGTGGGTTGAAATCATTAAATTAAATGAGTGTATGATAACTCAAAAACCTAAATTGTAAACTAGTACACCAAATATAGGTTTAAAGATACATTAATACTATAAAAACTAGTTCAAATTTGATGAGTTGTTGCTATAAAATTAGAATAAATTCCTTTGGATTATGAAGGTAACAATTCAAGCTAAGAAAATCAAGATGTGAAAACATGAAATAATTCCTAAGTATAAAACTAAAACCAAACAGATAGAACAATGCCACCACATGGTAATAGGAGGTAAAATAAAATGCATTAAATAACTTAGAGTGTAAGAGACATGAAAGATAACCTAATTTCATAATGATAAAATGATGATGAGTCTATAAAATGACTTTTAACCCAAATGAGGAATCGTACCCAAGTTAACTCAAACCAAGTGTAAATGGTAAACCAATTAACACATTGGCCTAAAACTCATAAAGGTGAGATTCTAAATTTGAATTAAAAAGTGAAGGACTTAAATATTTTTAGAAAATTATTTATACTCAAATGGGCATCATAAAAAATGTTGTTTAGATAATATAAACACAATGTTTAAAACAAGGATTTGAACAAGGTAAAAGATGATTTGAATTTGACTAGCGTAACACCTCCCTATTTAAATAAAATGGTGGACAACAAATGTGTTTATTTGGTGTGATTTTTTTACAAACAAGTTTTAGACTCAAGTCAAGACCAAACAAGTAAATAAAAAGACCAAATACAACTATGTATAATGTCTTATGCCCTAAATTGACAAGGTTGCATTGTATTGCTGAAATTCATCTATATACATGTTTTTGGGAGGATTTTAAGTTTTAATCCAAAAATAAAAGTGAATAGAGTAGTAGGTTTTTTACACCCCCATTTTACCAAGATATTATATGGTGATGTGGACCTTTGGGCTAATCACCTTGCATCAATAATATGTTTGTGACAAGTGGGGTTATTCTAAAACTTAGTTTTTTGACCATCTAGATGGTCCCAAGTGTGATTAACACTAGATATTCCTCACATCAATTGATTTCATATCGATTAACTTAATATGCAAGGGTTTACTCCTTTTAAAAAAAAATCCATCTATGTACTACTTAGTGGAAGCCCCTATTTAACCAAACCCTACTCAGGTTTTCATTATGAAAAGAGAGTTTAGCTACTCAACCCCCTGGCTCTCATAGTATACATGCCCTAATTTATTTACCCCACCATGGAATGGAGTTGAAATAATGCTAGGGGATGAAACCTTGGGTCAAAAATTCCCTAAAAAACTCATGAAGAAGCTATGAACTCCCCTCCATAATCCAAGTTACATAAAATAAAACTAAGTGAAAAGACTTTAGAGGTTGATTTTAGATCACCCAAACCATACAAGTTTTGGGGAGAGCCTAGATAACATTCTTTTTCATGCCTTGGACAAAGGCACAATTATAAGGAAAAGGCACTTTTGGTCACCCAAGTTCATTAAAGGGGATAGGGGGAGAGCATACATGCACTCTTCATTTTTCATAAAAAACAAACAAGTAATAGATGATCTTTGCATAAAATAACACACTTTTAAAAACTTACAAATTAAGTGAGTGTAAATTTTATACAACAAAAGAGATGTGTTTGATGAAGTTGTTGGCCCCTTGGCCTTAGTTGTAAAATTTTAAAAGATTCATAAAACAACTTAACTTGAAAACATCTAGGTTCCTTTTAAACACCAAAGGGAAGGTTCAAGACTTAATCATGCCAAATTTGTCACTTTTCCATCTGTGTGACCTGTAAATGTTAAAGGGTTTAATTATACTTTTAAGCATAATTATTAATGAAATGAGCAAGTTTTAAAATATTTCTCTCAAGTTCTCTATTTTTCTTACACAGAGACCAACATCGATCAATAGTGATTGATGTCAGTTATAACAAGACCGATGACGATCAATAAGGACTGATGTTGGTTACTTGTGAACCCTCAGGGAAAAAATATTTTTCACAAAAAACACTTATTATCCCAAATTAGAATAAAATCTCTAGAAAATATCTAGATCTTGCAATATAATGTTTAAATAGAGACATGAAAATAAAAATATATTCAACTTGCAAACTCTAAGAAAGCTTAAAGACCTAATTTTATATCATGTTTTTCCTTGTAATAAAACTAATTTTGTTTAGGCATAATCAATTCTAGTTACATAGAGTCGATGCTAGTTTCTATGTAAACTATGTGTAAAAAACATGCCAAAAACATGGGGAAAATGATGGTAAAAATTGATTTTTAAGGATTTTTAATGACTTTTTATGAAATCTAAGATTTCCAAGTTTGTCTTCTTACTTAAATGGGTTGCATGGTCCCATTGGGTGTGCCAAGATGTAGATATGGAATCCAAAAATAGCTAGATCAAGCTTTAGCTAAGAAAAATAAAGAAAATGCATAAGAACATAACAAGATAAGCCAACTCTTTTGATGGGTTTTGGAAAATGATAATTAAGATTAATTGAAAGAAAGCACATACACAATACCTTCCCAATATCATCCCACCATCCAAATATGGCTCAAAACATGATTTTACCCTTGATTTGGTGCTCAAGTATTCATTAAAAATACAATTCAAAGCTCCTCCATCATCTCAAGTGCACCAATGAAACTATGCTCATGATATGAAATCAAATCTATGCCTATCTTTAAGCTATCCTATTACAAATTAAGTGTAATAAACACCACATACAAATGGCTTGTGGAGAGATTTTTGAATAATAAGTTTACACAAATGAAGCTTAAAATGGTGGTCTTGGCCCTCTTATTTATAGATTTTTAAATTTGATTAGAATCAACCATGACCATCTATCTTGAGATAAATAAGTGTGGCCATGAATTAATTCAATTTTGCATAATTAATCCATAAATACCCTCATAAATATTTTGAAGGAAGGGGTATTAAAGAGGCATGGGAGGCCTTAAGATTGATATTTGTTGCATTTATGTCTCATGGATTCCACCCTACAAATGATGTCATTTGATGATGTAGATAATAGGAATAAATTTCCAACTAAAATATATTCAATAACTTTCATGGATTTTCCACTTAATTTCATGATTTGGATTAATTTTCCTATGTGAGATTAATCAATTTTTATGCAATTCTTTGAAAATTGGTTGCACATATTTAATCAAACTAGTCAGAATGTCATATTACTAGGTTGTAATTTGATTGGAGAGGAATTAGAAGGTGATGTTAGTTGTGTATGGACCAATATCCCATTTATGAAATTGTAAACACAAAATAACACACACATGTGTCATGTGATTCTGAATTAGAAGAAAAGAGTGATCTAGAGCATCAAAATGCATTTTGGTCATTTTGACTCAAAATGATTTGAGAAAAGTTAATAATCACATAAAATAAATTTCCCCATTTAGGGATAGATTATCCTAAATTGGCACTTTTATACAATAATATTGAACCATTTAGCACGTTTAAGTGATTTTGGCTTAAATTTATGCATTTTCACAAGTTTCAAGATCGATAATTTCAACACAATGGTGTTAAGAATTAGATGTCTACACAAAGCACACCAATTTGTAGCTTATCTAGGAGTGGAATATCAACACCCATACATTTTTCCTCTATAACCATGTAAACAAGTAATAAAAATATCAAAAATATGATAGAGAGAGAAAACAAGAGACATTTGTCATAGTAAGATGACTAAGCATTTGAAATAATGCAGAAGAAGCCTCATGGCAGTAAAAGCCTTGAAAGTCAATATTATGAAATTAAAACACAAGGAATGAATATGAAAAAGAGTTAATTCCATTTCTACACTTAATTTTCATTAACTAAATAATTAATTCATTTAATTCTCACGTCCAACACAACCAAAGTAATATATTTTGAATTGTCATTTACAATCTAATTACATTGCCTCCAAAATATCAAGATTATTATGAATTCTAAGATTAAATGCAAAATTTAAATCCAAAACTCCATTATAACTATAAATTTTCAAGGATTTCATAGAGAAAAGAATTTTTAGACAATGTCAATGGCCACCTCATCTTGTATCCTAATCCTCTCTACATACTCAATTATAGGGAGTATTGAATACATAGATACAACATATGATTTGATGACATTAAAACATGAGTTCAAACACTACTCTACCATTTTGGATATGGTTGATTTAATTGAACCATACAAAGATGAGGACCAACTCACTCTTTTCACACATAGATACAAGGATGACCCCTTGGCCATAAAAGTAGTCAGTCTTCACAATGCAATGCTAAGCCATAGGTTATGTCCTGCATTGACCTATTATTTGATTCTTTCATGAATGGTAATTTCACTATAAAATATTAAAATTTAGGTTTGGAAAGAAACTAATTACATACATCAGTTGGAATTCATTTGAGAGGTACTATAGGATACCCTTCCCAAATTTTCCATATAACTAAGACATGGTAAATTCATGGCTTGAGAATAACAATGTTAGCATCAAGTTGCAAGAGTGAACTGATAACCCCAATAATTTTGTGGTTTAGGGCCCTACCTTAACCATTAAAATTTCATTATTTATTCCAATGGTGAGAAATACCATGGCTATGTTAAATAGGACATATGTTTTTTTACCATCGCTTATGTCAATGAGGCATGGGTCACTCTGTTGGATATGATTTTAACTTCCAATAAAATAATTACATTACAAGATATCATTAGCTCAAATTTCATTCTAAAAATCACAAATCTGAGGAGTTTCCTAGATGGTAATTTCTATATGATCTCCTAAATGGTGGATTTGGTGACTGCAATAGTTTATCCATATTATGAGTAGTCTTAATAACCATCTCTTGATTACCCTAAAAATATGATATGTGATGAATTCAATGTTATTCATGTACATATATTCATGAATAGAAAGAATATACTGATATATACATTTTATGCCATGGTGTATCAATTAATTTATGGGAAGAATAAGCCCAGGCTCTCATACCCCATCAATAAAACTATTCAAAATATGGGTGATTATTGGTTGTAACTTGAGTGCAAAATAATCATAATTGAATGTAAAAAGGTACATCATTTATAATTACCAAGGATTTTACTTAAAAAATTATCTAAACAAAAGATAAATGCCTAATTGGTTGATATTATTGATTCTGACTTAAAGAAGGATAAGCAAGCATCGGTCCATCTAACTCTTCTTATCATCAACATGATGTAATATATAAGGTGGGAATGCCTTAAATTAGTTTTAAATATTAGAGAACATTGTGGGTTGAAAAAGGAAATATTTATATATTTGGAGACATTAAATAATGTAAGAAAGCATGTCAAAAAATATGAGAGAAAAGTAGGGATTAACTATGGGCACCAATCTTATGACCACGACAACATATTTATCAATTCTAAAGATGATTTTGAGGTGGAAATAATAATGTGAAGGGCAAACATGTCTATGATTATGGTGAAAAGGATCCAATATAATCCTAACATCACCAAGAATAATTTAAGATGATAAAAAAGTATTAATGGATTTGTAAACCTATCCATGGACCCCCTCCTCAAGTAGAATAAGAAATATAGGAATAATCTAGCCCATCTAGGGAAGTTTATACTGTAAAATGAGTTTCAACACCTCCAATCTCCCCATAAAAACAACTAATATTACTTATCCATATCACATTAGGATGGAACCTCATTGTACAACTCAGAAAAAAAGTCCTACAAGTCTTAGAACATCAACTGGACTCTTCTCCATGTTTTTTTGCCCCCACTAACCATTGTACAATAAGTAAGTGTTCCTTATTTTATATCTCAAGTACATTTTTATTCTCTTCCTTTGTCTCCACTAGTAATAATGCCTAAATCCCCTAGGAAACCATCTTCATCATAACCTACCATGAAACTTACACCACCATTAGTGATTCCCCTATCCACTAGATTTACATCTTCACTACCTATCATTCCTTGAGTGGTTACCACTCCTCCATCTCCTTCACCATTTGATACCACTATATTCCCTCCATCTCCCATTCCAAATTCAAATGAGATAAACTTTATAATTAAAAATCCAATAATTACCTACAAAAGAAAGCCTAATGTCCCTCCCATTTCACCTCAAAATGTTGAAGTAAAGGAGAAGCAAGCAGTTTATCTTAAGGAATGAAAAATCAAAAGAAATTATGATTTGGGGTCAGACCCCATGAATATTTATGACAGTGAGAAATAAGATAAGAAGAGATGGGGTAATGAATAATATTGGGTCTCAAGGATTGAAATGGAATAGATAAATTCCTTTGATTAGACCGCTCACATAGAATATGATGATGAATGGCTAACTTATGGAAGTACCCTGTTAGGAAGGAAAAAATTATTATAATCTAAGGAAGTTAACCAAAGAAGTGGTAGATTAAGGGATATTGAAATTATGTTAGATAGAGAAGGGGATGCAAAATTAGAGGTATAATATAAGTTTCACACTATAGCATAGGTTCCAAACCCAATTACACCTATAAGTTATTCACATCATATCACTACAATAGAACCTAAAACAACCAATACCATAGACATATATCCCTTGGCTATAAGTTCCTTAAGTCTACATATTTTATAAACTTCCTTAGTTATTTTATATAGGACTAATATAATAGATTCTTTGTATTCTTTAAGATAAATAAACTAGCCACAAGCATATATGATGCCCATTTTGCTTGCCATAGCCTAACTTACTACTATGGGCCATGCCACCACTATTATAACTTTTGGGGATGCATATAATTTTTTTAATGACTATTTACATAACCTGTTAAGCACCCCTATAACCTAATCATTCTTTAATGGAACCAGTCCATAGTCTCTTCAACTAAGCCAAGGGGTAAATTTTTAAAACCTAGTGTCCACATCAATTTTAACTACCCTAACCACCCCTCCAAGGATGACTACATAATTATATATTCCCATTGTCTCAAAACCCTAGGTAGACTCACCTACCTTATCAATCCACAAGACAATAGGAAAGGCCAATTATTTAATAGACACACCAATCTTGAGGTAGGTTACTAGATAGAGGAAGGCCATTCCTCTTTTTCCTATATAAATAGACATCCTATTCAAAGTCCATACCACCTATAAGATAGTCCCCCTCAGAAAATCTTATTAAAATATATATCAAATAGATCAAAAATTATCACTGGATATTCCTTTGTGGATCTAACAATTGCAATAGGAAGAAGCAGGGGTACAACATTTGGTGATAACTCAATAGCCTACAATAAAGTTCTATTTTGATAGATAGACCAACACCTTGAGAAAGGTGAAGAGAAAAAATATGGTTTATTAAGGATAATAGGTAGATTTATAATAAAGAGATGATATATTCTCTTTGACTAAACAAAGAAAAATAAATCTCTCAGACCTAGATAAATATAGGGAGGACTCCTATAATTTTGTAGATGTTTTTGCAATAATCATGAAAGATATGTTTAAAAGTTTTGATCAACCTATATAGAGGCAACCTAAGGTGATAACTATACATGAATTAAAGAGATAATATATATTTTTAGGGACTATCTAGGAAATTATTTGACACTATTGGTTTAATGAGGTCTGCAAAGGCCACCTCCCAACCCAAGTAGAGAGACATTGTTTAGTTATTCAAAAAAATAAAATATATTAATGGAAATCTACATTTTATAATCTAGGAAACATGAAACAAAGCTTATACCCACCTTAATTTAATAACAACATCCAAAGTTACTTTTGCATTATATTACATTGCTTTAAAAAGGGATATGTACTTGAATGGAAACAAGAGATATAGTCTCTAGTACAATGATATTCAAATGAGGAGAGGGAAGTTAAATCTATCTTGATTGACTTAAAATTCATTAAATTAATCACTCCATAAGGGAAATTAGTTCCCATCCCCAATTTTGACAATCTTCTGTGAGCAGCACTAGATAGTTTTAAGAGTAGAGATTGAAGACACTATCTATAGAACCAATGATGACATTTTGAAACTATTTAATTTTTTTAGGGACAAAATTATAGGGACTGAGTAACTATATGTATAGGTTAGAGCTATATTTTTCATACATAATAAATATATGGACAAACTTCCTCAATTATTCAAAAGGGATTTTCTTTATTTTGAGAATATATAGGTTAACATCTAGGTGAGTCATGTACTTTACCTACACATGAAAGTAACCAATCAAGCCATTTCAATAATAGGTGTTATGCCCATTCCACCTCAAGGTGCTTATCTTCCCAAGTATAAATTGGAGCATACTCAATCTAGGCTTGATTATTTGCCACTTTTAGCAACCTCAACCACTACTACACTAGCATATACTTTGGGTTTATCTATAGTTCTAGTGTCTACTTTAATTTTAATGCTAGTTTCAACTCTATCTCCATTGAATTTAGCATCTACTTTGGATATGTCATAGTTTTCTTATTTTAGTAGTGTTATTTCAACACTTTATAATATACATATATATATTTGAATGTAATTATTGAGATAGAACCATTAGTTCCTAATTAATTTAGCTTGTATAAATTGTATTTTAGATGAGGGATTATATTTTGATCGATCATTTTTATATATGCAAACTTTGCATGAGATTAACATACAATGTTATTCTTAGATATATATTTTTAGAATTCACTTTAGATATGAGGCCTTCCCCATCCAAATATTATTTATAATTTTATCCTCCTATTCCAAATGGAGGAGAATTTTGATTTTTAATATTAATAATAAATTATGAGAATTTTTGAAATTTTAGTTTCAATGTGCAAATTTTGATTATTCTTTAAAAACTTGTGGATTGTGTAATAAGTTATATCATTTCAATTTCTTAGTCTTTTGGTTGTGTATGAGTTATCTCTTTTATATATAGTTATTCATATTAATCTATAAATAATATGAATGCCTTTTTAATATAAATCATAACCCCCCCTTGTAGATGTGTTATTACAATCTAATAAATACAACAACCTTTTGATATCATGTGTTTAAATATGATATATTTTGTTTCCCTTTTAATCCTAACTATATTTGATTTTTGGTGTGATATAGTATCCTACAACAAATATTTGTCTATGATTTCTTGTCCAAACTATAGTTCAAGTTATGGTCTAGGAAAGTTTCATCTAGTATGATCCACAAGCATCATTTCTTGCCTTACCTTTCCATCTTTTTGAGTTTCTTTTGAAGTCCTACTCACATTAGGTTAGAATAATCATTATTAAACCCATATAAATTAGATTTATATTCATCCATATCTGATCCATTCATGGAAATAAACTACCTCACTCATTACTATTCCACTAATAGGGTGTTTACAAAACCCAATACCTTACAACTCATGTCGTAGAGTGAATACTTTTCACCAATCCTAAAACGGTAGAGAATACCTCATAAAAACCAACAACAACATGTAAAAACTTTAGTTTTGATTTGAAAAAAATGATTCTTCTCCAAAAACTTATGGATTGTTTAATAAATTCTATCATTTTAGTTTCTTAGTATTTTGGTTGTGTATGAGTTATCTCTTTTATATATAGTTATTCATATTAATCTATAAATAATATGAATGCCTTTTTAATATAAATCATAATACCCCCTTGTAGATGTGTTATTACAATCTAATAACTACAACAACCTTTTGATATCATGTGTTTAAATATGATATATTTTGTTTCCCTTTGAATCCTAACTATATTTGATTTTTGGTGTGATATAGTATCCTGCAACAAATATTTGTCTATGATTTCTTGTCCAACCCATAGTTTAAGTTATGGTCTAGGAAAGTTTCATCTAGTATGATCCACAAGCATCATTTCTTGCCTTACCTTTCCATCTTTTTGAGTTTCTTTTGAAGTCATACTCACATTAGGTTAGAATCATCATTAGTAAACCCATATAAATTAGATTTATATTCATCCATATCTGATCCATTCATGGTAAATAAACTATCTCACTCATTACTATTCCACTAATAGGGTGTTTACAAAACCCAATACCTACAACTCATGTCGTAGAGTGAATACTTGTCACCATTCCTAAAACGGTAGAGGATACCTCATAAAAACCAACAACAACATGTAAAAACTTTAGTTTTGATTTGAAAAAAATGATTCTTCTCCAAAAACTTATGGATTGTTTAATAAATTCTATCATTTCAGTTTCTTGGTCTTTTGGTTGTGTATGAGTTATCTCTTTTATATATAGTTTTTCATATTAATCTATAGTTTACATAAATTCATTTTGAATATAAATCATAATATATGCTTGTATATGTTCTATTATAGTCTAAAAAACATGCCAAAATTTTGATTTCATGTGTTTAATTATGTTGTATTTTGGTACCCTTTGACTCCCAACTATGTTTTATTGTTGGTGTGATATAGTAGCCTACATCAAATATTGGTTTGTGATTTCTTGTCCAACCTATAGTTCATGTTATGGTCTAGGAAATTTTCAACTAGTGTGGTCTATAAGCCTCCTTTCATACCTTACCTTTCCCTATTTTTTATTTTCTTTTGAAGTCCTACCCACCTTAGGTTAGAACCATCATTAATCCACCCATCTTATGTATATTTAGATTCATCCATAGACGACCCATTTATGATAAAAAAAAATTGACTCACATGTTACTATTCCACCAATAGGTTGTTTACAAAACCCAATACCCTAAAACTCATGCCTTCGAGTGAATACTTTTCATCAATCCTAAAATGTTAGAGGATAACTCATAAAAACATTCATGTGGTGTGCATAAAACCTAAATCAATGAGATCTAGGGTAAACATATATAAATATTCCTTTCCTTTACCATAGTGGTTCCCAACCTAGGATTGAGATGATAAAAATAAATAAAGAGAAAAAGAAATAAAAATAAATAAAAAGAATAATTAATTTCCAAAAATCTAAACTTTTAGTAAACCTCTACCGTGGCTATGAATACCCAATTGATAGTAAATCAAAGACTTGAGAGGGATCAAAGACATATGCATATAGTTTATAGATGAATAGATGGTAGAAAATTAATGTCGAGGGAAGAATTATTAAAGCATAATTCACTATCATTATGGTTAGATCCATATTAGCTAGTCTGTACTAGTTCCAAAAAGTAGTAATCAACTCATTTACACACATTGAGTTAATGAAAATATCAAATATGGTCTAGCATCCATTCCCTTATTTTCCTCTCTCAATAATGTTGATGTTCCATGTGCTATCTCATCCATATATTCTAGGTTCATAGACATGTTTATCTCATTAAAAAATACTAAAGAGTATTTTCCATTAGATTCTCCATTTGTTGTTTCTTTCACAACACACCCTAATTCCTATGGAATCATGAAACCCATTTTTTATCTTTTCTCTAATCCTACTTATGCTCATAGGTTAATTGTCCTAAAAAATCTTAAGCTTCATTAGTCAATTTTCTCTATTTTCATGTTGAACTAGGTCATGAGACAATCTCCATTGGATAGACCATGTTTGTGCAAGATAAATTAATATAAAGTACCTAATGTAAAAGTGAAGTCTTCACCCATAGTTTTTATTTAAATATCTTTCTTGTTTAGTTGTTATATTGTATGTGCCTATAATGTTTTGAGTTTTTTATATTTTCATGCATATTTGGGTCTTTAAATTGCCTTTATTGAGAAGACCTGATCTTGTGAGAAACTTTTAATTTTGGCACTCTATATAAAAATGCTCTCTTGGCCTCTATTTCTCTAGTGCGTAATGGCCTATGTAGTGGTGAAATGGGTTTGATTTTTTTTTTAAATAATTTAAATTCCCATATTTCAAATTAAAAAATATATATCATGGTATAAAATTTCACCTAAAATCCCCATAATATATTTTAAAAATAAAAAGTCACTTAGTAATTAGTGGAATCCCCACGTCGAAGGATGTGGGAGGATAATTATTCAAAATAGTGTTTGTATTGAAAATTTGTTAAAAAGGCATCATTTTATTTAAAAATGGGGTTTGACACTCCATGATAACCATGGATCCTATAGGCCATGGGATGGTTATCCTGTGGTGATTACATGATAATCATCCCATGGCCTATAGGATCTAAAAGCCCTTTGGGATAGGTCATGGATTTTTGTTTGTTTTTATAAATAATTTGTTCATTTTTTTTGGTGTTATAAACATCATTTTTTCTAATCCTAATTTCATTTATTTTTTTAATTTAATTTTAATAATAATTAATTAAATCAAATAAAGATTAATATTAAAATAATTTAATACTAATAAATTAAAATTTTAAATTTAATTAATTAATTGTTTATTACTATTTAAAAAAAATAAAATTTGATTTAAAATATAATATTTCTCATTCACATTATCAAAATGATGTAGGGGTCTTTTCAACCATATCTTGTGAACCAAAGATTCATTTTCTAAACCATTTGTGTTATTGGGAAGCTAGTTTTGGCCCAGACGTGATGATGCTACTAGTTTTTTTTTATTTGGATAAAAACCTATTATATTTCTAATTTCCTAATACTTCCTAAAAGTGCATTTGGATGAATTAAAATTCCCTTTTTCACTTTCACAAAATTAGCTTAGTTTTTATTTGTATTACAAGTGAAAAATGGGATAAAGTGAAATAAAGATTTATTTTAGAGGGAAAAGGTCAAATAAAATTCAAATTAAAGTAAAAGTGGTTTTTGGAGGAAATCACTTTCCCCATATTGACCCAAATCTTATAAACAACCAACCCAAGGCCATTCAGAGGGATAGATCTTTGTTGATCACAAGGGAGACATTGAATACAAAGTTCTATGTCATGTATTTTCCTACTTTCACAGTGTGATATCTTCCCTATCTCTCTTGGAACTATTGTTATGATTCTATATTTGTAATATATTAGTGATTGTAAACCCAAACTTACCCTATTCAAGAAAATATTTATTAATATAAGTTGTGGAAATTTATTTTCATTAAATACACATGCATATGGTGGAAGTGTTAATTTTATTCTTGGGTTTTCATAATCAGACTCTAAAACTAATCTCCATTTGTGGTTGTGTGATAATGTCCATATAGAAGATTAGTTTATGGGTGAATTTTATCAAACAGATGAATTGTGGCTCTATTTTAGTAATCTTTTTCTTTCTTTTTCTCTTTTCTATTAAACCACTTAATCTAGGATTAGTTTATTTTCTCATGCAATATGTTTTGAATGGTAAATATTATTTCTAACTCTATTTCATTATCACATTTCTAAATTATGATAATACAATGAACTCTAAAAAATCAACCACATTCTCATCTAATCAATACCCTAAATATTGATTTTAATCATTTGAGAAAACTTGGAACTACATTGTTGTTTTTGTTCTCTAAAACATGATTAAAACTTGCATGCATGAGATAAAAAAATTACACTACCCTCTAATTTGTTAAAATACAAAAAATTGTTTAAATTTTATAGCCAACATAGGCTCCTTGTATTGGAATAATTTTGCATAGACCAACTAGATCACCTAGTACACCATGACCCAAAAATAATAGATCTTGGGGAGTCCCTATGGGCCTCATTCTAAGAGAGGCTAGATGGGAAACCATCCTACCTAAGTTTATGTGCCAAATGATCCATCAACAAGCTTATAGTTATATGTTGTGTGTTAGAATTTTATTTGATTACATATATCTCATTGATGACCTTTACATCCCTATTTGTATAATGAGATGTTTCTTATAATTTTTGGGTGTGGTTTTTCCCTTCTTATGGTCTAATATTGGAATATGGCCCATGAGAAAGCCAAATTTTTGATCTATAACTATTTTCATATGCATGTATTTATGTTTATTGTTTGAATAGTTAATATTAAGGCCTAAAAATATGTAAGTGATTCTAAATATTCCATGTGTATTATATAATTGAAAAAAACAAAAAAACATGTTTTAAAATTTGTTTTCAAGTATGAAATAAAATCATGTCTTAGATAAATCCAATGTTTACAAATAAAACTATGTTTTTGAGATAGTTTGGTATTATGTTTCCCTCATTTTAATATCGGTTGGATTGACTATTTATTTTGGGTAAATATTTTTTCTTGACATTGTTTATCTTATTATTTATGATGATTTTATCTACCTTGCTATTGATCCTTACCTTTAAGACAATTGGAGGTTAGATATTAGTGAGTTTTAATTGTATGGGGATTAAATTGTATTATGAATTATGGAATATAGTATGATAATTCCTCTTCTATCTCTTATGTACCTAAATAACCTATTTATATGATAGCCAATAGGACCACACAACACCATTCTTCTCCATGGTAATGGACAAAATATTTTGGACAAGAAAAATTGATTTTTTATGTGCACATTTTCCTTACCCTATCCTCAATCAATTATAATCTAGATTTTATGTTTATTTTTATAAGATAATGAATCTATTAAATCTATTAATAGATAATATATGAATGGATTATATAAAAATAGAAGATAATGATATCTCCATTTCTATGAAATTAGACCTTTTAGTTTTAGGTTCATTTATTAAATGGATAAAATTTATATAAATTTAGTTCCATGATCTATAATAAATAATTAATTCTTGAGTTAGGATTTAAATGCAATTATGTAATTTTGGGAAAGGGCCATATGATTCTACATACTTTATAGTCTATATTTTTAATTAAATTTTCCAATACAAGTATAGGAATGTGTAAGCTATAAGTGTCATAATAAAAAATAATGAATGGTAATGTCAAGGAATGATTTAAACTTGATGAGATCATATGGTTGCATATTTTAATTAAGAACTATTATGTGTATAAATTTCCTATCTGATTTATACTTTGTTGTTATAAAATCCATTTCCTAGAATATAGCTTATGTTGGGTGTTTATTGGTCAAGATTGTGATTCAATATAGTGTGAAGAGACCACAAATTGAAATATTTTTTCCATCTATATAATGGTGAAAAATATTATGCTTATACCTATGAAATAAGGGGTTCTCTATATTACCATTTTTATTTTTAATGAATTTGTTTGGAGTATATTTTACATATAATATTTTGAGCTATGAATATATTATTGACATTATGTAATAACTTTATTATTTGGAACCTTTTGTTTTCATTGTACTTATAGAGATTTAAAATTATGACAACTATAGAATGTGCCAAGACAAATTTAATTGGTATGTTGTATATCTATTATATAGTTTATTTCCATAAAATATGTTAAATCTTGATGTGTTTTCCTTTGGGTTTGTGTATTTTATTTCCTAAATATATCCAATATGGATCTCAATGATATTTGAATGCCTTAAACATTATATCTTGAGTGGAGTGTATTTCACGTGCACATGTGTATGCATGTGCACACACACAAAAATGAAATCTAGAGACAAACAATTTATGTAAGAATGTGTTGTGGTATATGGTGATATCATGTTTTTATTTTAAGTGAAAATTATTTTCATATCCTAATCTGTAACATATAATTTATAGTTGTAGAGAAAATTAAGGTGATTAGTGTACTTATTATACCATTTTACTTATATTTGATAAATGTGAAGGATCTATGGGCCGAATTGATCTTATAGTGTTAAGATTTTATTTCAAACATATGTTTAGAAGAGTTGTGTGAAAAACTTTATTTGTCTTAAAGTGTTTCATTAAAATATGAACATGGTTTATGAGCCTTTAAAATCTAAATTGGAACATGTATAAATATCATTGACTAAGTTACAATTCACATTCATTGTTAAACCTTTAGGCTAGACGCATGTATTCATATATAGTTTAAATTCATTGATATAGAATTGGGTTTGGCATAAGAGTAGAGCTACATAAATGTGTGGGAAATGAATTTTCTTGACTCGAGGGTTGTTTATTTTTACTCAACCTTATTTATATGTATATAAACATTAAAAAATGTTTATATTATTTAATTTTTAATTACATTGATTTAAAATACTTAAGCTTATGTTGTGTATGTAAGTTAAATTTAACATTATGGGCCCTCTCTATGAATTACATTAAATATTTCCTCCTTTCACTAGGCATATTTTAGTTCACATCAACATAATTTAAATTTTACCTCCCATACAAACACTATATTATGCTTTATATCCCCTCTAACTCATGTGCACATGCACTCCTCTTTTCCCTCATTTTTTGGTTGTCACCTTGAAAAAGTTGGATTTGATGTGCATAGTTCCAAATTTAATTTCAAATATGTCTTATAAATAGATATTCTTATGAGAGATACATATTATATATAGTGAAATAAAATATAAAATATAGTACTTGGTTTCATCTTGTATGTAGATATGAGTGTTGAGATATTCATAAACACCATATTTTTTGTTGACATGTATGTGTTAATTTTTAGCTTGTCATTAAATAGGGTGTGATTAAGGCATACCCCTCATAACTAACTAAATTTTTATGATTTTTCAAGTTCTCTTAGAATGGATTATGGATGAGATCAAGGATATTAAATAATGAAATTTTTATGCATCAATTCATCTAAGAGAGGTTTTCTATTAGAAGAAAAAAACAAAGGTTTGTGGTATTTCAGAAGGATCTAACACTATAAAAATTAATAAAAAATAATTATAAGAGATACATAACAAATTTTTATAAACTAAAAAAAGTTTTTAATAAATTAAATTAGTTGAAAAAAAACCAAAAAAAGGTTTTATAAAAAGAGGTAACATCCAATTTTTATTTCAGTTATGGTGTATACAAAGGAGAAATAATTTTGGGAACTTGTATTCTCTTACATCCCTTAGGTTATATTATTTATCTTATTATATATTGGATTCAATTATTTCTAATCTTTTGATTTTCATTCTTCCTTGTATCCTAGGGTTATCCCTTTATTTATATTCCATCATATCAATGTTACCCATTATTTGTGCATAGTATTATTCAAATTATTTTGCATTCTCCATTTTTGTTCTATGGTTGAATTTTTTTTTTATCATCATACATATAGTTTTTTAATGGATATGTTCATTTTTTCCCCATAATTATCCATAGTTCCTTATGATTGTATTTAAGTATATTCATACATTTTCATTGTGGGGTACCCTCATATTAGTGTTATTTAGCAATGTTTAAACAAAAGATTACAAGTACACATAATACATTGCAAACATGAACCAATTTATTTCCCCCACTTTTTCATATTTTGATACACAATAACAACCACAATTCAAAATAAATGCCTTTACATTAAAACTACTATTTTTTGTTTTACATAAGGCTCTCAAAAAACTATTTTCAATCATATCAATTATACAAGGTTAACATAAAAAACACAACTCAAATCCAAATTATTACCTAGTAAATTTTTTTGAATTTGTTAATCCATATCTTGTTCAACTTGTTATACTCATAAAAAATAGATTTGCAATACTTTCGCAAACACAATCCCTTTATAATAAGTGGATTACCTATGATCCTCAACTATATATATGTTGGAGGTAAATAAGTAGTAATTATATGATTTAAGTCAAGCCCCTCCATTGAATCTTCCTACATACCCACTAATATGGAATCAACACCCATGTAGTTATGATAAATACTCATAGGTTCCATTATTTATAATTGAATAGTTACAAGGTCCAATCAACTCTTAAATATTAAATAGGGTAACTATGTTTATACTTTAATTGATCACAAATGATCTTCTTCTAAGATGAATCTTTTTATCATAAAATATGACTAAGCATGTTCCTCTTAGAAATGAGACATTATAACCATTTTTAGCATAGATTTATAAATTTATCAGTTGACTTATTTTAAATTAAAATTGAACACCTATCTTTTGATCCTATTCATCTTCATATACTATGTATAAATACAAGAAGTCACTGACATAATATAACTCAACATGTATGTAGATTATTTACACTATCATAGGTTTTCATAAAATCCTATTATATCATTCTAAGATGAAAGTATAAGTGTAAATATATTTATATTGACTTGAGGTCATGTTTTTGAATAATTTTCACATTCTATGATACATATATTTTACTCAATATGATATAAATAATTTTTCATTTGCATCTTGTAACCTCGCAATATTTCCTTAATATTATATTTCCATTATTTAATGATCTCATAAAGAGAATAAATTGTATGAAAAATAAAGTATAGGAGTTGATGTCATCTATGAAATGTTAATGTATTGTATATGTTATGTTGATTTACTCATGAAACTAGGCCATATTTATATGCTTTAATTATATGATTTCAATCTTCGACAATCATCAAAATATTTTTTCTACATGCAAGATGCACATTCCAAATTTTATTAACTCAATTTCATAGTAATATAATAATATGATGTAGATTAATTATAATAAAGTAACCTATATCCATATGAAGGTTTTGAAGTGATCATCTCATATAGATACTAGAATATGTAGTCTCTCACTAGAATTACAAGTTCATGTCCAAGCACTTAGAGGTAGCTTAAAAAAACATTTATTTTTTATCCCATGGTTTTTTAATTAAGTGAGGTGTAACCATGTTATTAATTTAAAAAAATATAAATTAATACACCCACCCTTGATATAAATAACATATTAACATTCTCTAGAATATGTTGAAATAACCAAATAAAACTAATCTAAAATCTAAAATATATTGAAAGAAGTGTCATAGAGTGGCTATTACTTGTGAGGTTTTTGAAAAACATATCTATTACATTTGTTACCCATTTTTAATTTTATATAATATAATTTATATATCTTCCCAATCCATCATATTGACTACTTTAATCATTCCCTTTGGATCTTCTAATTTACAAACTATGATATAACAATAAATTCTTTGACAGGACCTTAAACTTGCCTTTTATTATATTATTCACTAAATAATATTATAGCCAATCCCATACTAATATATCATTATTATATTTCATATTCCTAATATATATTATGAATATATGCCCAATTTTTATGATATAATAATCATATATCATTATGACTCACAAACAGACACCTATATTTTTAAAACTTTTACCTTTGCCATAACCATATATACTACCTAAATTAACTCACTTCAAATTCTAAATTTAATTTATATACCACATATTATATATATATATATATATATATATATATATATATATATATAAAATAACCTATACACATACACATATAATATCCTATCAATACACTACACACATTAAACTCTTGTTTATCATATATTATACGTTAAACTATCTTTAATGATCCATTATCATTTACTATTGTCTCATATTTGTATAATTTTTTAGCATTTAAATTTATATGTTTCAAATTATTATTAATTTTAATTATTTAATTATTCATATTTAGATTTTACTGCTATCTACCCATAGTAAACATCACTAAAAACATGACAACTTTCTTATCACTACAAGAAATTCTAAGATTAAAAATGTTCTAGAAATTATATTTAGAGACACAGAAGTAGAAGGGATATGAATATATTATTTTAATTCTAAGAATAGTTTTTTTCACAATAATTTTTTGGTTTGTATATATATAATGTATGAATGTATGATATGTAAGGTTTAATATATAATTTTAATTCTTGACTTGATGGGCTTATAATGTTATCTTTAAAAATAACATGATAGCATAAAAAACACATATAAATTACAACCCTTTTTTATAGACCATAAAGGAAACCTCAGCTAAATAAAAGTGATTACATGGTCACAATATGATCAAGAGTGGTTCACTATTTCAAAATTTATTTGAGAATGTTTATTTAAACTATGTACTACAAAAATAATAACTTATAATTTTGGTTAAATAGTTCTCATAACTTGCATATGCTTCCTTATTTTTGTACATATATATCAAACATTGGAATTGTTGATGTGGGTTTTATGAACACCACTTAAGGATAAAAAAGGTAGCCTCTAACATTTTAGGATCTCTATGGAAGTGAGGTTTTACTCCTAGGCACAAGTTAAAGGCATGCAGTTAAAAAAACTAGGTGGTGGAATAGTAGTTTGAGTTTGTAGGTTGTTTAACCAAGTTTGTGGAAGGATGAGTAAAATATAATAGAAATTAAACACTAAGTGAGTTAGATGGATGGATAGTTACTCTTTGGTGGGTTTATTTAAAAGATACTCAAAAAGAGGGGGAATAGGTAGGGCAAAAAAGAAAGCTATTTGTTATTGAAAAGGTCACTTCTTAGACTATTTATTTGGTGGACAAGTATCTCCAAGACTAATGATTGCCACTTGTAACTATTTCACACTCAAGAACAAGAATGGTTAGTATTTTAGGAAAAAAAGTATAGGAAATTTACTGATCTCAACTAAATATTGCTCTCTTTAGAGTTATTGTTGCACACCCTTATTTGAGAGATTATAGCTCAGACCATAAAGTTGTCTAGAGTAGTTATGGCACACATCTAGATGGCTATACTAGAGTAAATACTCCTACACACCTTAGATTATCAACTTAATTCTATACTAATTTCTTTAACTAATTAAATTTACTAATCTTAAATAGCTATAACACATCTACGATTAAAATTAATGAATTAAAGCAAATATATTCATTTGTATCATTAACACACTTCAAAATTATTGAGTTGATATAAATAAAGAAATTTAAAATCTCAATAAGATAGATAAGGAAGAATATATAACAAACATAGTTGTATGATAATCAATCACTTGATTTATTCATGTATATTGATTTAAAAAATTAACCCCTTGAAAATAGGGTTTTACATGTATTTAAAGGACTTGGGGAAGGGGTTACCTCATCCTCCAAGTATATAAAAACTTTGGATTACATCAAAATAACTATAAGCTAAGTTCTAGTTTGATATAAAATTGCAAGTTATAACATATAAATTACATCAGACATACAACATGTGCATGTTGGAAAAATAATTTATTTAATTATAACACAAATATAACAAGGCTTGACTAGTTGTGATTATCCAAAGAAGGGTTACATGTAAAATTATAAAAAATTAGCCTTGGGCTAAAGTTGACTTGGTTCTTATTTGATATTGATTTTAGTTATAGTTATAACTAAAGTAGTAACTAGAGATAAGCTAGTGACTAGAGTTAAACTAGTTCTTATTACATATGTATTAATTGAAGTTATAGCTAGAGATGAATTGGTAGCTTATATTGAAGTTTTAGGTGGCACGGATGTGGTTGGAACTGATCTAGTAGGTGGAGTTAATGGTGGCACATTAGGTGGATTTTAAGCTAAACTAGTAGGTGGTGTTGAAGTAGACATCTTCTTGAGAAGGTATGTTCACCCTATTTTCTTGTGCCATTAGCCTTGTATGCTCAGTTTTTACTTCATAATCCCACCTAAAAAAATTCCACTTCAGTTGCCTTAATCCTTGACAAGCTCAATTTTGCCTCAATATCATCTACATTCAGTCCTTGTAAACTCTGCTTGAAGTTATCCAAAGTTGAATATATAATTTGGTCAAAAATAAACCTAGACACAAAATTCCCAGTGTTATCTCTTGCATGTTTCAATTATAATTTATTTAATATTTACACTATGTGATTATCTTATTATGTGATCTTTGTAACTAAATAATTAACAACATTTACCAATTCTCAGGCCTCTTGGTTCCTAATGACTATTGTATTTAGTGCATTTGTTTCCTCTAGAGGAGTCATCAAATTCAAATGGTTAAATGCCTTATTGGTAGTATACAAAACCAATAAATTTAATTTATTCTCATCTTCCTTGAGAACCTTAAACATTTTTTTATTATGGTTACATGGGGATCCAATCGTGATCTCAAAGAATGAATGGTATCTAAAATTTCATATAGCCTTAAAGTTGTATTTTATACATCTTGATCTATCCCAAAATTAACATGGATTACCTGTTGCTATTTCCTAAGTGTATCTAGATCTTCTTCTAATTATTTTCTTACTTTCTCTATTCCCTCATAAATGGTTATCATCATTCTAGTTTTGGTCTCCATGTAGGACTTAAAGTCCTCGATGTATGGGGACTAACCCTTCTTTCTAGATTATCTTTTTAAAAGAGAGTAAATCTCTTCTCTTTATTCTATAATTAGGCTTGACCCACTATTATATTCTATCTTCATCTTTATTACCCTTTTCATTGAGGTTATTGCATTATCAAAGAGAAAGATCATAGTAGGTAGCTTGGTGATATTTAATTTTGGCCACTTATAAGTTGACACTCCTAATTCCTTGGTCTAATTTGGAAGAGTCAATTTTGATGGATCTAATGGTCATGCTTCTATTTGAGTGTCTTATGTAGGCTCAATCTCAGGGGAAGGATTAGACATTAAAGGCCATGTTATTTTAGACTATTCTACATTCCCTATATGTGGCATGGGATGGACAATGTAGACTAGTTTCTTCTCGGGGGTTCTTTCTATGGGAGCCACTTATGTGGTTTTTACTACTCTTGGTGAGGATATTAGTGAACTCAATTGAGTATAAGAACATAACACTTGGGTGAGGGGTTGGATAGTGGTAGTGGAAGTAGAGGTGGAGGCTAAAGTATTAGTTGTTGACATAATGAAAATAAGCCTAATAGGGAATGATGACATAGGAAGAAAAATAGATAAAATTGACAACAACAAAGAAGAAACAACTGGTAATGACATAATAGGAGAAAGGCCAAGGGGAGAAGTAAATAAAACATCATTACCTGATTGGTCACCACTAAGGGTTGCATTTCCTTTTAATACCTACAAGTTTAAAACCTTGGCTTGTTGTATCTCCTCTTTGTCCACCTCATGGCTTAGCTCACCTTCAAGTGAAGGTTCTGCCTACCTACTTAGTACATATTGTCACTCAATTTTGTACCCTTAGAGAGTTAGTTCAATCCTACTCTAATTGATTGAAATAATGAAATTACCCCTAGACCTTTAGTTTGTCTATAGTAGGGGAAAAACTTTAGATTAAAGATCTAGCTCCCTTGATATGTCCATTTAAGCTCATCACTTATGATACTAACTTGTTGGAATGAAAAGGGAGAGAGAAAACATGAAATCAAAGTAAACTAATGAGGTGGTGCACCAAATTTAAATTGATCACTACCAATCAACTTCAATTTCACTTTAAATGAGACCTTGACATGCACATGACACTAATCCAAATCTTCCTTTCTATATAAGCATTCTCATAGAGGTTTGTGAAGCAAGATTAAGATAGGAGGACTAAAAAAGAGGTAATGGAATGACACTATTGAAGAGAAAACTCATTAGACTCATAAAAAACTTCATTTGAACACTTCAAGAGACCCATAAAAAACTTTCAAAACTGAAAGTGAATGTTAACAAGGATAACATGCCAAGGAAGTGAATCTATCACTTAATAAAATAAACTAGTATAAAATTCATATTAAATAGTGCATGAATAAGGTAAACCAAGTTATTATTCATTAATAAAATGATGCAAATAGGAAGGGCTTCACCATAACTAGGTATAGAATTCTTTACAAAGCCAAAAGTGGCTACTTAAGGGTGTAGTAGAAGAAGATTGACAAGTGTCCATGTGAGTTACAAATAAAAAAGGGTTATGGAAAATTCATATATATAATTTTAAATCCATGTGTATCCATATTAAATATGGTCCAAAACTCCATGTGGCATAGGTATTAAAACTCAGCTTGACACCTTGACTAGCTTCTCAAAAACTACCCTTTGCCTTGGCTTGTTGAAGAAAATATGGCCATATTGATGGTAAAATCAAGTTATTATACATATTTTACATGATCTTGACACATATCAATTTATCTCTTCAATTTTTCTTTGACACACCACCTCCTTTTCTTGTTAGGTGTCTATAAGACTCTTCATTTCCTTAGGCCAATCTTGCATACAAGTGTCAAAACTTGAAATATTCTTCTTAAAATCATCATATATTAATGGATAGTATATTAAACTAATATTTAACCTGAAACAATCCATTTTTAGGTCTCAAACTAACCCCAAGAATTCATTCTCTACTAAAAGCTCCAATTAGGCCTCATTACTTGCATCCCTAAAATCATGCAAAAATCCTTGTGTAGAGACAAATATGGATGGTACTAAGAATATAAAGGCATATTCTATGTCCCAATATTTCCTTAAAACTTCATAATCTATTTTAGGATTATAAAGTGAGTGGAAGTCTATTTTTTTGTTGCTTTTCTCTCCTAACTAGGTCTCAATTAGGCCTCCTTACCTAAAGACAAAAAGTTGACTCTACAAGTTTATCACACATTATAAACCCCAAATAATCATGTGATTTGGTTAGATGACGTCCTCCCTATTATCCATGTTAATTTTAGAGATTTGACACCTTGTATGGACCTATCAAATAGCTAAAAAGAGTCTTTTGGGGCCTATTCCATATAGTTTTATACCTACAAGTACAAACCAAGGGCATGGGGTGATTTTCATGGGAGTTATGAACCTTATTAAGGTCATTTTTTAGTTTTTACAATCCATATAGAGGCATATAAATCCATTTTTCTCTCATTGGATCATTTTGGCTCTCCTAGGTAGCTTGAAAGTGCTTCAAGGTCTAAAGGATTTTTCATAAAGGAGAGGAATTATATGAACATAAAAATACCATTAATATTAATTATAAAAGGGTTAAACTCATGCCTATAATATTTAACCACCATTTAGTTTATCATGTGAGATATGAGCAAAAGTTGATAGCCTCGTGAATTCGTAGGCTATGTTAGTGAGGTCTAGGAGAGTTGGGTCCTGTGTGTAGGATCCTAATGTTTTTTATGACTATAATCATTTCAAGGAGGTAAATTATAATCCTAATTTACTTCCCCATATATTTTTTTAACCCTTCTATCTCCATTAGACCCCATGCAATCTCTTTAGTCAACGTAGGGTTCTTAAGCTAACTTGCTCAACTTACCCTAGTTGAATGTATTTATCCATTTATCTCACTATCAATGGTATATGCCTTCATGAAATATTTGTGAAAATCTATAATTATCTTCTTAGGGTATTCAAATTCTAATTCCAACTCCAACTAACTTACCATCTCTCTAGGTCTACCCTATAGGTTTACCTATGCAATTAGGCCTATTTGAGGTTGAACAAAGTTTTCCAACATTTTATACCTATATCATTGGGTATGAGGGATAGATGGGATGTACACGACATTTTTAAACCATTTTTAAGTGTATTTAACACCTCATCAGATGCCTTTCCCTTCTCAAATCAAGTAAAACCTTCATGAAGAGAAGGCAAACCTATAGGTTGCTATTGGACTATGCATATAAATATTTTAACTTAGTTTGACCAGCCTTCCTTGTATTTTTATAATGATTATATTGGTATTAAAATAGTTTCATGACTTTTTTTTAAATTTATATATATCTCAAAAACTTCCATATACCTCTGTACCTTCTTCAAGCTTAAGACCAGTCTGCTCTTCATTAACAATCTATAGGTGACCTTTAGGATGATTGACTGCATCTAGGGATCTCAAGGTTTCACTTAAACAATAAATGATCTTATAAATGGATTTAAATTTGGTTTAAATCCCAAATATGGCTCCAATAACTCTTCATACATGCTCTTACTTCTTTCATTAGGTCTGATGTTAGGCTATTCCTTGTAGCAGACCTATGGATGATTTGTTGACAGTTTGAGTGAGTTCCTTGCTTGAGAACCTATATTTCCAACCTATTGGTCATGTATATAGATATTACTTGTCATTTTTTATAAATTAAAACCCTTATCAATTCCATAAAACTCCAAACTCCATCAACATCACTGTCTAAGGCATTCTTCAATAGAGGTGGTTGTAGGTGACTGTCTGAAAGGTTTGAGCATGTAGTTAAGAGTTTTATGTTTCCAAAGATAAAACATAAATTATTCAACTTATTTTTAGGATAATTATCATTTTATACAAGGTTTTATTCACCCTTTTTATCACTTTCAACCTTGTTCCTTGTCTGTACCCTCTTTCTCTTGACTGTATACATATAAGTGAAAGTGGTCTTTTTGGTGACTAAGATGTTAAGTACATGGGATGTGATCTTATTAAAATAGGTTATTGACCACTTCTAGGTGACCAATAATTATTTTAATTCTCCACTCATTTCATTTCAATCTCCATAAATCATTCTCAAAATATGTCACAACCTTTGCATTCATGTTCCACACACATAGTCTTGTGTAAAAGCATTATGTTTATTAGCTTGTCATCATATTTATTTGACTTTATGTGATTAGAAAAATTAATTTTTATATGAATTAAAATTGAATCATTACCATGTTTTCATTATTATAAATTCAAATTTTAATATTAACACCATTAAATTTATCTTGAAGTTGTATACCTACATGTTTGTAGACGTGTAGGTTTACAAGCTTGTGTTTTAAAAGTTTAAGAGTGAAAACATAGATAATAGGTTCCAAATAAAATTAATTAATTGGATCAACACATTAATAAATAAAAAAACTCTCAACCATCCTTGTAAATACATTTTCAAAACCCACTCAACTCAACTTGTTATGTGGGCACACAGAACATGGTTCAAGAGGTGAATGAAAGTGTGAACCTTTGTTTAAGTAGTATAAAATGTTTAGATTATTATAGGAAAATGAACGTATTTTTAATATTATATAATAATATTCAGGATCAATAATATTCATTAGACCATGTAAATAACCCTGAAAGATATAAATATGTATAGTCACTTGCAAAATATGCACAAAAGAAACTTTTCTTGCCAAAAGACCATCCACACATGACAATATGATGGATAAATTTGTATTATAAATATAGATACCTTTTTATAACTCATTCTAATTGGTTCTATGTAGACAAAAAATTCACACATGCACTAGAGTTGCACAAAACTTAACCTATGGGGATTTGAGTCTTCAAAACATATTCTAGCTCCTTAACAATTATTTATAAAGATAAGGAGCTCAATATAATTACCAGTGCCATAAATTGGAAGAAAATATGGGTTAAAAACTCTTGTTAAAATATTATCCCCCAAATCTACCTATACGACATGTACCATGCAGTTGAAAATGGCCTTCAAGAGTGAATGGAGTGATGGAAGAGAGATAATTCTAAGCAATTTTTGGACTTAAAACTTATTTAAAATATTTTTTATAACCTTTATAATCTAAAAGTATAGTTTTTAAATGTTTTTACCTAAAAATGAATTCAACAAGTCCGTGCAAGTCTTTTAACTCCTCTCTTTGGCATTGAAACTCAAGATTATGACATTTGTTTGACTTGTTGATAGGTTTGGTAGTTGTGTAACTAATCTAAGGTATTTTTAAGGTGTTTTTTAATATATTTCTGACTTCAGGAGATTTTACATACCTTGGAGTTAGCCAAAAATCACATTTTCCCTCATTTTCACCAACTTCAAGTCTACAAATGAACCTTAAAGTCTCTAAACATGAATTAAATGTTATTATAATATTATTCAAACATAAAATGAATTTTATAAACTCATAAAAACCAATGACACTACTTTACCAATCCTTGCCTCTCTATGACATGTCTAGACGACTATATGACCAAAAAAAGACATTACCTTAACTTTTCCAAATTAACCTTAAACAATACTAATAATGTTTTGTAAATAATTTTAGGGACCATATAAGGCATGTCAATACCACATGAAAATCCTATTAAAGTTTCATACTATAGGGGGTGACCAATTTTTACTTGAAGTCAAAATTTGGTCAACATTTTGACGATTCATAGGGGTAGAATGCATGCAATGCTAAATGGACTAATAACCTTGTCCTTCCATTGGGAAATTGAGTCACTTACACTTAGTTTTAGACCTGAACAAACCTTGATTATGACACAAAAAACTAATTGGACCTTAAAACACACACAAATAAAGACAATAAGATACAAAACAAAGTAACAAGCCTCACACATGTGATATCAAGAACTTAGGAAACACAACGACATAAGCAAAATAAATATATACAACTAACCTAAAAACAAATTATTCCTAGGTTCATCAATCTCTTAATCCATGAGATGAATGAGGGCATGAATGAAACTATCTCTTGAGCCTTGTTTTTGATGTCTTCATCTCCTTCATGCTTGTCAAACCTATTGGCATGTTTTCAAATGAAACAATGGCAGATGTAAACATGTCACCTATGAAGGTGAACTCATCTTGTACTTCAAAAACCCTTTCATGATGCTCCTTAATTTCAAATTTATGTAATTATGCTTCATCTAAGCATGCTTATTTGACCTTCATGACATCATAAATGACATCAGACTTCTTACCAACTACTGCAAGCTCATCAAACTTTTCATGGAGATTTGCATACTCACTCTAATATTTATCATTATCCTCAATGGAAACATATTGTTCAATATCCTTATTAAGATGATCTTCAATAGTAAACATACCCTTTCAAAGGCCTTAAATCTCTTAAAGGAGTTCAATATACTATTATCAATCATCTTTGTCTTCTTCTTTTTGATCAACATTAACAAGATAAACTAGAAGATTACTTTCCTCTTTCTCCTCAAGAACCATAGGGTTGTCAAGAATTCTAAGACTTTTTATGTAGTCATGAGGTTGCAAGGTAGCTTTTTCAAGTTCATTTTCTTGGCCATTGTGCACTTTTTTAAATTCAATTTGCTCACTTAGAGATTCTTTAACTTCAAGGCTAGCTAAAACTATAACTTTCTTGGATGGAATGGGATATTATTTTTTAAACACACCATCAAGGCCATCTCCAATAGTCTCTTCTTTGAAAATGGATTTGTATTTCTCTTACCGTATAGGAGCAACCTCAATCATGGTACTTTTTAGGTTGTCATATTTCCTTTAAGAGGCAAGGCATCTTCAATAACATATTCAAACTAATCGATAGGAGGTGTAGGATTTTGAAGAGCATCAAACTCATCACAAATCTCCTTAAGCTTTAGCCATATATCATATTGGTCTATGGAGTTAGAAAAAAATTTAGCCTCTATTGGTTTTTCAAAGTCAATCTCTTGATCAACCTCCTCATTGTCCAAGGTATTAGTCTTGGCAATCTCTTCATGGGTAGCTTCAAACTGATCTAGATCATCTCTTTATCCACTCAAGAAGTTTGATTTGTGTTTGTCTTAACTAAGGGGAGTACCAATAGTGAACTCTTCATTATAGACATTTCAGTTGTCTTCTTCATCAGCTGCAACTATAAATTGAATCTCTTCACTTTTTCCAATAGTATAGGTTATTCTTAAATAAGGGATGTTGTGTGAGGGTGATGAATAGGTTCATGGGTTAGATAGGGATTATGAGGTGTGGTGGGTGACTAATGGATGGGAATGGTAATTAAATACTTTTGATGGAACTCTTGGAGAGATAACAAGTTTAGTAGGGCAATGGAAGAGACATTTTATTCAACAAGAATTTCATTTTCCTCATATCTTTCTTGAAGCTCTTTAATATCTACAAATTGATCCACAACCTCTTTATTTTCCCACCTCTCTAATCTACCTATCCACCATTAGATAAAAATTATCATTTCATACAACTCATCAATGATGGATTATTGGGTTTCCTCTTTAAGTAACTTCCACATACTCATCAAATTTTTAACTAACTCTCTCATCCTCTTTATGAGATGAATAGGGATCACATCAAGTTATATATCCCATGTTCTCATCACCTATTCTAATTTTAGTATATTTGGATCAAGTGTGAACAAGGATTTTGCTTGAGATGGAATTGATGTAGGAAAATAAGATTTTGATTGTTTCAAGTCATGGTAAATCTGATGAGGTGTGTAATTATAATTATATGAGGATAATGTAAGACAACCATAGGGCTGATATGACTCGTGACAAGGTTGAAATGAATTAAAGTGAGGTTAATATGGATCATAGGGATGATAGGAGTTATGTTGAGGCTAATAGGAAGGTACATATTATTCAACAAGAATTATATTTTCCTCATATCCTTCTTTATAGCCTTCCTCATAGCCTTCCTCATATCCTTCTTGAGATCTTAAATAAAGGGCTACTAAACAACATCATAATCATGTAGAGGGAGAATAAATTAACCATAGGATTTACATGACTCATAAAGAGGGTAAAAATCTTGATATGGATATTGAGGCACATATTTGGGTCATGACAAGTATGATAAGGAGTTATATAGTATAATTTATCTTCATACCCAACCATCCTAGCTTCATGAGTCAAATGAAAACACAAGATACATGTTGGAATCACAAATACTAAGAGTAGGGGTTATGGGGTTGTGGGGCAAGGTGAATTAGTGTCTTTAAAAAAATCATTCAATTTCACTTATCATTAATTGACCATTCAAACATATATCAAATGATCTAGTAATGTCACAATGAAATCATACTCATATAAAGCATGAAACATAATAAGACATCAAATGAACATAAGAGATATATGGGAAACCCTCATGGGGGATAAATTCCATTGAAACATATATTTTATAACTTATCCTATAAGATTATGAATCAATTTTAGTTGAGTACCAACCTGGCACAGAGCATCAACCCCTAAGAATTTAGCAAGCACCAACTTGACTTTAGAAAGCATTAACTTACTAGAAGGATACAACACCCTTGATGATAAATCACCCACTCAATAAACACTTTGAAATTATCCAACTTACTATTTTTCCCTCTCACAACTTATGATGGTATTCTCTTTCTCTATCACACTCAAATGTGTCTCTCACACAAGAAAAACTTCCCTTCTTCTTTACTCAAATATCCCTCATATTTAGTAATATGAAAAAACACAACAGGATATAAACCCTCATAAACACATATAGACCTATAACACATTAGGAATACATCACTTACCATCTATGAAAATATCAATTAACTCTCATATGCCACTACTCATTGCCCTCTCTCAACTTGTATCTTCAATCTAAAGCTCTCTAGATATTCCTTTCACACTCTGCCCTTCTAAATAGAAAATTAGGCATATAATCTACTTTTAAACATTATAAATATGAATCATCATCCCATGAATAAATTTAATTTATTTATATCCATTATTATCCCTCTATTATTCTACTTTAGCTTGATCTTCAATCAAATCCTTTTCGTAAGAATATCTAGACAAATAGGTCTAATAGCCTTATATCAATACCATTTAATAACTCATCACCTATAGAAACAATATTATAACTTAATTTAATATTAAATACACTAATTTTATGGTATTAATTACATTTCACCACTCATAAATATTCTACTTCCTTTGTTTCAATCTCAAATTGTCTAACTAGCCTAAATATGCCTATTTTGCCTTCTTATACTTGTCACTAGTTCACTCATTGTCTCTGGTAGCTAAAGAACTAAAACATTAGGGAAACTCCCAAAAAAAGTCTTAGTACACATTACAAATATTAATAAATCAAAATAATCTCACCATTATGTAGACCAAACTCACTTAGGCCTTTTTCTTCTTTTAGGCTTACTAGAGACTTAATTGCAATTAGGTCTATCCTTTCCATGGAGCAACTTAAACCTATATGGCATAAATTACCATTAAAAAAGAAATAAAAAAATTTAAAAATTTATATATAAACCTAAAATAACCTAATAAATTCTCAATAATTCACAAATCCTTCACTCATACCTTGAAATCACCATTAGGCCTTAAAGACCTATTAGACCTAATTACCCCAAAAGCACTGTCTTCAAAGATGAAGCTCAAACAACCTTTAGAAAAAAATTATAGGAAAAATAAACATATTTATGGAAAAAAATATCTTAGGGTCATAATATAACTCATTATACTCCATAAATAAATTCCAAAGACTCATAAACACCTTTACAAAAAGCTCACTTTAAACTGACAAAAAGCTCCAAAACTAAGTCAAGAACCTTTAACTCTCCACACTTTCATATGGATGTATAATGAATAAAAATACACTAAAATTAACCTTTGAGACCCATATAATAAATTAAGAGACAAAAAAACAAGGTCTTAATGCAATATTTCAACTTATAGACCTGTTTCAAAGCCTTACTGCACATAGTCTTAACTCACTCAGATAAGCCATTTTGGCAATAAGGATTTCAACCTTTTTCACAAACTTAAAGAAATATAAAAATAATTATTAGGACATAAAATTCCAAAAAAAAAACTTAAATCACTAATAATCATCACTTATTCAATAAAAACATTAGAAACAACCTTTTCATCACTTCTTAGATTTGCACTAAATTGCTTCACTATGTCTGTTAGCGACTAGACATCTTGAAATATAAAATTTTCACTCTTGAAGCACTATAAAAGAATAAAAAATTACATGGATACAAAATTTAAGTCGCAAAATTTGTCATACAATCATTTAAATACTTTGACTTGGTCAACCCTACCTGTTATAACAAAAAATTGAGAGATAAGGGATTTATTGTAGCTTCCACTCACTCTCCTAAACACTCAATCTAACCTAAGTATACTTTAGAGATTAAAATAAAACCTCCAATAATCAAAATATGTTATCCACACCATTATGATTGATTTTTAATCAAATATATCATATCAAGTCACTCATAGGGTTTCAAAGCATTAAAAACCTATTTTTACTCTTAGCAATTGTTTATAAAAGATTGGCCTTCAACTCCAAAACTAATGATAATAAAATACCTACCTATGACCCTTCCCCAACTTCCATTAAATTTTTAAAACCCCATTAATAGGTTTCACATGCCAACAACCATCAAAAAATCCTTCTCAAGTCTACAACACCTCATTCTAGCACTCGAGAGACCTTAACTTCACTTTTTATGTTTTTTACTTAAATAAAATACCTAAAAATTCATGAACACTATTTAAAAAACCTCTCACACATATGGAAAATATCACATGAGCTTTAACACCTTGGAAACTAAACTTGACCCCTCATTAGGCCACACTAGGTTTCTTTACACACTAGGCCTATACTTGTAATCCATACTTAGGCCTTGAACACACCTTAAAACATCTTGTAATAATATAAAAACATCATACTCATGTCATAAAACTTCATACCATGATCACACACTACTATTATTATTCTCACAAGCCTCAGTCTACTCACCTCATCATGCTACCAAGCCTATTCCTTCTCACTGGGTCTCTTCACACAAATGAATAATCCATGAGCTAGCTTTAAAACCTCATTTGAAAGATTATATATCTTATACACATGTTTAAATAGTATCAAAAATATTCTCACATTATCTATCACTAATTTTCATCCTTCATAGATATTGATATCACCTCTAGACTCCTTATTAGGTCAGGCAAAGTCTAGGACTAGTCTAATTACATGATAGGTCTATAGGTCTTACCCTGTTAGGTTCACTTTGAAACACACTTGGGTGCTTAAATGACTAATAATTATGTTAAAATGATATTTTACATCATCTTATACTATATGCATTCATCTCATAGAGCCATCATACTCCTTCTTGCACTAGACTAGGCATCCCATGCATAAGCCTTCTCAAGAACCTTACACTCAAGAACAAGTACAAAAAAATTAATACCATGTGATAATCCTCAACATAAATCATAGAATAATAATTATGTTTCCTTAAAATTATCTCTTTTTAAACTCATGAATCTCTAAATATCTTCACCAAATACATGAAACTTATACTACCTTAAACAACTCCACATACTTGTATCCTCTCATTTTACCATACCTCATTAAGACACCTATGGATGACTCAAAACATCCTCCTTATCCTCATTGATCTGAATCACTATAATATGCTCTCTAAACCACCAATTGACCTATTTATTATTAGTTCATTATGTATCCAAGATAACTATTGAAATCAATTACAACTTATGGAATCAATGACCATGCTCAACAATACTATCAAATACCTATCACAATAAGTACCTGGGAGAATATAACTAGCTGATTTCATTTGTATTTCCATTAGTTTTTGTTTAATTCCTCCAAATTATGATACGTATAATAACACACCAAGAATTCTTCCACAATTTTAGACCTTGGTCCCACTGGGTTTGCTAGAAACTATTACCACTCAACTTTGCACCTTTAGAGAGGTAGTTAAATCCTACTCCAATTGAGTGAAATAATGGGATTACCCCTAGAACTGTGGGTTGTTTATAGTAGGGTTAAACCTCTATATTAAATGGATAGCTCTATTGATATGTCTATTTAAGCTTATCAGCTATGATACTCTCTTGTCAAAATGAAAAGGGAGAGAGAAAACATAACTTAATGAGGTGATGCACCAAATGTAAATTTATCACTACCAACCAAGTTAAATTTAACTTAAAATGAGAGCCTAACCTATAAATGACACTAATACAAATTTACCTTTCTCAATTATCATTTCTCATGGAGGTTTGTGAATCAAGATTAAGCTAGGAGGACTAAACAAGAGGCCATGACATGAAACTAGTGAAGAGAAAACTCACTAAACTCATAAAAACTTCACGTAAAAAATTAAAGAGACCTAAAAAATACTTTAAAAATTTAAAGTGAATGCTAATAAGGATAATATGCCAAGGAAGTGAATCTATTACTTAGCAAGATCAACTAGTCTAATATGCACATTGAAATATTCCATGATTAAAGATTTAAAATAGGTAGGGCTTCACCATACCTAGGTATAGGATTATTTACAAAGCCAAAAGTGGTTGCTTATATAGAGAATTATGAAAAGAGAGATGGGCATAGTAGAAGAAGATTGAAAAGTGTCCATGTGCATTACAATAAGAAAGGGGTTTATGGAATAGTCATAGATATCCTTCCAAATACATGTGCCTCTCTCTTGAATATTCTCCAAACCTCCATGTGGCATAGGAGTTAGAACTTAGCTTGACACCTTGACAAGATTCTTGAAAATTACCCTTTGCCTTAGCTTGTTGAAGGATAAGTGGTATTCTTGATGGTTAAATCAGTTTCTCTTACATATTTTCTCTAGTCTTGAAACCTATAAACTTATATATTTTATTTATCTTTGACACAACACCTCCTTCTCTTGTTAGGTGTCTAGAAGACTCTTCATCTCCTTAGGCCAATCTTGCATACAAGTGTCAAAACTTGAATTCTTCTTCTTCAAATCATTCTATCTTCATCGATGGTCTATTCAACTCATATTAGACCTAAAAATATTCATTTTAAGGTCTCAAACTAACCCCAAGAATTTATTCTCTACCAAAATCTCCAATTAGGCCCCATTCCTTATATCCCTAAAATCATGTAAACCTCCTTGTGTATATATTTGTATGGATGGTATTAAGAATCTGAAGGCATATTCTATGAATTAGTATGGCCTTTCAACTTCATGTTTAATTTTAGGATCAGAAAGTGAGTGGAAATCCATTTGTCTACTACTTCTCTCTCGTAACTAGGTATTAATTAGGCCTCCTTGCCTAGAGACTAAAAATTGACTTTATAGGTTTTTCACACATTCCAAACCCCAAATAATCATGTGAATCAATTATATGACCTCTTCCCCATTCTCCATTCTAATTTTAGAGCTCTGACACCTTATACAAACCTATCAAGTAATTAAAAATAGTATTTTAGGTCTTATTTCATATAGTTTTATACTTTCAAGTACAAACCAATGGCATGTGGTGATGATTATGGGATTTTTGAACATGTTTCATGTCATTTTAAAATTAAAAAATCCATCTAGAGGAATATAAATCCATTTCTATCTCATTTGATCATTTTGGCTCTCTTAGGCAACCTAGATGTACTTCAAGGTCTTAAGGATTTTTCATAAAGGAGAGTCTTTAGATGAAAAAAATAACATTAATATTTAGTATACAAGGGTTCATACTCATGCCTAAAATATTGAGCCACCATGTAGTTTTTCATGTGATAAATGAGCAAAAGTTGATAGCCTCATGAGTTAGTAGGTTGTGTTACTGAGGTCTAGGAGAATTGGGGCTTGTGTGTATCATCCTAAGGTTTTTTATGAATATGATAATTTTATGTAGGTCAATTAAAATATTAATTTAAATTAACATATGGTTTTATAACCCTTATATCTCCATTAGATACCCTGTAATCTCATTAGTCAAGCTTAGGGTTCTTAAGCCAACTTACTCAACTTACCCTAGTTGACTGTATTTATCCACTTCTCTCACTATTAGGGGTATAGGCATTCATGAAATGTTTTTTTAGACCTATAATTATCTTCTCAACATATAAAATGTATCATCCCAACTCAAACTAATTGTACATCTCTCTAGGTCTACCCTATAGCTTTGCTTGTGAAATTAGGCCTGTTTGAGGTTGAATAGGGTCTACCAGCATTTTATACCTATGTCATTAGGTATGAGGGTTATATGGGATTTTAATGAAATTTTAAAACCATTTTTAATTTTTAATCATCCATTTATACCTATTCAAATACCTTTCCCTTCTCAAATCAAGCAAAACCTTCATGAAGAGAAGGCAAACTTGTAGGTTGTTGTTAGACTATACACAAAAAACTTTTAAACTCATTTAAACCAAACTTTCTTATATTTTTAGAATGATTAATTGGGTCTTAAAAAAATTTCATGACTTTTTTATCAACTGAGATAGACCTTAGAAACTTCCATATACATTTGAACCTATTTCAAGCTTAAGATTAGTCTACTCTTCATTAGCACCCTATAGGTGACCTTTAAGATGACTGAGTGCATCTGGGGATATCAAGGTTTTAATTTAATAATAAATGATATTATAAATTGATTTAAAATTGTTTTAAATATGAAATAGGTCTCCAATCACTCTTCATACATGCTCTACCTTGTTTCATTAGGTCTGATGTTAGGCTATTCCTTCTAGTAGACTTATGGATGACTTATTGACAGTTTGAGGGCATTCCTTACTTAAGAAAATTTATTACCAAAATAATGGGAATATACATATTTATACCTTGCATTTTTTTATATCTTAAAACCATTATCAATTCCTTGAAACTCCAAACTCTATAAGCATCACTATCCAAGGCATTATTCAATATAGGTGGCTGTAGGTGACTGTTTGAAAGGTCTGAGCATGTAGTTAAGGATTTTAGGTTTCCAAAGCTAACATAAAACCTATATTATTCAAATTATTTTATTTCTCATTATTATTTTATACAAGGTTCAATTTACCCTTTTTATCACTTTCAACATTGCTCCTTGTCTATACCCTCTTTCTCTTGATTGTATTCATACAACTAAAAGTGGTATTTTTGGTGATTAGGATATTAAGTCCACGGAGTGTGATCTTATTGAAATATGTAATTTACCACATAAAATTTAATAATATTTGTTTTAATTATCCACTCACTGTATTTAAATCTCCATAAAACATTCTCAAATTATCTCACAGCCTTTACATTCATTATCCACACACATAATCCTGTGTAAAAGCATTAGGTTGGTTAGCTTGTCATCAACTCTCTTTGAATTTATGTGCCTATAAAAATTCATTTTTATATGAAATAAAATTTATCCATCACCATGTTTTTATTCTTATACCTTCAAAGTTGAATATTAATATAATTAAATTACTCTTGAAGTTGCAAACCTATAGGTCTGCAGACCTATAGGTCTAGAAGCCTGTGTTTTGGAAGTTGAAGAGTGAAAAATTAGATATTAGGTTCAAAATATCATGATTTAATTAGATCAAAAAATTCACCAAGAAAACACAATTCTCAATCATCCTTGGAAATACTTCTTCAGAACCCACTCAACTCAACTTCTTATATAGGTACATGGAACATAGTTCAAGAGGTGAATGAAAGTGTGACCCTTTATTTAACTAGTACAAAATGTTTATCTGATTATAGGGACATGAATGTATTTTTAATATGGTATAAGAAAATTAAATTAACACTTATATGCATTATACCATCTGAATAACACTTAAACATAGAAATATTGATAGTCACTTGCAAACTATGCACAAGATAAACTTTTCTTGCCAAAATAATATCCACATGTACCAACATGATGGATTAAAGTGTAAAATACATATACATAAATATTATAACTCATTATAATTGGTTATATGTAGCCAAATATTTTGCACTTGTATTGGAGTTGTAAAAAACTTATCCTATGGGGATTTGAGTCTTCAAAAAGTAGTCTAGCTCCTTAGCGATTGTTCATAGAGCTAAGGAGATAAATATAATGAAAAATTACACAAATTATAATTCCATTTGGTCCCAAATTTATCTAAAACATTATCCACTAACTCTACCTTTACAACCTATACCATGTAGTTTTAAATGGTGTTGAAAAGCTTTAAGGAGCAATAGATGAGAGAGATAGTTTTCTACAATTTTTGGACTTGAAACTTATTTCCAAGATTAATTAAGACCTATAGAATATAAAAGAATAAGTTTTAAATGTTTTTAATTGAAAATGGCTTTAACAAGTCTATAAAAGTTTCTTAACTCCTTTATTTAGTATTAAAACTCAATATTCTGACTTGATGATAAGTGTGGTAGTTGTGTAACATCTCCAGGGTCTTTGGAAGGTGTGTTTTATTAAATTTTCTCTTAGGGAGCTTTGACATACCTTGGATTTAGCCAAAACTCACATTTTCACCACTTTCAAGTCTACAAATAAATCTTAAGGTATCCAAACATGCATTAAATGTTATTAAAATATGATTATGACATAAAATGACTTTGAAAAACTCTTAACAACCTATTACACCACTTGACCAACCATTATCTCTCCATGACATGTCTAGACATCTATATGATGAAAATAATACATTACCTTAACTTATCCAAACTAACCTTAAACAATGCTTATAAGGTTTTATGAAGACTTTTAGGGACCATATAATGCATGTCAAGACCACATAAAAATACTATGAAAGTTTCATCCTAGAGGGGGTGACCAATTTTGACTTGAGGTCAAAATTTGGTCAATAGTACCTCTATAGATGGTGTCTACAACATTTTATCCCTATATTTTATTTTATAACAATTTTTTTTCTTCCCAACCTAAGCAGTAGTCACTTGTTGGGTAGGAGATGGAAGAGTTATACTAGATGTCATGATTGTTGAATCTATCATATTAGGTACAATCTCTTCTTCATTATAAGATTCCAATAATATTATTCCTTCTTCCATCCCCAAAGTGTTGGCCTCCATCTACATTGACTCTTAAAATAGTTATTATTTTAAATTCTTTAGTTCAACAGTAGACATTTGAACTTGAGGAGCCTTTTCTTCTTATTGCTCACTAGTATCTGATGTCTCCCCTACATCTTGCTCTTGTTGTGGAACTATCTTCATATTGTGTAGATGTTAAGGGTCCAAAATTTTATCTTATGGCTATTATAAATGTTTGACACTATAAAAATTAGATGATGTCCATTTCCCTGGTGGTGGGATCCTAAATTTGGCTTGTCCAAGTGTAAGGGATGGATCTACTTGGATTACCCTTAGTAAGTATTCACTGAGGCCAACCATGTTATCCCTTTCCTTGAATTCATCATATTTTGTATTGATTAAAAATAATTCATTATTGAAATTCTCATGATTTTAATGGATTCCCAAATTATGAACCTTTTGTTACACTTTCACATGGGGGACCTAATCCTTATGGGGTAGATTAGCTAAGGCATAAGCTTTACTTGCATTACTAGCCTCTTTTAATTGCTTGTGATATGTGTATTTCATCCTCTCAATTATGAGATGGTAGCCATGGAAGTTAATCTTATTACTTTTGGTTAGGTCCTCATCTATCCCATTCCATAATTGGAAAGCAATTTCCTACTCAGTAGTTTTATCTAGGATGAATTTAGGGAGATAAGAGGGTAGATCTTGTGTCTAACAACCATGATAATAGTATATTAAAATTATAGATAATAATCACCCAAATATATGAGTATATTTGTGATGATCTTGGAAATCATAGATAAATCTTGGCCATGAATTGTCATCCAAACTTGAGGACATATATCCTATGCAATTCTATAAATGTTCCTCACATATGCATAAATGTAGGCAAATGAATAGAAGTTGTAGATTCTATTCTTGATTTACTCAAGTTTTGGATTCCACAAAGCCCCATTATGTCTATAGATAGTCCCCATAATGATATCAAAAATATATGACATCATGTAGAAGTTACCACTTTGGGGCCTCCTACCTGTGTAGTATAAATTCTTACAGGCAGGCATCAATAATTTTCCCTAGTACATAATTGTGATTTGAGGTGATGATTATATCAATCAGGGGTACCCATTCTAGATGAAAGAAATGAATTATTAGGTGGAAAAATAATTGGTTTAACAATTTGATGCCAATATAATTCCCATTTAGAATTAGGTGATGAGCATGGGGTTCTTGGTGTCTCTTTGAGTGTAAAGGTCTCACCTGAGAAAAGCCATTTACTTACTAATTTTTACACATTATTATTTTTCTCCCATCCAACCATACTAAAAATCAAATGTATCATCTATAATGGGTAAACATAAATACCTCATGAATTTGTCTCCTAGTATATATGCAATAGTGGTTCTATTATTGACATAATGTAAGAAACCACCATCTATAATTCTCCCTTTGAAGAACAAGTCTCGCAATAAGTCAATGCATGGTATGAATTCTAGTTTAAAAACTACATAGTGGATTTATTGGAATTAGGGTATTAAGTCAGCTATAAATTATTTTTATTCTATGGAGATGTCTTTCTCATAAGTAAATGGGTTGATGTTCTCTATGACCTCCCATTGAGCTGATTAATTGACATGGAGACCATAAAACATTGTTACCTCAAAACCTATATCTAGGTATTATGTTGAATATTTAATGGAAAACTTTGATGGTGTTAAATCTCCCTTGTATTCCCTATATAAAGATGCCATTACTGGTTATCCATGCTAGTAAGGTTTGAGATTTTGAAAATGGTGGCCTAGTACTCTATTATGCAAATTTGTAGCTTTTTTTTAGATGTAGATAGGGATTTTAAATTTACATAAAGCTATGTGTACTTGAGATCAATGATAATAAAATGATGTGAGCTTAGCTAATGGCTTGATGTTATAGATTTTGGCATTTATTCTAGTTTGTGCACCATTAATCACCAAAATCTAGGAGCTTATCTCCTTAATTTAATTCAAACTTGGACACCTAGGCCTAGTGGGTATACCACATAAGATTCTTACTCATTCAATGTGGCATGATGTTACTCATTTTTTGACACTTACTCATATATGGTTGAGTCAGGGGGTTGACATTTATATTTGGGCTGAATTATGTGATATGGTGAGCCCAAATTTTTGAACAAAATACCCCAAAGACCAAAATGCTTTGAATGAAAGTTGTCAAAGAGAAAGTTATCAAAGACAAAAACCTTTTGAAGACCAAAGTTTCTGAAATAAATTTTTTGCATAAGAGCTGATGAGAAAAATGATATGAAGGAAAGTTTTCAACCAAAAAACTACTAACCAAATCAAAATTTGAAAGAAAATTCCTGACTGAAAAGTTCCCAAAGACCAAAATGACAAAGATTGAAAATTTTTTGGAGATCGAAAGTTACCAAAGACCAAAAATGTCAGTAATACCAAATAAAATGAATTATAAAAAGTAAATTTGAATAAAATAACATGGATAAACAAACCCAAATACTTGTCATATATAGAAGAACCTCCAAAAATTCCATTAATAGATTAGTTTTATTAAGTCCTTTTAATGAAAAATGGGTTGCAAGAGAAAATAGGTGCACCCAATAGTGATTTAATATCCAAACATCAACTTTATATATATAATAATATCATCTAAGCACACACACACACATAACCCAAATAATGATGAAGTCTTTTAAAAATAAAAGGGGCTCCTACTTTTCAAATAAAATCCAAGGTGGGGTGTGTTGAATATAACAGGGACTACCCAAGAATTATTTATTTATATATATTTGTATGGTCTTTTAGTGCATATAATAAAATTGATTTCACAAGTGAACTATTCTAATTAGACATAATATTAGTGTAAAACATTAATGCCTCAAATGGATACTCATATATAAAAGTTTTAAATAACAACTAACACTTTTTAACATAAGATGTGCCATTCAATTATTGGGAATACTCTTCTTGTGAAGCCTTAAAATTATTCCATATAAACATTCAACAAAAATATAAAAATGAAATATATGTGTAATGTACCCCTATTTTGATCCTAGCCATAATATGTCATGGGGAAATAGAAAAATACACGGATGACATGGTAAGATATTTAAAGGAAGGTGCACACACACAAACAAAAAATAATGATTGATATAACAACTATAATTAAATCTACCCATTTAGAAACTAACTAAAATTCTTCATTTTTCTATCCTTAGTCATTCTTACTTGTACCCATGTGATGTAAAATTAATTAGTGTAGATCCCTCTTTCCATAGCCCATTATTTACTCATTTTATTCTCCCTATTTAAAAAAATGATTTGGAGTTATAATGCATTCTTTCAAGTAGTTTTAATCCCATAGTTTTTTTCAACTAACAAATATTTACGGTTCATATCACATATAGGTCCATTGCATGACCTAGACATTACCACATCTCAATCCCTAGATAAAACCTATCAATCCAAATTCATACCTAAAATATCCAATGTCTTTGCATGCTCTTAATAATATGATAGTCCCACCTTCCATGTTGTTTTGTGCTAAGCTCCTCCACACTCCCTCTATTTTTTCCCTCATTTATCTATGCCCTATCTCTTTTTATCTTTAATCATTTTTATTTTTTATTATTTTTGGCCAATTACCCTTTCAACTAACACTTGTCCTACCATTTTAATTTTTTAATTTTTTTATAGAGTTAAAAATGGTTACAACCCTACTAATAATATAATAATAAACCTAAAAGGCATGATGATATCAATAAAATTTATTTACAAAATTTTCCATCATGTACTATCAAAGTTATATAAGGAATATAAATTAAAAATTAAAAAATAATCAAGTAGAAATAGATTAAGCATTAACCTCCTGACTATATTATGAGACTGTCACATTGGGTCCCCACTCCCTTTCTTAATCTTCTAGAGATAAATCCCCAAATGTTTTATCTAGTTGGAAAATAAATAAAATGAATTATTGATGATCAAATTGTTAGAAATGGCATCAATGTTCTTCCCCTTAGAGATATTATCCACTACCATAGCCTTGAAAATCATCCAAACTTATTTTAGATGACACATTTGGCTAAAACCCAACTACTTCACATACTTATGAATGAAATGGGAATTTCCATCCCAAAATAGATATATTTTAACTCTTATAAACTATGCCACCTTGAGAGTGTTCAATTTAGGAGTGGATTTATTAGGATCTTTCCTAGCATATAGGACACAATCTATTGAGGCCTCTTCACCCAACCTTATAGCCAACAAATCATGAAATAAATTTATTACATTGAAATTGAAAATATATTTCATCCTTTATACCTCATATGAGAGAAGTATTCAAAACATGAAGGGCTTAGTTTGATAGTATTTTTTATATTTTTTTCCAACTAAATCCCAACACATTAGAATCTACCTTATCTTGAGTTCATCCACCAACCCCATGAAAAAAACATGCATATCATGAAAAAGGTATTTTTGGATCATCATGGAGTTTTTTTCCCTTCTAATGTTCATTGAGGATGCTTTCCATTTTATGTGTTGAGTGTTTTCTCCCTTAAATGTTCACTAAGGATACTTTCCATTTTATGTGTTTAGTTCTCCTTCTATATGACAAAACCTCACCACCCTATTTCTTTAATTATTTGGATGCATACTAAAAAATAAATCCCTACACTAACGAAAATATATAGTACATATTTAGGAAGTCTAAATTTTTATAAAAAAACATGTGGGGATACAAAAGGAAATAAAATCTAGGAAAACCAATAAATAAAGTATAATATTGAGGAAAACTTAAATTTCAACACTCATATCAAATCAACACTAATATAAGAGAGAAAAAATATAACTAAATTTATCTTCTCCCAACCATAGAAAAAACTAAACAATATAATCATAAAATCTATGAATTCAAATCTAGAAATGGAAAGCATGTAGGTTGCCAAAACATACTCTATTGAGAAAATAATTATTTCTCTAGATTTTCACTAATTACATACAAATGAGAAAGAAACTAAGGTTAAGAGGTTATGGGTTTGATGTTACCTAGATTTAGTGCACACTGTATCCAAGCCTTGTGGTAGTTCCTGTTTGGCTATGGAGGAAACACCTGCAGTAAGAATGAAAATTAAACAAGAAAGATGTTAGAAAAGGCTATGGTGGACTGCCAAGCTACGCGCTCAGTCTCGGAAGTGTGAAGCTCCTTAAGGGATGACAGTACACTATTTAAAGAAAAAAGTATTGTAAAGGAAGAAATGATAAATGACTAAAGAAATAGAAAAGTAGATGGTGTGTACCTATTCCCTGCAGTCTGTGTATCTTAGAATGCTACAGAAGGCTGGCTAAAGGCTCTATCTAGTCTAGATGGGCTATTTGGATGGCTTTCTAGTTTACTAGTTCAAAACACCATCACTGACGTCAGTTGGTCTACTGAGGTCAGTCAGGTAAATGGTGCCGATGTCAGTTTGGTTGCCGATGTTGGTCGGGGTTGTCAGCCTTAAATGGATTTCTGAGTATTTTTGGGATAGATGGAGGTGTTTTTGGAATTTTAGAGGTTCGTACAGGGTTGCGAGAAGGTGAATGAGGTCTGAAGAAGGATATAGGTGGAGAGTTGGTGTGCATAAGGGGTGAGAACAAGGGGAAGGCCTCTCAGGCCCTCCACAAAAGAAGTCAGGCCTCTCGACAATATTTAGAAATATCAATGAAAATTAATTGACAATATATTCTAAAACACTGAAATGAAAACCAGAGTACTTAGCTTTATTAGGTGAAGAATTAGAGGTGTTAGAATAGTGATTTCAGTTATGGCTGATGTGACTGGTGTTGTGAGCCAATGAAGCATACATGGATTGCTTCAATTTAGTAGCTTGAGGTCCTCGTACAATCTTTCAATCCAGTCCCTGGAATGATTTGTGTAGAGCTTCGGTAGCTAAGAGAATAATAGTTGAGTTCTGGTGCTTGAAATCTCAAAATGTGTATGATAATGTGTGAGAAGGTGGGCCTAGCTCAATGTTATATCTTGGCTTATGTAACCAATGTTGGTGATCTCATCGGCATCGGTGTAGAACTACTGATGTTGGCCATAGGTTGATCGATGTCGATGGAGAGAGAATAGGTAAAAGGGTTATTTTTAGCTATTTGCCTATTTCTCCACCTACTAAGTGCCTTTTCCATTGGAGAATGGTCAAAACAAGGGCTTATGAGGCATGGGAGTTGGTTAGGGAGTTAAGATGTGGTGAGAATCAGTCATGAGTAGTTAGGATTTGGAGGACCTAGTGTCAGGCTGACTCATAGGCTAAGAAACGGTCTTAGGGTGAGGTGTCCAAGGTGAGGTAATTAATTTAAAATAAGTAGTTTTTAAATTAATAAGGTATGCAAATGTGGGTTAGGAGTGTTAACATTTAGAAGGGGACCAAGGGGGGTTGACATGATATTAGTGTCTATATTTTCCCCTTTTTGTCTTATGGTTTATTTTGATGAACTGCAAGACAAAAATAGATGTAGGTTGCCCCAAGTATGGGATGAGGTATTCCCCCTCAAAGCAAGAATCAAGAGAAGGTAATCCAAAATTGGGTGATGATTTGATAGACAGTGGATGGGTAGGGTGAGGTTGGAGTGTGAATGCTATAATAGTTGAGATTGTGTGTATACCACTTCACTTGATAGGCAGGTCAAATTGTCACAAGAAAGGTCGAGGAGGACTAAAATCAAAGTAACCAGTTGCTAGCTTATTAGTGGTAACTGATTAAGTTAAAATGATCAAAGCTATAGCTCTAATGGTCAAGGAGGACTAAAATTAAAGTAATTGGTCCCCAACTTATTAGTGGTAGCTGATTGGGTTAGATCAATGAAAGCTATAGCTCCAATGGGCATCATGTTCCAAGTATTTGGGCTAAGAAGTACTCTTAGAAAACACAAAAATGTCACAAATATTAGGGATCAACTTGGTCGTGATCTGACAATAGATGTGAGGGGTGCATATAATTTGCTAACTATTCATGAGGTAGCATATGCAATCAAAAAAACCAAGGCAAAGTTGTCTTGAAATTGGTCATGTTCTGAGGAGATAGTTAGGATCTCTGAGGTCATTTATCGAGTCGAGCTAAGATATAAGTGATCTCAAGTGTTGTTTGTTGTGGTTAGGGAGATGTATATGATCTCCAATGTGCCCCATGAGAAGTCTAAGGTGAATTCTACAGTGTCAGGCTGATGTTAGTTAGGCCACTGAAGTCGATAAGTAGAAAGGCATTATTTTGCTAACATCAGTAGAATATCGACTGATGTCTGTGGCCTAGGGCACAATTTTGCCAATGTCAGTGGCCCAACAAATCTGACAAAAGTGGATTGGCAGCCCACCAAAAGTCATTTGTGACTTTTAAAGTGTTGAAAAAGAGAGCTCTGAGTTTTTGAGTAATAGAGACCTCTGATTTGTTCGTGTCAGCAGTGGTAGGTGTCAAGGTGTGAGTGGTGAGGAGTGTTGGAGTGTTTGTGAGTTTTTAGGAGCATTGTGGGCCACCAGTGATTAGATTGAGGAGATGAGGTAGATAGAGATGGTAGACACTAGAGGAGGTGCTATAGGAGGACCACCACCACCAACACCCATTATACCACCTCGGTGGTGATGATGAGATGAGGTAGGGTGTGTTATTTGAATTTGTGATTGGTTTTGAATATGATGTTATTTTGTAATTTTTTGAGTTTTTAGTGATAGATCGAGGGGAGGGGTATTAAAAAGGTTTGGTAGGTTAGGTAGGGTACTTTAGGTAGCTTTAGGAGTGTTTTAGGGGGTTTTGAGGGGGGGATTAGGGAAGCCCTAAATTTTAGGGCTTGCCCCATTTGGCCCTAAGGCCAAACCAGTCACTGACGTTAGCAGTGCCACCGATGTTGGCTGACAAAGTGACTGATGTTAGTCAATATGACTGACATCGATCAATTTTAGCCACTGATGTTGGTAAGTTAGATGCTGATGTCAGTTAGGTTAGAGCCATCATTGGCACCCTAACCGATGTCAGTTGCCTATGGAAGGTTGTTTAGGCCTTGGAAAGGTTGAAAATGATAATTCAGAGGGCCTAAGTCATGTTGAAGCACTCTCAAGTGTGGTGATGGGCATATAAGTTTGTTTGATGGACAATTGTAAGTTGGTTGTGGTAGTTACATGGTGATTTAGCTAAGCTAAACCCAAAATACCCCATGTTAATTGAGTGCTACCTACATAGCCCATGTGAGGGGCCTCAGGCTGATGTAGTTCTCCCAAAAAGGGAAAGCAGAGGGTAGGTTATGGATTGGGTTTGACTAGGTTAGGTCATGGTTAAAGGTTAGATGGTTAAAAAGACTAAAAATGTGGTAGTTTGGGATAGGTAGTGAGCCTAGGGTTTAGGGTAGGCAGTGAGCCTATGGTTTGGATAGTTGGTCCATTAGGTAGATGAATGAACAAATGGCCGAGCTAACCTCAGAAGACCCCATGTCAACTGAGTGATACCTACATAGCCCCTATTTTAAGGGCCTTAGGCTAATGTAGTTTTCCCAAAATGGAATAAGAGTCAAAGAGGTTTTTAGTTATTAGCATAACATTTACTAACATTGTTACGTGTGTTTTGGTTGGATGCAGGCTAGGCAGACATTGACGCTATGAGATTGTCTCCCTACATTACTGATGTGGATGCATCGAGACATCACATGGGATGAGTGGGAACATATGGCCATTTTAGGGCTTGGTGGGTTGCGGTGATATTGCTGAGTTGCTAGGGATGTCAGTTTGATGGTGGCATTGATCGAGCGGTGGGATCATACCACCAACACCTTTCACCTACTGACTAGAGAGTTGACTATTACAGTGGAGGACATGTACTAGATTTTTTAATTGATGATACATGGGGAAAATTTATATGCATTCTTGAGAGAGGAGCATGACATTCATATGGTTACATTGTTTGGGGAACACACTATTGAGGCGACATACCATTCAGTGAGTTTTACCTATGAGCCTATTTATGTTATGAATGAGGATGAGAATCAACTAGCCATCCTGATGATGATTGGCATCATTGTATATGCCATTCCTGATGTAGAGGGAGGGAGATTCCCAATCTCAATGATTGGGGTTTTGGCAGACATGTTAAGGGAGCAGGCAGTTTTTACATGGGCTCTAGTATTTTTAGCTCAGTTATATAGGGAGTTGTGGGGGATCAGCCGATGGCAACGGTATAGCTTGTGTGTGGGCCACATCTTACACTATTGGGATTATGAGCATGCCATGATTACATGACCTCTTTGCCTCCTAGTAGCGATCTAGGCTAGCTTTAGAGTTAGTTTTAGGTGGTGGTGAGAGGTCATGGCATAGACATGTGTGGATGCCATCATCTAAGATATTGAGTATTACAGGGGGGTATTAGAAGCCTAGATCCTAGTGTATATGAGTTAGAGGCTGTACTTGTTATATTTGACATTCAAATATTGGGCAGAGCAACTAGTGGGGGTTTAGAGCCTATGATGGGTGAGGGGCAGGTAAGCTTGTGAGCTTGAGAGAGTTCTTGCTGAGAGAGTGCGGCACCAGTATGGGCTATTATAGGATGTGCCACTTGCTCTCCCATAGTATAGATGTGATGATATTGAGGTGCCCCTCCCACTACCAGAGGAGACATAGTGGCTATATTTTGAGGAGATACCTATAGATCTAGGTGTGGTAGATCCAGGGTGTACGATGGCCTACTTGGCTTGGTGGGCAAGTCACTATGTTATGATTTAGAGGGGACCACCTCTCAATTTATAAGTAGTCAGAAGAGAGAGGAATGCTATCATTTAGGAAAGAGATATAACATGAGCATAAGTGGCAGTGCTCTAAGGATAGGTGACAATTTTGATAGTACAGGTGGTTGCCCTAATAGGGCAGGTTACTACATTACAAGGGTAGTTATTTACAACCTAGGCATAGGTATTGGTAGGGTAGGGTTTTGGAGGGTAGGGCCCTATTCAGCTACCACCATAGTAGCTAGCTCAACCACCACCATAGCAGCCATTATAGCCACCAATTCAGTAGCCACCTCAGTAGGCAGTGGAGTAGCCACCTCAGCCATAGCCATAGATTTCTCTACAGGGCATGGCATCAAGATCGATGGGTCCAACACAGACTCTACCTATATCTAGGTATAATACTATGTTGGACAAGATCATGTATTATGAGGGTGCCATCAGGGAATTTCCATAGATCTAATGATATTCTAAGATGCTAGCTTAGCAGAGATTTGTGTCACATGCCACTGCCTCCAGTTCTCGGAGATGGCGATGGTCAGAGGGTGGAGATGATTCAGTGTCTTCATGAGCACCACCACCACCATAGCCTTGAGGTGTTTGTATTTAGTTGAGGTGTGTGTATATATATATTGGCCTGCGTGTCGTTGACATGAGATGTACATACATTTTGAGAGAGGCATAGATATATTTTAATATTTCAGATATTTTTTGATGTATACCTTCATTTGACAGATATATATATGAGATGTTTGAGATGTTTACATGTTATGGATGTGACTTTGTGTTAGTTGTTTTGGTTATGTTAGTGTTTTTAGCATTTCCCATATGTTTGATGGTACATGCTTGAAATGATGAGTGTATGATGATGTTATAGCCTTTTCCATATTGTGTGATGCTGTATGATGTAACATAGGTTATGTGGTTTTTCATCCTTAGCAATTTTCCATATTGGTGATGGTGTATGCTAATAATGAAATGAGTTTATTTATGCTTCAACAGGTTTCCATATTGGTGATGGTATATGCTTGACATAAATTGTGTTTGGTTCATAGTTTCCATGTGTATTGTTTCCCATAGAAACTAATGTGAATGGGCTATGATAATTTATATAACACAAATTGGTATTTGCATTAAATAAATCATGATGTTATGTTAGTGGTTTAGAAAATGTTTTGGTTGTATTTTATCAAAAACATGTGATGTTATTTATGACAAAATTGAATTAAATGTTAGGTTCATAACTTTATAGTGAAAATTATGAGATGACAATATGTGAGTATATAATTTTAAGACACTACGTCCTAAAAGATAAACTGGCATGTGACGAAGGTGTGTAAGAAGTGAAAGGTGCATTGCTCTTTCATTGACAAGGACCATAATGATAGCATAGATAGGGTTTTTGCAAATAAAAGCCCCATTCATGCATTACGTTGTTGACCATTAGTTTTTGTTAGAGAAGTACCCTAATCACTTGATGTTAAATGAGCTCAAAATCCCTTGGGTATTTTGGGGTAATACGTGTGATTATGTAATATGTGAGGATAGTGTAACCCTTTTTAGTAGGGATAACTTTGCCCCTTTCATAGGTGACCCTGAGAATGACTATAGGCAAGTCCATGACTTAATAATTTGTCAGTCAATTGTTTTTTTTTGGGTAGACTGATCAATGTGGGAAGTCTACTTGGGGATGTTTTTTTTGTTTTGTGGTCATGTGAAGTTGATCGATGCGGGAAGCTTCTGAGAGGGTGCTATTTTTGTAGAAAAATTTGGGCATAGCCATCCTTCGACGGAGTGGTCTATATTTTGTTTTGTATGTTTTGATTTTTTTGAATAGCTATCCTTCAAGGGAGTAGTCTATTAATTACAACAATAATGCAGTTGTCCTTCGAGGGAGTAGTCTACATTTATAGTTTATGACCTTTGAATATTTTGTTAGGCATCCTAGTTTTTTTTTTTTTTTGTTGACTAAACTTTTAGTCATAGACTAGACTGTAGAGGTTTAGGGGGTTCCCTTTTATTAGAACAAACCATTAATGCTTAAAAAAGGGTTAACTAATTTTTTGTAAAGAAAAAGGGTTGAAAGGAATAGGAATGAGGATGACAGAGGTTGTTCAAGGGATGAGCTCAAGTTAAACATCAAGTGAATGATTACTTGGTTAATAGTAAAATGGTTACAAATGCAAGGCATTAAGGGGTTCAAGTTTTGGCCAGCCTTCGAGAGAAGACAGACGATAAGTGCCTAATCCATACTTATGCATTATTATATAAGGTCCATGCCAATTAAGAGCAAACTTGCCTCATTTACTTCTTTCCATATTGGTCACATGTTGGCTTTCTTTAAGGATGAGATCTCCAAATTTGAAATCTCACTCTTTCAAATTTTTGTTGTAAGCATGCTTGATGCGATCTTGGTAGATATGAAGATGATTAAGAGCGACAAGACGATGTTCGTCGAGTAACTCGAGTTGTGTTAATCAATCTTGACGAAAGTCATTGTTAGAGAGCATGTCATGTAAGGAGATGTGAAGAGAAGGTATTCATACTTCAAGAGGCAAGATAGCCTCTATTCCATACACTAAGGAGAAAGGTGTAGCACCCATAGGGGTTCAGATGCTAGTGCGGTAGGCCTACAAAGTGAAGGGAATGTGAGTGTTCCAATCCCTTCTAGTGTCATTGACCACCTTCATTAAGATTTTAGTTAGGATTTTGTTAGAAGCTTCTACCTGTCCATTTTCTTGTGGATAGTAAGGCAAGGAGAAGCTGAGTTTGATGCTAAAAGTGTTGCAAAGCTTTTGGATGGTTTTGTTTTTGAAAGATTTGCCATTATCAGTGATTATCTTTTGAGGTACACCGAAATGATAGATGATGTGGTGGTTAATGAAGTCAATGATTTTGTTAGCTTTAGTGGAGATGAGGGGAACAACTTCAACCCATTTAGTGAAATATTTAGTCACTGTGATAATAGACTAATGTCAGAGAGATGAATGAGTGTTAATCTCACCAATTAGATCTAAGCCCCATTGTGAAAAGGGCCAACAATCCTTAGCAACTTGTAAAGTGTGGCTAGGGACGTGAAGTAGGTTAGCATGTTGCTAGCATTTGATACAATGCTAAACATAGTCACTACAGTCTTGGTTAAGAGTGGGCCAATAATAGCCCAAGTAGAGGATGCACTTTGCAACCAAGTTACCACTGAAATGTCCTCCACAAATCCCATCATGGACTTGTTTGATGGCATGAGATGTCTCAGTGGTGGTTAGGCATCGGAGAAGGAGGCCATTAAAACCTTATTTGTAGAGAAGACCCCCTAGCATGGTGTATCGAGCAGTACTCTTGATAAAATCCCATCATCTATTGCTAGAGAGATTAGGAGGAATGATAGAATAAATCATGTAGTCAACAAGTTGTTTATACCAAACATCATGTGGACTAGAGTTGATATTACCAACAAATTTGATGTCAGTTAAGATATATGAGGGCAATGCCAAATGGTGTACCGTGACATAGATTCTTGAGGAAGCCAATGAAGATGGGATGTGTGAGGTGAGAGAGGCCATTGTGTTAGCAAACTTATTTGTAGATTGATGAATAGTTTGCAAGAGATAATGGTCGAAAGATCCTAACAATGCGTCAACACGGTGTTTATATCATTGCAAAACTTCATTTTTACAAAGATATGAACCGTTAATCTAATTAACAACTAGTTGTGAGTCACCAAAGATATTGATTGTCTTAATGCCCAAGAAAATGGTAGTTTAAAGCCCCAAAATTAAGGCTTCATAATAAACCATGTTATTGGTGCATTTAAAGTCGAGTTTGAAGGATAGAGGCATGGGCTCACCCTCATGAGGGATGAGAATGACCCCTGCACCCCCACCAAGTTGACATTTAGATCCATCAAAGAACATTATCATTTGATAGGGGATGTCATCAGTGGATAACATGGTGATAGACTCATCAAGAAATTCATAGTTAGAGGGTTGGTTATCAAGTAAAGGGGCATTTGCTAGTTGGTCAATGATTGTTTGCCCCTTTATAGACTTTTTTTGAATGAATTCCAAAGCAAACTTAGTGAGAAGCATGAGCCAACGAGCCATACATTGGTTTTGGTATGGCTTAGAATGCATGTATTTAAGAGGGTCAGTGTGGGTGATGACGTAAGTTTTGTGGTTGAGGAGATAGTGGCAGAGTTTGGAGGTGGCAAAGACTAATGCCAAGCAAAGTTTTTTGGTATGAGTATACCGAGTTTCATAGTCAATGAGCATTCAGCTTATATAATAAACTACCTGTTCACGATGTTGTTCATCTCAATGCATGATCATGGCACCTAAGGAATGATCCATTATCAAAATGTAAAGATAGAAGGGTTGGTCATCTTTAGGTGGAATAAGGACTGGTGGAGAGACAAGATAGCATTTAAGAGCCTCAAAAGCCTCTTGGCAATCCTTATTCCAATTAAAGGAGACGTCATTCTTGAGGAGGTGATGGAAGGGTTGGCATTGGTTAGATAGCTATGAGATGAAGTGAGAAATAGATTGAAGCTTCCCTTGTATGTTGTGAAGTTGTTTTAGGTTAGTTGGTGGAGGCATCTCAAGTATGGCTCAAATCTTAGCTAGATCTACCTCAATGCCACAGAGAGAAATGATGAAACCCAAAAGCTTCCCTGAGAGAACCCCAAAGATGCATTTTTTGGGGTTGAGTCAAATGTTATATTGTAGTAGGTGAGTGAATATTATTTTGAGAATAGTTAGGTGGTCATGGTGAAGTTTGGATTTCCCTAGTAGGTCATCCACATAGTCCTCCATGATTTTATGGAGGAGATCATGAAAGATATAAGTCATGGCACATTGGTATGTAGCACTTGCATTTTTGAGGCCAAAAGGCATGACCCTATAGCAGAATGTCCCCCATGGGGTGATGAAGGTGGTTTTATGTTGATCTTTTGGGGCAATTAGGATTTGGTTATATCCTGTAAACCCATCCATGAGGGATAACATCTCATGACCAACTGTAAGATCAACAAGTTGGTTGATGTTTGGCAAAGGAAAGTCATCCTTTGGGCAAGCTAGGTTGACGTCACGATAGTCAGTAAAAATTCAAATTCCCCTTATTGCTTTTGTGATAGGGACAATGTTTGACACCCATTGTATATAATCAATGGGTTAGATAAATGAGATGGAGAGAAGACATTGAAGCTCCTCTTTGACAAGGAGTGCAATGCAAGGATGCATCTTGTGAAGCTTTTGCTTGACAAGCTTAGCTTCATGGTTCATGATGATGTTGTGGATGACAATGTCGGGGTCAATAATGGGAATATCACTATAGGACCAAGAAAAGGCTTTGCTATGATTTGTAAGGAATGTGGTATAATTGATTTGTTCCTAGGCATCTAAAGATTGACCAATATTTAAAATGTGAGGAACATCAGAAGATGGGAGATTAATGTCAGTAGTTGATTTGTTTAACATAACCTATGTTTCTAAAGGAAGTGATCATTGTATGGAGTCATTCACACCCATGTAGGTGAGTATGGTGTCATCATCCAAGCATTGGATAGTGTTGATGCTAGAAGATTCATCGTCTATCATGTCTAGATAAACGAGAGGAAGAGACCTTGATGCCTCACCTAGATGATAGGTTAGGGGTTCCAAGTGAATGGCATTTATGAAAAAAAACCTAGGAGGGATGGAGACCACTGACTCTATAGGTGAAGGTGGGGGAATAGGCAAGGTTGGAGGAGAATGCTCTATAACAGTTTTATGGCGAGGGATATTAGAGGGTTTTGTAGGTTCTTCAAAACCCACGCCACGTCATTTCTTGGTAGTTTTGATTGTCTCATCATTTGGAGGCTCAATGGGCTTGTGGGGACCTTGTTCATAATGCCTAAATCCAAAACCCTTCCATGCACACCTATGAAGATAGGTGTGAAAAAAACTAGGGTTGCTGAGGAAGGAGAAATTACAAGTGAATAGTCAAGGTGAAGAGAGAGGATTTCCAATAGTAGGAGCCCAATCTAGCCCTCCATAGGTGAAATTAGTTTGGAGATGGGGAGGACCATATGGGATGACCATTCTAATGCGATGGTCATAGTTAGGGTGGTGATGAAGCTTTACATATTCATGTGGAGTTTGGAACATGTCAAGGGTGAGAAAATGATACTTCCCAAGTGAAAGGTGCTGGAAGGTATCTTCTATAGGATCTTTTGTGGTCACTTGAGGAGTAGGCGTAGGTGTGACCAGTGTTTGCAAGCTTGTCAAGGATTCCATAGGTAGAGGTGGTGTTTGGGTGGATGTTTTCAAAGGGATGAAAACATCATTAGGTTGGTAGGTTGTGTTGTATGTTTTAAAGGGGGAAGGGTCAGTAGGAATAACATGAACCTACCCCTCATGTTCAAACTTGACACAATGATGCAACGTGGAAGGGACACAGGTCATGGAATGTATCCAAGGTCATCCCAACAACATGTTACATTAGAACTCCCCCTTGATGATATACAAGAATTCCAGAATTATACGTGGGCCAACACGAACATGCAAGACCAAAGTGCCAACGGTAGTGGTGGTGGCATTGTTGAAAGAATGAAGAATTGCATCAATTTTTGACATGTAGTTCTTTAGAAGGGCTAGTTGATCATATGCATGGGTAGAAATGATGTTGATGATAGCACCTCCATCAATCATAACCTACTTAACTTGAGTTTGATCAATGTAATCCATGACAAAGAGGGTGGGATCTTAATCTTCCAGGTTGTAGGCAGGAATCTTAGAATCACTAAAGGTGACGGAGGCAATGGTGGGTAATGATTTGACTAAAGTAGCCAGTCTTTGGGGGTCTTCAGGTTGGACCTCCACTGCTTGTAAAGCTTTGATCAAGGTTTGGCAATGTTGTGGAGAGCTTTGTATTGGGTCATATAAAGACATCTTCACAAGGGTTTGGTGAAGTTGTTTCACCATGGAGTCGCGAATTGCCCCCAAAGATGTTGGTTGAGATGTGCCCAAGATAGAAATCTTGGGCTTTGGTGGTGGAGAGGGCTTGGCAAATGAATATGTCCAAGGGGTATAAACCTACTCTTTTCCTTTATCCCTTAGGGTTTGGGACTTGGTGGCCACAATAATAGTGTTGATTTTGAATAAAGGGGGAGAAGGTGGTAGAGGGACCATAATCTCGTGTTGGGATCCCGATTCAAGTGAGGAGGTTTGGGAGGCATGGGATGGTGTTGATAGTTTGTCAAAAAGGTGGTCCAGAGAATCCTCAATGAGAAGGGTGTCCTTTTCTAGGTGTTGGTGAATGACAACCTTAAGAGCGTAGTAACTCTCAGTATCATGCCCAGGTGTGTGATGATACAAGTAGATTTAAGTGTCATCAAACCAAGATGGTTTTGATCTGAGAGGTTGGTATGGCTTAATGGGTGGGAAAACGATACTAGAAGACTATAACAATTGGCATAACATCAAAGCATAGGAACCCACTAATGGGTTTACGCTTGTTGTTGTAGTAGGGGTTGCCAACTTTTGTTTAGGAGTTGTAGGGGGAGTTTTTTTTACCACATTTTTGGTTGGTGGTGTGGCCACACATGTAGATGGCACTTTCTTAATGAGAGGTGTCAAATTTCTTGGAGGAAATATGTTTTTGATAGGTAGAGGGAGTAATGGAGGTAGTTTGTTTTTCTGAGGTGTTGGAATAGGGAGCAATCATGTTAAAGTGGAAGGATGTAGACCCAAGATAGAGGGCAATGGTGAAGGTGGTGGAAGAGTAGACCAATGTGGTTTAGCATCCTCCTTTAGTATGGTGTGAAGACCAATACTGTGTGGGGTGAGGTTCAAATCTAACTTCACTTGTGGGTGAGTTAGGTTTGATATAGGCTAAACACTAAGAGATCTAATCTATTTTAGCATGGTGGATGCTTGCGAGGGTTTGGATTTAGACATGGAAGGTTGAGCTTATGATGATTTAGAAGTGGAAACCTAATCCTCATCAAAGACTTTGGGGTAAATCATCATGGAAGGGTTGGCAGTATAAGGCAAAGGGAGATGTGTAGGATAAGGAGCCCTAAGTCACTCCCATAACACCTCATACTCTAGGTTCCTAGAATGGAGGAATCCTAAGTTTTTTTCCAATTGAGAGAAGGGTTTAGATGACATCACGTGAGGCCTTATAGTCAATCCTTTAGAGGAGTTGGGTGATTGTGAGAGTAGAAACATGTTGGATGCAGTAATCACAGGCCAAAGGTGAGAGAGAACCATCACTAGATCTTCTTCAGCCGAAGTGGGTGAGGTGATGAGTTCCTCTCTCAACGGAGAAGGGATTGGAGAATTTGGCTCTTTAAGCAGATAGAGTGTAGGGATGATCATGCCTTCCACATGTGGTCTAGGAGCATGGAAAGTATGATCCTCCATTGGTGATAAGAAGGATAAGGGTGGGGCCACCAGCGTTGGTACCATCAAAGCATCTTCCAATATGGGAGAGATCAAAGTAGACTCTCCTACATGTGAAAGGGGGGTGGACGGAGGACTATCTTCCATCGGTGGAGGAAAAATAAGAGAGGAAGGCTCCTCTGAAGGGTAAATCAGAGGGATGATGTCCCCTTCTACATGAGGGTGTGGGATATGAATGGTAAATTCTTCCAATGGTAGAAGAAGAGGGAAGGTGGGGGTAAGAGGAACAGGTAATACCGGATCCTCACAAGGTAGAAGAATGGGTAGAGGAGGTGTTTGATGTCATGGGGGTGATACAAGTGAAATGGGTTCATCCACATGAGGAAAAGGGAGCGGCAAAGGGAAATCTTCATTGCGTGGGGGTGGTATGGGTAGAATAGGCTCTTCTACCTATGGTGGAGAAATGGGTTGACCAACCTCTTCAGATTATGGGAGAGGTTGGATAGGAATGAAAGGAAAGACCATGTCGACTGTGCGTATGTTGCATTCTTGAGGGTCATCGACCATGGTCTAAACATTGTTCTGACTTGGGGGATGGTTAGGAAATGGTTGCCTAAAGACATCCATGTTTTGGTTGGCCAATGTATTAGGGTTATCCAAAACAAGGTCCCCTTTGTCTAACATGTCTTGAACAATGTTTTTTAGGGTTTTGCAATTATCTGTGTCATGACCCTTGACACGATGATAGTTACAAAATTCATTTTCCCTATACCATGTAGGGATGGCTCATGAGGGGTCAAATTGGATAGGTGGCTAGATTTGAGGGAGGTTGAGGACTCCCTACTTTATTAATGTATCCAATATGGAATCATACAATTCTCCTATTGGAGTGTATCATCATTGTTCATACCATTGTTGGAATTGTCTAGTGATGTTTTACAAAGTGGAAGGTTCAGATTGGTTAGTTGTGGTAGAAGATGGTGACCTAAGGACCACAACATTCACCAATCCCTTGGACTTGGGGTGGGAAGAAGAAGGTTTGGAAGAAGGGTCATTGGGTTTTGCATTGGTATTTTCGTTACGCAATTTGACCCTGTCTTCTTCAATTGCACAGAGTTTAAGCTTTTGGGCCATACTAAAAGCTTCATCAAATATGCAAAAAGTTTGAACCCATAGAGTGGATGAGATGTGCTTGGCACATGCTCTTGAAAAGAGCTCAATGAGCTCAGGTTGAGGTAGTGAGGAGAGTTGGTTGATCAAACCTCTCCAACAGGTGAGGAAGTCAGCTATTGACTCATCCTCGAATTATCTAATGGAATAAAGGTATGTGATGGAGACCTTCTTGGTAATATTGATTGAGAAATGATCAAGGAATAGCTGAGTGAGTTGAATGAAGGTGAAGAGAGAATAACTGGTAATGGAGTTATACCAGTCAAGGGTGGCACTAGAAAGTGACAAGGGAATGTGTGAAGTAATAACGCATCATCATGCGCTATGAGGTAGCAAGCGTGTCTAAATGATCACAGATGTTTTTGTGGGTCCTCTTTACTCTAAAAGTGAGTAACTTTTGGGAGTTCCCACTGGCTAGGGTATGGTTGAATAGGAACTGAAGGGTGGATAGGTTCATTGCAAATTTATTCATATGAAAGAACACTCCTTGAACTTGAAATAGATGTCTTAAGGTTGGACATCTTATCCATTAGCATCTTAATTAGATTGGCAGATGGATTGGCATGAGGGGAATCCCCTAAGTTATAGGGTACTTGGAAGGTGTTGGAAGGGGCATATGACATACTTGGTTGCATTTGTGTAGGTACAACATACTGATAGTTTGTCATAGGGGCCGATGTTGAGGCCAAGGGGGCTTGTGCCATGAAGTTAGAGGGCACAACTTGACTAGATGCTGCCAAGAGTGGTTGAATGGCGGTGACACTAGTTAAAGGATAAGTGGTCACTCTTATGTTTATAGGCATAAGAGTGGATGGGATAGAGACAATCATGTCCTAGAAAGGTGTCAAACTTGGTTGAATTGTTTACATTTGAGGGGGTATGGAAACCCTGATGGAGGTAGGACAAGAAAGGATAGAAGGGGAGGCCAAATCTTGAACATTGGCCATGGTTGGGTTACTAGTCAAGGTAGTGGCCCGAGTGACCATAGGTTGGGTAGCAGATACTATTGATATCATTGTCACTTCAACCAAAGAAGTTGGCATCCCATAAATAGGATTACTCAAAGGATCTCAAGTTTGGCTTCTAGTGAGATAATGTTGGAGAGCCTTGATGTTGTGGTCAAGGAATCTCTTAAAATCTTGATCCCCTTCAGGAATAATATGAGGTTAATCGAGGGTAGGCTAGATAGGAGTATGCTCAGTGTCTGAAGTATACTCTATTAGATGACTTGGCACAAAGGGTGAAGGTGAAAGTGGTTGTTGACTCACGTGGTCAATAAGGAATTTGGCTTGACTACATGTTAGGACCATCTAAGGTGAAAGGGGTTCAGGTTCTAAAAACTATGTGTTTTAGTTTCAAAAAACTAGAATTTGTGTTAAACAGCAAGAAATTTGGGTTTTAAGCTTGTTATTTGGAAAAAAAATTATTTATTTATTGATAGTGACCGATGTCAGTTGTTTAACCAATATCAATTAGAAAATGTTTTTGAAATCAGTCAGTTAACCGATGTCAGTGAAGGTTTGGTTGCCGACGTCAGTGGAGAAACTGATGTCAGTTTTTGTGTAATTCTAGAAACATAGAAGATTGATAGTTTTTGGAAGAAGAAGATATCCTGGGTTGTTTTGGACTTTAAAATGGTATGACCTTACTATCTCAAACACTCAAATAAAACTAGCAGAATAGATGATTACACAAACAACCTCTAAAATGTTAGATTCATAGGAATGAGTTTTAAAGTCATGGTGGCTTATGCCTTAAGAGAATGTGTTGGGAGTTGGTCTTGTAGAATACTTCTTATAGAGGAAGTATATGGCTGGTTTCAAGTTGTGTTATGGTGCTCAAAGATATTTGTGTTAGGGTTAGTACGTGGCCTGGTACTAGGGATTTCTCCCTTTACTTCATGAACCTAGAGCTGAGCTAGGCTACTTAGCTAGAATATACCTTCCCTATAATTTATACTCTGCCAAAGAATAGAGTGGGTCCTCCTCTTGGTGGTGAAATCCAAGTAGGATCACTGGGTGGGGTAAGGTATCTGCTAGGTGATTAAATCCTAGACGGGCCTTGTCTCAAGTAAGTTTATGTGTTTGATTTGAAGTGATTGTGGTTTGGTTGTGTCACATTCATGCACTACGATTCATTCATAATGCTTTAATTACTAAGTGGGCTAAGTGTGCATCCAAGTAAGAATGAAATGCAGTAATTTTTAATCCAAATTGAAATATGTTATTCAAATGCAAACAAATGGAGAAGAGGTAAAGAGTATGAGTTTTTTCACTACTCTATGATGCATGCAAGAAGTAACAAGAAGAAAAAGAGATGTTCTTAAAAACCTCTGCTAATGATTTCCTTTTGAAACAAAAATATAGAAGAGGTAAAAAAAGAAGGAGAGAGAATTAATTAACTTTATGTAAAAAATAGAAAGTAAGAGAAGCTAAGTTTTTTATTTCTCAAGAAATAAAGGCAAAGAAGAGGGGATGCAAGAAGTGAATATTTTTCTAATGCATCTACATGAAAATTTGATTTTTAAAAGAAGAAGAATGAACTCAAGGAAAACTCCAAGGGTCCCACCGGGTGTGCCAGAATGTTTCTCTAGATTTTCACTAATTACATACAAATGAGAAAGAAACTAAGGTTAAGATGTTATGGGTTTGATGTTACCCAGATTTAGTGTGCACCGTATCCAAGCCTTGTGGAATCTCCTCTTTGGCTATGGAGGAAACACTATAGTAAGAATGAAACTTAAATAAGAAAGATGTTAGAAGAGGCTATGGTGGACTGCCAAGCTACGCACTTGATCCCAGAAGTGTGAAGCTCCTTAAGGGATGAAAGTCTATTGTTTAAAGAAAAAAGTATTGTAAAGGAAGAAATGATAAATAAATAAAGAAATAGAAAAGTAGATGGTGTGTACCTATTCCCTATAGTTTATGTATCTTATAATGCTATAGAAGGTTGGCTGAACATTCTGTCTAGTCTAGATGGGCTGTTTGGATGGATTTCTAGTTTTTTGGTTCAGAACACCATCATTGATGTCGGTTGGTCTGCCGAGGTTAGTCAGGTAAATGGTGCTGACATCGGTTTGGTTACTGATGTTAGTTAGGGTTATCAGCCTTAGATGGCTTTTAGAGTATTTTTGGGATAGATAGAGGGGTTTCTGGAAGTTCAGAGGTTGGTGCAGGGTTGCAGGAAGGTGAATGAGGTCTGAGGAATGATATAGGTGGAGGTTTGGTGTGCAAAAGGGGTGAGAACAAGGGGAAGGCCTTTCAACCCCTCCATGGAAGAAGTTGGGCCTCTTGACAGTATTTAGAAATATCAATGAAAACTAATTGACAATATATTCTAAAACACTGAAATGAAAACCAAAGTACTTAGCTTTATTAGGTGAAGAACTAGAGGTGTCAGAATAGTGATTCCCATTGTGGCTGATGTGACTAGTGTTGTGAGCCAATGAAGCATACATGGATTGCTTCAATTCAGTAGCTTGAGGTCCTCATACAATCTTTCAATCCAGTCCCTGGAATGATTTGTGTAGAACTTCGGTAGTCAGGAGAACAATAGTCGAGTTCTGGTGCTTAAAATCTTAGAATGTGCATGATAATGTGCGAGAAGGCAGGCCTAGCTCAATGTTAGAGCTTGGCTTATGTAACCAACATCAGTGATCCCACTGGAGTTACTATAGAACTATCAACATCGACCATGGGTTGACTGATGTCAGTGGAGAGAGAATAGGTAAAAGGGCTATTTTTAGCTCTTTGCCCATTTCTCCACCCACCAAGTGCCTTTTTCATTGGAGAATGGTCAAAACAAGGGCTTATGAGGCACAAGAGTTGGTTAGGGAGTTAAGATGGGGTGAGAATTAGTCATGAGTAGTTAGAATTTGGAGGACCTAGTCTCAGGCTGACTCATAGGCTAAGAAACAGTCTTAGGGTGAGGTGTCTAGGTGAGGTGTCCAAGGTGAGGTAATTAATTTCAAATAAGTAGTTTTTAAATTAATAAGGTATGCAAGTGTGGGTTAGGAGTGTTAACATTTAGAAGGGGACTAAGGGGGGTTGACACGATATTAGTGTCTACAATAATCATCATTATAGTAAATTAAATCATTTATATTGCTAATTAAATATCATAGTTCTTCATATTTAGTAAATAAAACTATAAAAATTCTAGGCAAAGAAAGAATTCAATTTCTACTTAACAGAAAAATTGATAAGAAAAAATGCCATAACTAAGTTATAGAGCCAAAAAATCAAACCAATGCATCAATGAATGCTCTATTTAAAGATGAAATGGATAATAAAGGCATATCTAAGAATTTTCATCACCATCACTCCCACTTTTGTATAAAATGGCCAAATAATGGGAAAGGTAAAAGATTTATAATTTATCTCTCCTAAAACTTATTGCTACTCATTAAAGCTAATCACTCCCAAATTAGAATTCCCACACTTTTTTATCACAGAGTGAAAATTTAGGCCACATCAAATCAAATAGTTTGAAGAGCATGAAATCACATTAAAAATTGGGGTTGTATTTGCAATCATTAAGGGAGGTTAAAAAATATGGAAATCACTATTACTTATTTTTTTTATTCCACAACAAGGTGGTTATAAAGTTAATCACTTTATTTCCATATATTATTCTATGGATAATTATTAAAGAAGATAACATATATGTTAAAAGACCACAAAATTTGATAACGATTTTTATTCATCAATGCTTAGCTTATTTTTTAGGGCATCATTAACAAATTAAAAATCTCCATTGATTACTAAATTATTTCTTAAGGAGGATGAAGATATTTCCATAATGCCTTAGATTCAACTAAATTATTAGTGGTTTTACTTGATTCCTCATATAATACCAAAATTGGGACAACCTTACTATATATGAATATTCAACTTGATCCAACCTAGTCCAAATTATCTCTAGCTATCTATTTCCCCCAAAATTTGTATAGTCCAAAGAGTTTCCCAAAGTTTGGAGTCAAAAAAAATGTGAATTCAATTAGAGTATGAAAAGTTGATAGAGTTTTGAAACTTATATATTTTTAAAAAATATATGAAAAAACAATGTTTACTCTCCACAACCCCATAAATAATTTTTTCCCACTAGACGTGTGATAATCTTTGATCACTAACTAAAGATGTTTTTCTTATCACCAAGACAACTAGGATGAAGTTAAAATACATTATATGTGAGGCTATGACCATCCTAGAAATATACATATCATAAATCAATGATTCAACAATAAGAAATGTGGATATGGTTTAATTTCACAAGAGGGTTGATAATATATATACTACACTTATGGGTGCCCTCATCGCAAGAAGTGGTGTACTGGAGGTAGCTAGCTTTATAATTTTTGTAAGGTGTTTAGATCTAGTTATAACATGTTCTTAGTAATATAATTTTGAGAGAAAATTAATTATATATATGAGAGATGCCCTTATGGAAAATATTAACTGGAAAACCATCAATGCAACATTTCAAATTTTATGAAGGAGCACATATGCAAGGATGAGTATATATATTAAGAAGAATTTTTTATAGCAAAGATATAAATAAACACCTCACCATCATGAATAATATTTGGTTGAAATTAAAATGAAAGGGTATATCTCAACTCCCTAAAAGATTCACCATATTATATTTTATGGAGGAATTATAAGATATGACCAATCACTTTAAGATGGTGGTTAGAAATGGAGATAAAAGGGATTTCCATTGTTGGATGTTCCTCATAATGAGTACCATTTGTAGTGTTAAGTAGGTTTTTATTGGGTGAGAATTATTAGTGACACAATTCATGACTAACTCACCATATTTTTTTCCACATATTCATTTCATATGAATTCATATTTGGTATATTCCCACTCATCTCAATGCGTATACTATGGTCTCAATTACTTGGTGAAATAGGACCAACTACCAAAGTATATGAATTTTATCCTTAAATGAACTTAGAAAAAAGAACAAGCACTTCAAATAAGTGAAAAATGCATTCACTATGAAGATAATACAAGTGCTCAAAGAATAATAGGGATTTAGGATTTCTGAATAAGGAATTAGCCGTGTATCATAGTATGGAAGGCATATAATCCAATTCAAAAAAATATCTTATATAAGAGTTGAATGTTTTGAGGGTTTTTCTATAAGCCTTTAGAGGTTGGTTCATGAAAAAATATTATTAATTAAATTATACAGATAGTTTTATGATGTTCATAAAATAATTAAAAAGAAACACATAGTAGGATTAGTGTTTTCAATTTATCTAAGATAATACACATACCAAAATGTGACAGATGCTCTAAATATTGAGTTTGAAAAGCTCAATGTAATTTTTACCTACACAATAATATTTTATTTTGAAAAAAAGGGATATGTGGGAGCTAAAATTGTTATTGTCCCCTCATGTTTCCCTAAAAAACACCTATAATATTATTGGGTTGATTGTGAAAAATAATTTAAGGTTCTAAGATGTGATTAGGGATGTTTTTTTGTATGATATCTAGTCACCAAGGGACTAAGATGTTGTGGGAGTCTATCTCAACGTAACTTGGACTAGTTACCGTACTAACATATCATGTATGAAATAAAAATCCTATGAGTTCACCTACAGTGTGAAGGAATGAAGGATCTAGGCTGAGGTCATGTAGTTTCATGTGATGGGAGAGCAATAAATGGTGTGAGGAAGAAAGGGAAAAAACTAGATGACTTAGGGAGGACACACACAAATAATTATTATAGGTAAAATCACCGAGAAGGGGGTGAATCATTGATCTTACATATTTCAATTTTAATTTTAGTACTTTAAACTAATAACCAATCAGTATATATCAACTTGATTAATCAATATTAATAAGAGAGGTCACTCATTAAATACATACACATAACACATAGTTCTTGTGGGAAACCCTCGTGGGTAATAAAACCCACTCTCAAGTATAAAACATATGGACTACTATCCTATAATAAATTATAAATAAGATACTGATCAACTCCTTTAGACTAATAAACCTTGATCATATCCTCCTGACCAAAGGTATTTAGTGAAACACTTGATTCACAAGGAGAAACTACCCCTAAGGAAGACCAAGTCATTTAGACCTTCCTTTGAATACCTTCACCTTAGAAATGATTTATTCAACACCTAATGATAAATCTCTATTTATCTAACCCCTGTACAAACTGCCTCTCAATCTCAAACAAGTTTATCAAATAGGCATGTCATAATATATTTCCTTATTCACTCAAAATTTCATCATATACACACTCAGACCTCTTCACATATCCTCAAATTTTAAGATCACTAATTTGACATTAGGAACATGACCTAAAATTCATACACATAGTCAAAAAACTATTCTACTTATTAATTCAACCAATAGGTACACTACCTATCCTTCACTCCATAAGTCTCTCATATACCTTACACAAGTCTTCTCTCACACATTAAAATCTTGAAATCATCATCTTTGATTTCACTATATTTAGAGATATCATAAATTAGCAAGGTCAAAATATTTCATGTTGGCCACAATACATGCCTTCACCATTAAGGCATCTCAGATGGATCATACTTAATTAAAATCCACTTTCAAATAAGCCTAAGTCACTTTTAGGTCCTATGGAGACCCATTCAGCTCTTTAACACTTCTCTAAGCAAACTAAGAAAATAGGAACACTTTTCAAATCATGAACCCATACCACATGATCTATAGGTCCTCCTTAGGTTTCTATATCCATCACAATACCTTTATGCTTAAGAAAAAATAGCTTAAACACTTCTCTATACACACAGTCATTACGAGTGAACATACAGTCACCTTCTAAGTGTTTGTTCATAATGCATATGATAAGTCAATCCTTCATACTGTATATAGATCATCCTCATGGATTATAAAACATGCTCCAATAAATAATTCATCAAGAGATATAAAAATAAAATCTACAAAAGCTCAATTACGCTTCTCATGTCACTTGCAGAACATATACAAAAAGACAATCAACTTTGAACCTTCATAACTATGTCTATGCACACTTTCAAATATTCAAATCCATTTTTCTAAATGTGATTTTGAGTCCTCTACAATTTCACTTTTTATACCATGAGTAAATTAGTTCTTGATATAAATATATGGAAAAATATAGAGCACTAGTTTTTCCTTTGCAGAAATCAAATATTCAAATTCAAATGTTCATAGTTGAACCTCAGTCATCATCCTCGCTACTCAAATTAAACATGCACCATTGATCTTATATAGACTTTAATTATTAAAATTTAGTCACTTTGACCTCATATTATGCAATATTTTAATGTTAAAAAATCATGCACGATCGATCTCTTATGTTTAGCTTGGTATTTAACAATGCTAAACAACTATCACTTTGACCTCTTGACTTTAATACACACCATTGATTTCTATCTATATGATCTCCCACTCATTGTTGATCTTTGGAAGAAGCTTAGTATTTAACAATACTTGGTGTTAAAAATCATACACTTGTACTCATCTCATTGCTTCTTGACATCTTAGAGAAAACATGCTCCTTTGATCTTGCTCAAACTTTAACTTGTGAAAAAATTACTATGGGAACCTTGCTTATCTGCCTAGAAGGTCAACTTTGCACCTCCATATCTTTTACTTCACTCAAGTGCATGTTCTAAAATTTAGACCATATGATATCCTTACATAGGAGAATCCAACCATAAAATAATATTCTCCTATAATCCTCACATGTGTGAGATATATTTCCATTAAAATTCCTTCTCAAAATCTTCTATCATAGAGCCAACTATTTCAAAAAACTGCGTGGAAGGTCAACTTTGTACTTGCATAATTTTTTTTGTGCTTTAGAAAATGACCTAAAATTTATCACAAATAAACTAGGTAAACATAAAATAAACCCATTTATCACCTTTTATTTAAAATTCCATACATGTGAGATATGCTACCATCAAAATGTTCACTCAAATCTTCTTGCCACATCATAAAATTGGCTAAGTATGGGAAAACACTATCAAAATAATTGGGAACCCAAATTTGCACTCATATATCTTTGACTACACTTCAGATCATGACTTGAGATTTATAACATAGTAACTAGGTAAAAAAATTTATCATAACCATATGATCAACTCCTCCTGACTCATCCACATGTGGCAATGGTGACATCAAAAAACTACCTACTCATATTTTCTACCACTAGACCCAAACTATCTAGATGAAAACTATGGACTACCAGATGAATTAAAATTATGCACACAATCTCTCCAAGCATATAAAACATCTTATAGGACCCTTTACACATGCTCAATACTCCATACTCATCACTAAACATCTCTAACCATACCAAAATTGAAGATCAACTAAGCCAACTTTAAGCATACTAGGATAAACACATTGTACACTTTATCATTATTACTTAGGATATCAAATCACTTCATCCACTCACTATGATAACTCCATGACATCACTTTAAACTCTCCAACAATCTCCCCCTTTGTCATTTATGTCAATAAACATCATTCAACTCACCTTTTCTCTCTTCAAACACTCATACAATAGGAACTTTCTCCCCCTTTGACACAATGAAAAAGTGGGCACCAAATAATCCTAAGGAATTGAAAAGATAATTAATATGAAAGTAACATCTTATAAGTATGATACAAACTCTCGCTTACCTCGGGCTAACCTATTATTGTCTTGACAACCTCCTCTTGCTCCATGTCAGCACTCTTTTTCAAACAAGGACAACAACTAATGAATAAAGAACACATAAAACATTGAAATCTAATGGAAATTACCAAGATATATATAATAGGGAATCCCCCTAATATTTTTGATCAATTTTACCTTTTGATCATCTTCAGGTCTCCACACACTATGAAGAACCACCACACATGCTTACTAGCCTTCTCTCTCAAACTACCTCAAGGACCACCAACATAACATCATTCCACAAGCCAAATAGGAAACATGATCTAAAAAAAAACTAAGAACATACCTTTAAATACTCATGCCTTTCTATTTCAGAGAAACTAAACAAAAAAAACCACATCTTCAAGACTAGACATGTATAGACTCCTTGTAGCCCTACTTAGAACTTACAGACCCCACAAATTTATATAGACACAACTTCAAGACCTAAAATGTCATATCTAGAGCACTCTCATATGCCCACTAAATAACACCAATTTTTAATAACTATCTCATCCTCTATAATATACTTCTTTTACAAACCAACTACCTAATTAGGCCTCTAACTTGTTAAAAACTTGAATAACTTGAGAACCACAAACCTTCAAATATCTATGAATCTCTATTTGACAAACCATTTGGCTTATTCTACATATTAATAATCCTTAGACCTCAAATCATAAGGCATACCAATTTTATTATAGTGCCCAAAACCCTAGAATCTCAAAACAAGCAAGCTCAACACAACACCTTTCAGTCAATATCCACCTCTAAAACTTCTTATACACCTAGATATAATCATTACACACTTCTGGACCAAGATTTGAGCTTCCAAACCATTGGGAACCTTGACTTCTTGTAGCCCATTTTAGGACCTACAATCTCTTAAGCACAAACTAAGAAACACAAGAGTTAACAAAAATATCTAACTTGACTTCAACATACCTTCAAATCACAAAACCACCTAGAGCATGATAGAATAAGGTCAAAAAACCTTTTTATGAAAAAATATCATCTTGATAAATCATAAATCCTCCTTTTCCATCTAGGGACCTTCAATCTAACCCTGTAGATGGCTCCATATATAGTTATCAACATCATGACATCACCTCAACATATTTTCAACCTAGACATACAAGTTCCAACTGAAAACACTCAACTATAGTCTTATAGGATAATCTTAATAATGCCACAAAAACACTTGATACTCTACTAAAAGGAGTCTCTTTAAGAAGCATAGACACATACATCCTTTGCACAATAATACTTTAAAACAAAGTGAAGCCAGGAGTGGCCCACATCTCCTTAGTAACCACTAGAATCCTCTTATAGCTATAAGAATTATTTCTCTTTTTCTTCTTCTTCTTAGTCTAAACTATGACAATTATTTCTTCTTCTATATCACTCTATTTTTCTTCAAAGATAGAATTGACAACACATGGAACAACTATGGAATCTTGACATACCTTTTTATTTGAATAATCTACCATGTAATCTTGAACCTCATCACTAGGTATAGATAATTGATGTTCTTTACATAACACTTTATCAACAATAGCAAGATATTCATTTGGATCCATACACATCTCAAGACAAGCCTCAACCATTACCTTGGTATTTACTTTGAGCTTGGTCTCTTTATTCACAACATGAGTAGTCAATGCGATCTCTTAGCAATCTTTAAATACTATAGCATTATCCAACATAATAAATAGATTAATTGGACCTATAGACTCATCATAAGTCCTAATTATCACCTTTAGTCTCCATGAGTTCACTTGTCTTCTATCTTGCACTATATGAGCCTGATAAAACCTATTCTATCTTGTAGGCCTTTATATGCAGAATATAACAATGTGACCTCTCTATTCACAACTGTAGTAAACCATACTCCTTGATGTAAACTCAACTTATGTTACCTTAAATGGACAATGTTTTTAAAAGTGTCCTATATCATGATAGTTGAAGCAATCAACCTTGCTCACACCTTTTGACTAATGACCCCCATGATAGTTCCATGCAAATTCATTCTTAACAGGTCTTCTACATTCTCTAACTCTATGCCCAAATTAATTACAATTATAGTATTAACCATTGAAATTTGTATTCCTCATAGCATTTGGCTATTTGATCTGATTTTTCTTTAGTCTATTTATACCAACATTCTTAGTTTGATAATTTGTCTTCAAAGGCTGATTGTCCTTGTTCACATTAGTCTTCATCTTGTCTTGAGTTTTAATCTCTAGTTCTTTGTATCCAAGACCAGTCTTATCACTTGCATGATTTTGGTCATTTAAAATGTTGTCTAGATCACTTAAGATCTTTTCAAATCTCATAAATGACATTACCTTACTAGATACCTTCTCTAACTTAGATTTCAATCACTTATTTATAATTACATACCTTGCATATTCATCTTTTTTAACTTTTAGGCTTGTAGACAAGATTTCCAATTGACAATTGAGATGCTTGATCATATCTTCATGTTCCTTGGAATATTCATCCATTATTTCCTTAAACAAACTAAATTTCTCCTCAAATTCCTTGAATTGATCTTCTTCTCAATCTTTAGTTCTTCATGAGCACTTGTCAATGCAGTCTCATAGTCTACTTCATCTTCATAATTATTTGAATCACTCCACAAAGATTCCTTTTGATATGATAAACTTCCTTCCTCAGCCATAAAAAGTTATCTATATTCAATAGGATCATCATCTTCATGATAATACTCTGAGTCACTGTCTTCACTCTCATTAGATGAGCTACAATATTCTTTGGTGTAGAGACTCTTTTTGTCCTTGAATTAATTCATCTTGTTATCAAACCTTATGAATCCCTTGTTGATTTTATCATAATTGAAATATTTCTTGTCATCATCATCACCTTGATCATGCTATTCATCATCATCCTTCTTATACTTATGAGGGAACTTATTAGCAAAATGTCTTATCTCACCACAATTAAAAAATTTGAGAGGTAGTTTACCTTTATACTTTCCTGCACCTATTCTCAATTTCTTTGAAATCAAAGCAATTAGTTCATCCTCATCTATGTCAATAATGTCATCCTCCTTGAGTATCTTACTTTGGAATTTATTCTTTGTCTTCATTTTAGTCTTGAAAGTTGCTTCCTTCTTTGGTGGTATATCATCATTCTTCCTCATCTCATAGGTAGTAAGGGTGCCATGTAATTGATCCATCTTAAATTGAGTAAGAACATGAATTTATTATATAGTAGATACTTTTAGATAAAATTTGAGGGATAGAGACCTTAATACCATTTGAATAATAGGATCCTCTTCAAGGTTTTCTCCAAGACTGTTGATGATGTGCACAATCTCATCAACTTTCTACAGAAAGGATTCCCTAGTATCATCTTCATTCATCTTGAGACTTTCAAATTGCCTTCTATGATCCTACAACTTAGAAATATTGAACTTTGAATCTCCTTCATAAATGATCTAAGTTTTGTCCCATATCTATTTAGTAGATTGACAATGGATGACCTTGGTGTATTCAGTCTCTGAAAAACCACAAGTAATATCATTCATTTCCTTGGAATTGTTCTTAAATAAATTATTTTCTATATCACTATATGGAGGAATAGTAGGAACAATATATCCATCTACAATAGATTATAAAACATAAAACCCTAAAGACATTATGTACATCCTCATCCTAGCACTCCAAAATCCATAATTTAATCCAGTAAACATCGATGCTTGTTTAGTAGAGCAACCTCCTTGATGACTACTAATATTGTACCTTGGATCACTTTTAAGTTATTAAGCCTTTACAAAAGGACATATTCTGATACTAATTTTTAGAGTTACAATCACTAAGAGGGGGGGTGAATCAGTGAGCCAAAATATTTTAATTTCCATTTCAGTACTTTAAACTAATAACTAATTAGTAAATATCAACTTGATCACATAACATTAACAAGATATCTCATTCATTCAATACATAAACAAGATCAAACACATAACACATAGTTCATGTGGGAAACCCTCGTATAGAATAAAACCAATCTCAAGTTTGTAACACATGGACTAATGTCTTATAATAAATTATGAACAAGATACTGATCAACTTCTTTAGACCATCAAACCTTGATCATGTCCTCCTGACCAAAGGTATTTAGTGAAATACTTGTTTCACAAGGAACAAATGACCCTAAAGAAGACCAAATCCTTTAGGTCCTCCTTTGAACACCTGCACCTTAGATATGATGCCTTCAACACATAATAATGGATCTCTATTTATCTAACCCCTACGAAAACTTCCTCTCAATGTCAAATAGGCATCTAAAATAAGAATGTCACAATCTCTTTCCTTCTTTACTCAAACTATCCTCATATGCACAATAAAACCTCTTCACATATCCTCATATTACAAGATCACTAATCTAACATTAGGAACATGATGTACAGGTAATACACATAGTCAACAAAGTGTCCTACTCATTAACTCAATCAACAAGCACACTACCTATCCTTCACTCCACAAGTCTCTCCTACACCTTGAAAAATTCTTCTCACACATAAAAATCTTGAAATCATCTCTAATTTCATTATATATAGAGCTATCATGAATTAACAAAGTCACAATATTTTATTTCAACCACAATACATGCCTTCATCCTTAAGGCATCTCACATGGATCACACTTAAGCACAATCCACTTTCAAATAGGCCTAAGTCACTTTTAGGTCCTATGAAGACCCATTCAACTCTTTGACACTTCTATAAGAAAAAAAAGAACATAGGACCACTTTTCAACTCATGAACCCATACCACATGATCTGTGGGTCCTCCTTAAGTGTCCATATCCATCATAGTACCTTTTTTCTTAAGAAAAAATATCTCAAACACTTCTCTATACACATAATCATTATGAACAAACAAATAGTCACCTTCTAAGCCTTTTTTCATACTACATACAATTGGTCAATCCTTCATAATGCACATAGAGCATCCTCATGGATTCTTACAACATGCTCCAATAACTAATTCATCAAGAGACATCAAAAAAACATCTACAAAATATCAATTACTCTTCTTGGGTCACTTGTAGAACATATATGAAAACATAATCAACTTTAAAACTTCATAACTATGTTTGTACATACTTCCATATCTTCAAATCCATATTTCTAGATGTGCCTTAGAGTCATCTACAAGTTTGATTTTTATACCATGAGAAAATTTATTCTTTATCAAAATATATGGCCAAAATATAAATCACTAATTTTTTCCTTTACAAAAATCAAATATTCAAATTCAAACATTCACAGTTAAACATTGGTCATCATGCTCACATCTTGTGTCCTCAATGCTTAGATTAAACATGCACCATTGATCTTATCAGAACTTTAATGCATAGGTTCCAATGCTAAAATGTTAAAACCCAATCACTTTGACCTTATCTTATGCAATCTTATGATGTTGAGATTTTACCTAAAAAAAAGCATTGATATCCTATATGTAGCTTGGTCTTTAACAATGTTAAAAAAATGTCACTTTGACCTCTTAACTTTAATATGCACCATTGATTTCTATTTGTACAATCTCCCACAGACCATTAATCCTTGGAAGAAGATTGGTCTTTATCACTTCTCAATGTTAAACATCATGCTTTTTTCCTCATCTCACTACTTCTTGACATCTTGGAGAAAATTCACTCCATTGTTCTTACTCAAACTTTAAATTTTATAGAAATGACAAAGTATGGGAACCTTGCTTATCTACGTGGAAGGTCAACTTTACACCTCCATATATTTTACTTCACTCAAGTGCATATTATAAAATTTAGACCATATGATCTCCTTACATAAGATAATCTAATCATATAAAAATATTCTCTTAGGACAATCACACGTGTGAGATATATATCCATTAGAATGCCTTCTCAAAATCTTCTATCATAGAACCAACAATGCCAAAAACTACCTTAAAGGTCAACTTTGTACTTGCATAAATTTTGTTATGCTTAAGTGCAAGACCTAAAACTTAATACAAATAAACTACGTACGAAATGAAACAAATCCATATGATCACCTTCTATTCAAACATCCACATGCATGATATATTCTACCATAAAAATTCTCACTCGACTCTTCTTGTCAGATTGCAAAATTGGAAACTATGTAAAAACACAGTCAAAATGCCTAGGATCCCAACTTTACACCCACATATCTTTGACTATGCTTAGGTGCATGATATAATATTTGGCACATAGTAACTAGGTACAAATTTTATCACAACCATATGACCAACTCTCCCTGACTCATCCACACGTGGTAATGGTGATGTCAGTAAACTACCTACTTAGATTTTCTACCACTAAACCCAAAATATCTAGATGAAACCTATGGACTACCAGATGAATAACACTTATTAGCACAATATCTATAAGCATATAAAACCTCTTATAGGACCCCTTACACATTTTAAATACTCCATACTAATCCATAAATATCGCTAACCATGCCAAAACTAAAGATCAACCAAGCCAACTTCAAGCATACTAAGACAAGGACATTGCACAATTTATCATTCCTACTTAGGCTATTAAATCACTTCATCCACTCACCAAAACACATACATGACATCACCATGACATAAATAACAAATCTCCAATAATAATATCATATGATCATGCAAAAAACAAGTATTCAATAAAAAAACTCATTTATTATATTCATTATTTGTTATATACAAGGAAATAAATTGTTACACACAACACACTTGGTAGTCTCACTCTAAATTTCAGAGCTCACTCATATCTCTTATCTCTTCCTAACACAATATATTATTTTTTCTCTTCCTTAATTATCTATGTTTGGGCTTGGATCTCACTCTCTATTATACACTATTCTTATCCTTAACCCTCTAGTTGGGATCTCTCTTCTCACCTAATAGATTCTCTCTTTCTCAGCTCTACTTATTACTTTTTTATTCAATCCTCTCCCATTTTTCTTGTTGGTATTTTCTTTCCCCAACCCATATTTAAGATTAAAACTTAGCTTGAGGTCATCTACCAAGTCATTTGGTATTTTACCACCATAAAATTATGTTAGGATAGCCAATACACTTGTCACTTTCCCCGATAATATCCACTATGATTCTTGTTATAACCAAATTTTGCACCCTAGGATAAGGTTGTTCAGACCGATCTAAATTTTGTGCAACATGTGATTACCCCTAGACCTATGGGTTGTCTATAACAAGGGTAAACCTCTCTATTGAAGGGATATCTCCCCTTGATGAATCACTTAGGCTCACACACTAATATATCACTTATTAAGAAAAGGGAGATAAATATAATCTAATGAGGTGATATACCAAATATGTTTTTACCATTACCAAATAGCTTCATTTTCACTTGTAAATAAATAAAACTAACCTTACATACACTACTCCTAATCTAAATCTTTCACATGAGTGTTTCAATGTGAAGATTGTGATGGTTTCTTAAGCTAGGAGGAATAACTAATAGGTCTTGAATGACACTAAAATATAGGAAAACTCACTCTAATATTTCACCACACTCATACACTTCACATAACCTAAAAAATAATCTTGTAAAATACATCTAGGTGTTAGAAAAGGATAAAATTCCAAGGAAGATAAGTCAATTCACCTGATAAGATCAACTATTCTCATATGCACACTAATTAAAATAACAAGAGGAGGTAAACTAGTTGCTTCTCATTGATCAAAAACATAAAAATGGGTAGGACTTTGCCATACCCAAGTGGAGGATACCAACTTAGCCAAAAGTGGCTCAATATGTAAGGAATGTGAGATTGGAGAGAAGAAGGGTGTGGGGGAGAGAGAATAGACAAGTGTCATGTGAGTTACAAACTATAGAGGAGTTAGGGAACTACCTTAATAGGTCTTAGATGACATGCTTTACTCTTGTTTAGATGTTCTATCTCTCCAATTCGCATGGGAGTTGAAAATCTTGTTTGACACCTTAACTAACTTCTTGAAAAATCTTTTATTCTCTTCATGTTTAAGGATAAGTGGTATTCTTAGTGATCATATCAGTTTATTATACTTCTTTACTCTTCTTTTGACACCTCTCAACTAACCCCAATAAGTTCTTGACACATCACCTCTTTCTCTTACAAGGTGTCTATAGGGATCTTCAACTCCTTAGGCCTATTTTGCACACAAGTTTAAAAACTTGGTTTCCATTACTTTAATTCATCCAAACTTCTTCGATGGCCTATTGGACTCATATCATACCTGAAACAATCTATTTTTAGGTCTCAAATTAGCCCCAACAAGTCATTATCTACCAAAAGCTTCAAATAGGCCTAATTCCTTATAGGTTTTTTATGAAAACCTCCCTGTGTAGATAAAATTATAGAGGATCAAAATAATTTAAGGTTATATTCCAGTAACCTTTATGGCTTTACATATCTAGGTTCAATTTCATAATCTGAGAGTGAATGGAGATGTCCTTTTCTGCCCTTTCTCTCTCCTAACTAGGCTTCAATTAGGCCTCCCTACCAAGAGGGTGAAAAAGTATTATGAAATATCACCACACATTCCAAAACCAAAAAAAGTGTGTCATTCAATTATAAATCATCCTCCCCTACCTCCTTGCCAAATTTAAAGTTTTGACTACTTGTACTGACCTATAAAATAGCAAAAAATAGTCATTTTATCCCTATTCCATATAATTATATGTAATAATATATAATATAATTGCATGGAAGGATTATAATTTGAGTATTTAATATTTTATGGGTAATTTATAATTTTATATCATCCATTTGGAGGCATATAATTTCATTTCTCTTTCATCAAGTTATTTTAGCTCTCATAGGCAGCCTAGAAGTGGTTTGAACTCTTAATGATAGTTCATAAACCCCAAGTCATGAAACCTCATAAAATTACACAAAATTAAATTGAATTATTTTAGTAAAATTCCTCTATAATATCATGGTCCCATTCAAATCATCTTGACCATACCATACAAATCAAGATAGCCTATCAACTTGAAACAAGCATTTTGTGAGGTTTAAGAGAGAATTATAGTTTGTAGGTAGTTCTTTGAGTTTTTTGTTGTCTCCAATGACCTAAATGAGGTATGAGACATAAAAATTATCTATTTAAAATATTTATCCAACCACCTTTCTCAATAAATTCCCTATTACATATCATCCACCTAGACTTAGGGTTCTCAAGTAAAACTACTTGTCATACCCTAGCTGATTGTCATACCCATTTACTCAAATTAATTTTATTTTAAGAGGATATAAGAACTCATGAAATTTTTTTATATTTTTTAATCACATTATAAATCTCCAAGTCCATCTCATCTCACTCCACTTCGGTTGACCATCTCTCAAAGCCTGACAACCTAGTATGCACTTGGCTTGTTTAAGACTGTGAACATGGTATACTGTGTTGTTGTCTTACTTCATGTTGGGTCTGAGAGTGTGATGAAACAATTTTAAAAATATAATTCACATTATATCTCCTTACTCTCCATTATATACTTTTAATATATTTGAACTCTTCAAACAACTAGACTCTCATGAGGCAATAGGGTTGTGTCTTGTTTTGGAATGTATATGTAGGGTTATCATGATTATATTTATTTATTGGGTGTGAATTTTTTATGGAATGTTTGTTTAAGTCATTTAATATTATTAAATTCTTAAAATTCTCAATTAAACTCCTAATTAATTCAATATCATCTCCTCTTAGGGCTAACTACTCAAACAAAACTATGTATACAATTATGACTATGCTCTTGAATAGGGTTTGACTGAGTATGTTTCATTTTAAGCTTAAATATAAGTTATTATGGATTTAATCATCAATATATAATCATTTTTACATACCTAAATCCTATTTTTTCACCTCATAGTCCTTTAAACCCTTCAAACAAGTATTGACTCCCTATTGAGAAAGCACACCTGAATGTGTGTATTGAGTAAGACTATATATGCAAGGACTATGTGACCATATTTATATACTTTATATATAAAATATTTTAGATATATTAATCTTCCTTATGGTTTTAAACCACACCCTAAACCACTTTATCTAAATATTTTTGAAGGAATTAGCTATTTAGGTAGACTTGTAGGTTTTTAACTACCTGTAGGTGCTCTAGGACTATGGCTAGAAACTTTAATGTTCTAAGGACCCTCATTGAAACATGAAACCCTCTCCAAAATATATCCATGTTATTAATTGACTAAAAATATTCCTTAACACCTTTAGAACACTATGTTTCATCAACCTACTATATGAACAACACTTCTCTTCAACTAACAGGTTATATGTGTTGATTTGAAGGTTTGAATGTACATAGGGTCTTCTTAGGTCTTCCATTCCAACCTCAAGTATTTTCAAATGCTCTACCATCATGTTATTGAGAGTATAAAAATCTCACTATTTTGAGGATCTCTGATCCATCATCTTCAGTGTTCAAGACCCATTTCCATGTAGGTTGAAGGTGATATTTAGGGTAGTTTTGAGTGTGTATAGTTTTTAGTTGGCTTTCCTTATTTCACCGTGATAATTACAATTATAAAATTTAGAGACAATATTTCTCACTTCATTTTAGGTTCATAGAGTGTCTCAGAGCATATTTTTAAATGTTGTACTCATTGTCTCAAAGCACTCAGTCACCACCCTCATCAACTTCATATGCTTAAAAAGATCTCATTTAACTATTGACCCTTACAATATCTAACCACCACCATTTTATCATGATTGGAAACCTTCGTAACATTGTAAACATGGATTTTATCAAGGTGATAGACCTAAAATAGGCAACTGTCAAGAATCTTATGTGTTTGAAACATTGAAAGGTGCAATTATGACTATCAATGACTGAATACCATTATTCATTTCATTGAATATATGTAATTATCATGAATAAAACAACTCCTAATCATATTAAACATGTAAAAACTCATCAAAACACCTGTTATGTATACACACAAAATACATAGTATATAAATGTGAATGGAGCTATGACTATCTATTCAAATTTTTACCTTCATGGAAATTTTTAAAAATAATTCAAAAAACTTGAGAGGATTTTGGAAGACCCATACAAACTTTCTCCTTCAGAAAAGATTCCACCATTTTACTTAGAAATCTTAATAAAGACCCCTATCATGGTTGACTAGCTGATTTTAGACCCTTAACTTATTAGTGATTATTAATAAAGCTAAGGAGATGAATATTAGAAACAATTATATAAGTTATAATTTGACCAAGACTAAAATCAATGCCTAAATTTTTAGGCTCCCACCTTCTCTCTCTTGGTTATACCATCCACTTCAATTTTACTTATGTGAGCTTGCGAAGGAGTCAATGAGAGAGATATGATGTTTTTGGATCCCTCTAACCTTATAACTACTAGATAATCAACTTTACAAACCTGATAATAATTGATCATGTTTATAACCAAATTTATCTACATATTATCTCTCTTACATTATACTTGCTTGAAAATCCCCTAAAACTATCGTTTCTTGATCATAACTAATTGTTTATGACTTGAAACTCTTTGATCCATATCATGGAATATTTTAAGATCCTTATTGACCTCACTTGACCTTTTAAATGTTTTTCAAGGCACCAAAAATGACCCTTTTTCACATTTTTGATTTAGGAGACCCAAATATACCAAAACACATAAAGAGACTTACCTTAATCTTTCCAAATTTACCTTAATAATTGCTAATAAGGTATTTTTGACTCAACTAGGACCTTCTAAATAACTTAAGGTTTGATAATTTTCCTATAAGTGTCCTATTTTGACATAAGGGTCAAAATTGGATAACATATTGGTGATTCATAGGGGTAGCATGCTTGTTATGATGACTAGACCAGTAGCCTTATCCTTAAATTGGGATATGGAATAAATTGCAATATAAAACAATAAGATCAAGCATTAACACTTGACCAACTAAATAAATTGATTACCTAAGAAACACATAAAATGAATACACACTCATAAAATCAAATAAATACACACACACACATGTGCTAACAAGCACTTAGGGAGCATAACATAACAAGAACTTAAGAAAACTAAACTATATACAAAATAACCTAAAAAAACTTTTTTCCTCCTGGATAAAAGGTAAAATTTCTCCATCCTTTTCTCCATGAGATGAAGGAGTGCATGAAGTAAGTTGAATTTGAGCTTTGGTTTTAATGTCTTCAACTCCTTCATGCTTGCCACTCTCTTTGACATGATATTCAATGCAATAAAAACAACTACAAAAATATCATCTATGAGGTTGAATTCCTCTTGTGACTCAACCATTTTATCATGGTATTATTTAGCTAAAAATTGACTCAATGATACTTCAAATGAGATCAAAGTTCTTACCATCTAAAATCTCATCAATCTCTTCAAGGATCTTTGTATATTCAATCCAATCTTCATCATTGTCCTCCATGAAGACATATTGTTCTATCTCCTTATGCACTTTAATTTTAACCTCAAAAAGACCTTCAAGATATTATAGGAGCTCAATATGCTACTACCAATCATCTTTGACTTATTTCTCCTTAAGAACCACAAACTCTTCAAACTAATCTTCTTGACCATGTTCATGAATCTCAACCAACTTGGCCATTGTGATTTTCTTGCTCAAATATTCCTATTATATGCCTTGATCAATCTCTTTTTGAATAGAGGCAACATGATCTTGATCATATTTTTATTCATGCAAGAAGATGTATTTGTGTTTATCTTCACCAATGGGAGTCCGTATAGCGATATATTCATCATAGACACTTGAGTCATCTTCTTGATCAACTACATCTTTACCTTAATATTCTTCACTAATATTCCATATGATGGGTTCTCCTTCAAGAAGGGATGAGGTGGGAGGGTGGTGAACAAGTTCATGGTTTAGAGAGGGAGTATGAGGTGTGATGGATGTTTCATGAATGGGAATGGGGATAGAGAGAGTACTCTTACAATTTGGGGTCTTATAAATGGTAGGATATTGAAAGAATTCTTGGAGAGAGAGAAGGTTCAACTTTTCTATGTGTGTTCCATTTTCTTCATCAACCACATTATCCTTCTCATAGTCTTCTTGAATTTCATTATTAGATGTAACTTGATCATCCAACTTCTCAAATAGGGCGTTATTATTTTCATGAATGTTATTTTGGATTGAATTCCATGAGGGAATGTCTATAGCTTATTGGGAAGAGGAAAATGAGGCTTGAAAAAACACAAGGTCTTCTTTCTTGACATAAACTTCTTGGTCCTCACTCTCTTCATTTTTATTTCCCCAAGACTTCACTACTTGGTTCCAAATTGGAATTTTGAAGATATTAGACTCTTTTGAGGATTGGATTGGCTCTCTTTGAGGCTCCTCTTTAGGATAACGAATGGTTTCATGAGGATAATGGGCACAAAAAAACTGATATGGAATACAATAGGGTTATTAAAGAGGGGATAGAGATACTTGCATAGGTTCATATTCTTCCACAAGAGTTGGCATGGTATAATTAGGAATCATTGTCCAAGAAGGTCTCCAAGATGAAGATAGCTTATTTTATTGAGGTATAATAGGTCTATCTTGATGATTACTTAGAGTCAAGGAAGGTAAACTAAGAATAGGAGATGATAATTGGGGTTGTTTCGATTAGATCTCTAGGTTCTCCCACCTCTCTAATATATCTATTCACCCTTAGATAAATGTTCTCATTTCACTCATAACATATTGGGTTTCCTCTCCAACTAAAATCCACTTATCCATGAACATTTTAATGGACTTTGTCATCTACTCTCTAAGATTAAAAGGGATCACATCAAGTTTTCTACCCCATTTTCTCATCACCTCTTCTAATTTTAGCAAATTTGCCTTGAGTGCGAATAAGGATATGGTATGGGAAACATAATTTTGAGATGGAATATAAGTAGGAATGAAGGAGTATGATTGTTCTAAGTCTTGTTAAGGTTGTTCTACAACATCATGGTCATATAAAGGGGAATTAGAATGACCATAAGACTTCCATGACTCATAGGACTGATAAAAATCTTGATAGGGTTGTTGAGACGCATAATTGGAGTCATGACAAGGCTGATAGGGAGGTGCATTATAAAATATTTAATCATATATAAACATTCCAAATTTTTTAATCAAATGAAACACATGTTATTTATAATTTTTTTTACAATAAGTATTTGGGTTACTTATAACCAACTAATTACATTTAGAGTCACCATTGGTTTTTTCTTGAATGCATCCAAAGGATAATAGGTAGAAGAACACAAAAAAAATCCATCCACTCTTTTGGACCTTATGTCCTAATGGGCATGCCAAAACTATTATAAACTAATTTTTCACCTTAGGAGAAGGTTGTTTAGACCTTTCTAAATTTGGTGAAACATGGGATTACCCCTAGATCTATGGGTTGTCTATAATAGGGGTAAACCTCTATATTAAAGATTTATCTTCCCTTAATTAATCACTTAGGATCACACACTGATATATAACTTTCTAGGAAAAGGGAGATAAACCTACTCTAATGAGGTGATGCAAAAAATATGTTTTGACCACTACCAACTAGCTACATGTGCACTTGTAAATCAAGAAAACTAACCTTACATACATTACTCATAATCTAAATATTTCACATGATCGTTTCAATGTGAAGGTTATGATTGTTGCTTAAGATAAGAATATTAAACAAGAGGTATTTAATGACACTATAAGATATACAAAATCAGTCAACTCTTTTACCACACTTATACACTTCACATGACCTATAAAATAAGCTTTCAAACTACATATAGGTGTTATAAAATGATAATATGCCAAAGATGATTCACTTAACAAGATCAACTATTCTCATTTGAAAAATAAGTAAAATAATAAGAGGAGGTAAAATAGTTTATTCTCATTTATAAAAGTCATACAAATGGATAAGGATTTTCTATACCCAGGTGGAGGATACCAATTTAGCCAAAAGTGGTTCAATATATAGAGAATGTGAGAGAGGAGATAAGAAGGGTGTAGGAGAGAGAGAATAGCCAAATGTCATATGAGTTAAAAATAAGAAAGGAGTTAGTTAATTTCCTCAATAAGTCTTAGATGACATATTTTCCTCATCTTTAGATGTTTTATCTCTCCAAGTGGCATGCGAGTTGAAAAGCTTATTTGACACCTTGACTAGCTTCTTGAAACTTCTATTCTTATCTTCATGTTGAAGGATAACTGGAATTATTGGTGACCATATCCATTTCTTATACTTACTTTCTATAATATTAAAACCTCTCAAATAACTCCAAAATGTTATTATTGACACATCACCTCTTTCTCTTGCAAGGTATCTAGAGGGTTCTTCATCTTCTTAGGCCTATTTTGCACACAAGTGTAAAAACTTGGTTTCAATTACTTTAGCTCATCCAAACTTCATATATGGCATATTTGACTCATATTATACCTTTAAAAATTATTTTTTAGTTATAAAGATATACCCAAAAAGTTGTTCTCTACCAAAAGCCTCAAATAGGCCTCATTCCTTATCACCTTTTTTGTGTAAACCTCCCTATGTAGATAAAAGTATAGATTATCCTTAAAAATTAATGGCATATTATATTACCCTCTATGGATTTATATCTATAGGTTTAATTTCATGCTCTTAGATTGAGTTAAAATGTCATTTTCTACCCTGTCTCTCTCTCTTTACTAGACCTCAATTAAGCCTCCCTACCAAGAGTATGAAAAATACTTATAGTCTCCCCAAATGTGACAAAACCAAAAAAGTTGTGTGATTCAATTATAAAACATACTCCCTTACCTCCATGCCAAATTTTAAGTTTTGACTACTTGTACAGGCCTATAAAATAACAAAGAAATAATCATTTTATCCCTATTTCATATGATTCCATATAATACTATACAATCCAATTACATAGGAGGATGATAATTGGAGTATTTAATATTTTATGGGTCATTTTACATTCCATATAATCCATATAGAGGCATATAATTGGATTTCTCTCTCATCAAGTTGTGTTATCTCTCCTAAGCAACCTAAAAGTGATTTAAACTCTTAACGATAGTTCATAAAAATCAGGGCATGAAACCTCCTACCAATTCCAAAAAAATCAAGTTCATCAGGGTAGTAAAATTAATCTATAATATTAGGGTCCCATTAAAATCCTCTTGAGTGTACCAAGCAAAGCAAGATAACCTATCAGCTTAAAACAAGCATTCTATGAGGTCTAAGAGAGAATTACATTATGTAGGTGGTTGTTTGAGTTTTTTTTGGTATCCAATGATATCATTAAGATATAATAAATGAACCTTATATCTTTCAAATATTCATCCAACCACCTTTCTCCATCAAGTCCCTACTATATCTTATTCACTTAGACTTAGGGTACTCAAGTCAAATTACTTGTTATACCTTAGATGACTGTCATACATGTTTCATTGAATTTACCTTCATTTTCAGAGGATATAAGAACTCATTAAATGTTTTTATATTTTTTCATAAAATTATCAATCTCTAAGTCCATCTCAACTCACTCCACTTCACTTGACCATCTCTCAAATCTTGACTACCTAGTATGTACTTGGCTTGTTAAGACTTAACAAAATATATTATATTGTTGTCTTGTTTCTTGTTGGGTCTAAGAGTGTGATGAAATAATATTCACACTTTATAATTCAAATTTATATCTCATTACTCTCCCTCATATCCTCTTAATATCCTTTAACTCTTCAAATAACCAAACTCTCATGAGGTAACAAGCTTATGTCTTGCTTTGGATTGTATATGCAGGGTTATCATGACTGTATTTCTTTGCTGGGTCTGAGCCTTTAATGAAATGTTTTTTTAAAGTAATTTAATATTATTAAATTATTATAATTATTAATTAAAATCCTAATAACTTTAATATCATCTCCTCTTATGGTTGACTACTCAAAAAAAACTATGTATATGATTATACATGTTCTCTTAAACAAGGTCTGACTGAGTATGTTTCATCTCAAGCTTAACTCTAAAGTTATTGTGGATTGATATCATCAGTATATAATATTGTCTACATGCCTCACTCTTATTTTTTCACCCCATAATCCTTTCAACCATTCAAATAATAACTGACTCCGTACTAAGAAAACACACATGACTATGTGTATGTATTAATATTGTAAGTACAAGAACTATGTGACCCTATTTCTATACTTTATCTATCAAATAGTTTGGTGATCTTAATCTTCATTATAATTTTCAACCACACCCTACACTAATTATTCTCAATATTTTGAAGGACTTAGTCACTTAAGTAGACTTGTAGGTTTCTAAATACCTGTAGGTGCTCTAAAATTGTGGTAAAAAAGTTTATTGTTCAAAGGACCATTCTTAAAACATGAAATCATCTCCAAAATCTATTAATGTTATTAAATAACTGAAAATATTCCTCAATACCTTTGTCACTTTGTGTTTCATCAACCTATTGTTTGAATGACACTTTTCTTTAACTGATAGGTTGTGGGTGTTGATTGAAGGTCTAAGTGTGCATAGGGCCTTCTTAGTTCTTCCATGCCAACCTCAAGTCTTTTAAAATTATCTCCCATCATGTTGTTGAGAGTATAAAACTCTCACTTTTTTGAGGTTCTATGATCCATCATATTCAATTTTTAAGACCCATTTCCATGTAGGTTGTAGGTGATGATTAGGGTGGTTTTGAGTGTGTATAGTTTTGAGTTGGCTTTCCTTATTGCACCATGATACCTAAAATTCCCAACCTTAGAGAAAATATTTCTCACTTCATTCCAAATTAATATATTTTCTTAGATCATCTTTTCAAACTTTTTACCCATTGTCTCAAAGCACATAGACTTGAATGTGTGTCTTACTAGGCTTCTTGGCTAGTTAACTCAATCACCACCTTCATTAACTTTAGATGCTTAGAAATATCTCATTAAACTATTTACCCTTACAATATTTAACCAACACCATGTTATCATTCTTGGAAACCTTCATAACATTAGAAACATGGATTTTATCAGGGTGATAGACCTTTAAGACTGTAGGTGACTGTCAAGAATCTTATGTGTTTGAAATGTTGAAAGGTATAAGTATGACTATCAATGAATAAATAAAATTATTCCTTTAATTAAATATATTTATTTATCATGAATAAAATAACTCCTAATCCTCTAAAAGACATACAAACTAATCAAAACATAGGTTATGTAGACACACAGAATACATAGTCTATAAATGTGAATGGACATATGACTATATATTATAACTTGTGCCCTTATTAAAATATTTAAAAATACTTCAAAATAATTGATATTTTTTTTGAAGACTCATATAAACTTTATCCTTCAAAAACTATTCCACCATTCTTCTTGGAAAGCTCAAGAAAGATCCTTGTCATGGTTGACTAGCTAATTTTAGACCCTTAACTTCTTATTAATTATTCATAAAGATAAGGAGATTAATCTAAAAAAAAATTCTCAAAATTTAAATCTAACCAATATTTTAATCAATGACCAAAGTTTTAGGCTTCCACTTTTTCTCTCTTGGTCATACCATCTACTTTAATTTTACTAATGTGAGCTTGTGAAGGAGTCAATTGGAAAGATATGATATTTTTGGCTTCATATAACCTTGTAACTATTGAATAATCACTTTTATAGACCTAAAATAATTTTATCATGCTAAAAACTTGATTTATCTACATATTCTCTCTCCTCCCACATTGTACTTACTTGGGAAGCCCTTAAAACTAACATTTCTTGATCATAACAAACTTTTTACGACTTAAAAATATTTGATATATACCATGACATATTTTAAGAACCCTATTTACTTCATTTTACCTTTGAAACATTTTTAAAGGCATCATAGACTACCCTTTTAACTCATTTTAACTTAGGAAACCCTAATAGACTAAAACACATAAAAGAGACTTACCTTAATCTTTCCAAATTTACCTTAATAAATGTTAATAAGGTATTTTAGATTCAACTGGGACCTCCTAAATCATCTAAGGTTTAATAATTTGTTTATAGTGGTCTTATTTTGACCTAGGGGTCAAAATTAGATAATAATTCTTGGGTCCACATGGTCACTTTTCCTTGGCTCCTACCACTTTTTCATGTAACACACATTAGCATGGTTATGATAGCTAACATCCAATTTGATGGATTTTTTAAAGACATGGAAAAAAATTGTGTGGTTTATATTGTGTGTGCTCTCAATTAGTGGAACTAAACTCACCTAAAGGGTAAAAACACACACTTGTCTAGTACTTAGTTGATTTTAAGGGTCAACATGTTTGAGCATGGATTAAATCAGATATTTCACTAACATTTGAGCATGAATATATTTAAAAACTCATGGCTTCTCCTTTTAAAGTGATATGTTGGTCAACCCCTAAAATCATTGACCCATAATAAATAACTAATTTTTTTTTGAGAAAATAATTGAAATGGTTCAATAAAAATATAGTAGAGTTTATAGGAATTATAAATTATAAAAAATCTAAGATCCCAACCTCACAAAAATAATCTCCCACATCTAATCCAAGGGTAACTATTTATATTATTTTTGGTATTATATATCATCCCATAATGTAAGCTCATGTTGACGATGATGACAAATATGTGAAGTAATACCTATGGTGAATGACCCTTTGTGGGATGAAACTATAGGATAATAAAATAGAGATCATTTAATAATCTACTTCCCCACTTAGAGATATTTATTTATCAATAATACCGCATAGCAATATCTTGATTCTAGTCAAGGTATGGAGTGATTGAAAAGTGTAGGAGTGGTTCTCAATTACTCTTCACCATGACAAAATTATCCCATTTTCTCATTTTTCCTTTTCATATAGGTTGTCAATAGTATTAACGTGTCATTTCAATGGATGCCACCATTACTAGGAAAATGAAAGAATATAGTGGATGTGGAGTTTCTAGATTTTGAAGACTTGTAAAATATTATTATGAATCCTCCCTCCAGGAAATCCAAGACCACCTATGAGATGGTTATATATCCTTTGAAATATTAATTCATTGATATTGTAGCACCTAATTTTGAGAAGGTAAAATGGGAGATGACTACTATATTAGGAATTTATATTCATAACATTATTAATGTGTGTATAATTTATATTATCTAGGATAATATAAATGTGGTTGTAATAACATCATATTATGAGTTGTTTGGTATATTATATTTGTATGATATTTTGTTGTTAAAACTAACTCACCATCTTAGGAGATTATGAGATATTTATGGGAGGAGAAGTTGTATCAACCTCCTAGATTATAGGAAAGCCACTCCTACAGGTATTTGTAAGAGTCTGAAATATAATATATCATCTACACTATTATTCTATGAATTTTGAGCTTCAAATATCCATGCATTGTATTGATTAAATCTCTATATAATATACTCAAATTAGTAATAATGATATTAGAGAAGGTTACAATGAGAGTCTTGACACTATGGATTTATGCCTAATTATTGAGTTATAATTTATGCCATTTTATCATCTTTCATTCATCCAAGACTATGTGTGTCAATTGGGGATCCATTGAAATATCAAAAAACTTTAGTTTCACATTACTTCAAGCTCCATAAAAACACAAAATTGATCTTTTCATTTATTTATGTTATTTGTCTAGTTGTGCCATCCCATTTGTCTTAAGATGTACTCAACCATATTCAACACTCCAATTAAATACTCATCCTTACCTAAATTTGGTAATAGGTGAGCTTAACCTATGTACAACTTCTTCATAAGGTAATAATTGTCAAACATATTAATTATTATATGTGGATGTTTAATTCCATTCATCTCCATGCTAGATCCATTTTCCTATGATGTGCAATAGCTCCTCTTGAGTTTCAACATACCTGCATTAGATTTTTAACATTCTAATCCCTCTTAATGATTTTTTTACAAAAATTTTTTATAATATACATTGGAATATATTTTTAGACAAGTTTTTTCATATATACAATTTTATAAACATCATCTAAATTCATGAAGAAGAATTTATTACGAGGCATTTTTTATGACATCAAATATTTAATTGTTTAGCTATGACATATACGATATCAAAAACTCATATTATCATGAAATATATAATTTCACTTTCAAATTATAAGTTGTCCATGAATCTACCATGCCATATTATATTGTGTATCCATTACATCTTATTTTTATGCATATGCTTGATCTGTTCCACATATTCACCATCAAACTAGTTATTGCTTAGATGAGATTAAAGAAGTGGATGTTTGTTTCCCTTATAATTTTATTTTTTTTATAATGTATTTTTAATTATATAGTTTCACTATCAAAGTGTCTTATAAGCTTATAGTTAGTAGTTTTCCTAGGTATAATGTTTAGGTATATTGTTAAAACTTGTTAAAGCTTGTATTAATTTATAAGATTAACTTTGTGTTTAATACCACATTTTTTAGTTTTTTTTAAAGTTATAGTCATTTAGTTTTGTGTCTTGTATTTTTTTAAGGTTTATATTTGATGATTATTTTGTATTTTCATAGAATTCATTTTATTAAGAAATCTATATTATGCATATCTTTTATAAGTAAGTTTTTCTATCAAAAAACCTAAATGTTAATTATTTGGGTCTATTTTGAAAATAAAAAATGAGTCAAGAGTTAAAAGTTGTCAATTCATATTTGAGTAATCATTTCTAAAAAAGTGTAAAAAAAAAATCTTGTAAAAGGATGCATTTTCAGGCAACTCTGATGTCTTAAGCATTGTTTCACATTGAGGGGGGAAGTAAACCCAATGTGTAAATTGTTGAGATTTAAGACTTAATCAGATGAGTAAGAAGATTTTTATTAAAGAGGATGGAGTAAATGGAGGCTATACATATTTTAGTGACCTCTCATCAGTCACCAACAATGATATCCTACAAAGTTGTAGTGTCATTTATTTTAGTTACATGTTTGATTTCAATTGTGTGTGAATAATAATAGATGTTATATTTATATTCACATTTGTAACAAGTGAGATAAAAATTAATTTATATTTTCTATGAAAATGAGATAGTGAAGAGAAATGATAAAATTACTACACATCATGATGTGGTTGTTAGTAGGCCACTTTCAAAATCATTTTTTATGGTTGTTGGTAAACCACTTTAAAACCATCCCTTTTTGGTTGTTGGTAATCCATATGAAAAATAATCATTAAGGTTTATGTCTATCCTAAAAAAATCACCAAATCATGAGCATAGGATAAAATATGGGATTTATGTTTTACCCATGTTTACACTAAGGGGATGTATACTAGGAATTAATAATGTTAAGGGGTGAATGTTAGGAATTTATATTCATAACATTATTTTTTTATTCAGGTTAAAGGGGGTATGCTTTTGAAATAGGGTCCCCAAACCCTAGGAGAAGTATAAATTCAAAAAACCAATAGTATAACCAAGACCAACTAAGAAAATAGTACCATCTAGGTCCATAAACATCCAAAAAATAGCCCATAAATAACCACAAAACAACCAAAGAACTAGTTTAAATCTAAGTTACCAGAAACATCCTCTCAGTAGGATTTCATCTTTTTGAGGTTAATATAAATATACAACAATAAATTTTCATGGTCCATTCCATATTGAGTTCCACTACTCTATCCATTCTTTCCCTTGCCTTTGCCTATAACATTGGGCTAAAAAAGCTCACTGAAGTTAGCATGCAGGTTTTCAATGTTCTGTATTCCCTCATACATTGTTGCTTTGGTATAATTAACTAAAAATATAATTTTATTACAAATATTCTCATTTACTTATTATAACAACTCCACCCTAAAATATAGACTCTAAATTTGATTATCTTCCACCCTAGTTGCTAATATTTGAGTCATCTTTGCATTTTCCTATTACATAACAATAACCTTGCCCTTTATCTCTGTGATCTAATGCATAAACCACCACATGATAGATTTTTAGAGGTCAAGATATTCCATAACCTTGTCTAAGATCTCCTTTCTTTTGAGTAAGGAAACCAAATTATTGAAAACAAAATTTTGATCCTTCTGATTCAGAGAAGTCTCCCCTTTCTCTAGGTGAGCATACGTAGGCTTTTGAATCCCCTTATCCTTCTCTATTGTAATTATATTTTAGTCAGGTTTGTTTCCTTATTCCACTTCATTTTGATTCTACCCTAGATCCTCACTATCCTTTTCAACATCAATATAAGTCTCCACTCCCCTATTATTTTACAAACCCTAAGGACCATGGTTCTTGTGTTTCCCCTAACTCCCTTGGTTGGGCCTTATAGGCTTTGATGAAATTGAAGTCTTTTATTTATATTATCCTATTGTTTTTTTCTTTTCATCCTCCTTCACACCAAAATTTTCCATAGGTTTCTTAGTATTCCCATAGACCTTGCTTAGACTCCTAGGATACTTTTTCCACACTTTTTTAGTTTTTCTAATATCAATAGACCCCTCGGGATTTTCCTTCTAGGTTTATGGTATGTTTGTTATGATTTGATTCATGCCTTTAAAATACTAAAAAATTAGGTATATCACTCCCTTGTGTCTAAGAGTGGAATAATTTCCATGTTTAAATTTTAAAATAGACACCTCCATAGATTTCAATATAAAAAAAGTAAGACTAAAGGGCACAACATGCTTGAAGTAATTTAACATTATAAATAGGAACCATCTAACAAAATTTTACCTACCTTATAAGGTGATGTACTGCATTAGATGGAAGGATACTTTTACAAATGGTCTAGGTAAGGATTCCCTATCAAAATCATTATGCAGTTGTTCAAGTTGTTCCCCTTCTACTAGAAATTCTTCTTTGTCTAATTTGAAATCCCTTGGCATATAATAGCTCTTCAATCCCTCAATCACCAATCTAGTCACATGGGAAATGAGTTTTTAAGTAATGTCTATATTTATTCCATTAATTGTCACTATTCTATCCTCTCATGCCTTTGTGAACAAGACTAAGAAATGCCTATCAAAAACTTCAATATTATGCATAAAAACCACAAAGACACCAACTTAGAAATATGCCCAAACTATTTCATTTTTCTTGAATTTTGACTATAATTTTGGTTCGATTTTATGCGAAAAACCCATCTTATTTCCCTCATAGCCACTGTAACTAACCTTGTTGTTGAAATTCACCCAAATTAACTAGTATGGACTCCAAATAAAAGATGTGTTTTGGCCATCTAAGAGTTATTTTGGAGAATCTAAAAGCTTCTCCTTCAAACCAATAAAATTTACATCAGAATAAATGAGTCCTTGATTCACCTTATAACCACCAAAGACTCCTCTAAGAATTAGAGGATTTGCCCATATGCATATGATTAACAACATCATTATTTATTTCATTTTTAAATTTAAGTAACAACTCCTTAGGGAGATATTCATGTCTTATCCAAGTTATAAAACCAACATTATTAACTCCCTTATTCTCAAACTAGTTAGCTTTACCATTCCCTTCCCTATAGGTATGTTAAATGGTCACCTGCTAAAAAGTTTTCAAAATGGCTATAGCTTCATATATAACATGCTTGATAGACCAACTAATGACATTTTTAATAGATAAAAAATTTACATGTTTAGTGAGTCTCCCTCCACTAATAAATTTTAAGCTTTCAATTGCTTAGCCAATTTGATCCCCCATAAAGTTGTTAGAGCTTTTTCCCAATGATTTGACCTTAACCCCTTGTCTCCCACATAATCAACAATAAATTTCCCTTATGATCTATGATAATTCCACCTCCCCACATTGGTGTTGGGTTTCATTTCAAAGATTCATCAAAATTGAGATTCATCTATCCCTTTGGAGGTGGTTTCCACTTCATTTTTTTATTAATTTCATCATTAGTATATGGCTTACCTAACTCAAAGGAATACATTTTCCAATTAAGAGCTAAGATTTGTTTGAAATGAAACCTTTTTTAATATGAATAGACCTATATTTTTATTTCATGAGATTAAAAATTCTTTTTGAGACTACTTTGTTGATGCATATCTTCCCCTTAAAAATTATATTATTATGTTCTTCCTAGATCCCCCAAATTATATGAGGCAGGGTCAAGTTCAGAGCTTTCTGAGATGTATATTTTGGAATGGACATCTCCAAACATATCAAACCTCCTTTAGGGAGCCTACCTACACCCATGAGATATTAAAATTTTCAATGAAATAACTCCAAATTTTTTGAGTGAAAGATCAATTGACTAATAAATGAAATATTGATTCATTCTCCTCTTCACATAAAACACATATGTTGATAATAATGCAACCTCTTTTATTAAGATTATCAACTATTAGGATTATATTTTGAATCAACACCCATAAGAAAAAACTTATTTTTGGAGTAAGACATTTATCCCAAACACTTTTCCATCTTACATTAATATTTGGTTCTTGAACAAACAAATCATATCCTGATTTTACTTTGTACTGGCCACTAAATGAGTCCATCCAGACCACTTGGCCTTCTCTAATCATGCCTAAAATGTCAATATTTTGCAAAAAATTATTTATTTATACTATATTCAAATTATATTCTTAATTTAAGTTATCCAAGCCCATATTTTTCTATTTTTTAACTCCCTTCAGCTATTGCTAATAGTCTACCACCATGTCTCCATATTTTTGCCTCATGTTCTCCTAAAAATGCAAACCTATATCTCTCTAATATAGTGGTGTATCAGAGTTCCATTTGTCTTTCAAAAAGTCAACCCTACTCTAAGATAAAATAACATTATTAATGTGTGTATAATTTATATTATCAAGGATAATATAAATATGGTTATAACAAAAAATTATATAATGAGTTATTTAGTATATTATATTTGTATGAGATTTGGTTGTTAAAATAAACTCAACATCTTAAGATATTATGATATATTATGGGAGGATAAGTTGTAACAACTTTCTAAATGATAAGAAAGTTATTCCTATATATATATTTATATACCTATAGGTATTAGAAAGAGTGTGAAATGTAAGATATCAGCTACATTATTAATCTATGAATTTTGAGATTCAAATATTCATGTTTTGAATATATTAAATATATGCATAATCTCCTTAGATAAATAACATATTGTTGATGTGGGTTTTATGCACACCCAAGAAACCTTTATGAGGTAGCCTCTAAAATTTTTAGATCTTAGTGGAGGTGAAATCCACTTTAGGGCATGAGTTTTAAGGTATTGGGATTTACAATAATATATGGTAGAATGATGGGCAGAAAAATAACTATTAACTTGGATGGTTTGGATATGGATGTGAATCTTGGATCTACTTGAGGTGTATGATGAAGGATTTATTCTAAAGTAGGCATGACTCAAAGAAACCACAAATAGAGGAAAGGGTAAGGGATAAAAGAGAATATGTAAATAGAGAGCATGAGTTATTTATAATTGTATTTAGAATAAGTACAAACACCATGGACTAGTGCTTGAAACTTGTTGTTTTGGCACACAAAACTAACAAACATAGTAAAAAAGTCTAAGGAACAAAAATATAATTAAATAAAAGTTATTAGGTAAATATTAATAATAGTAAGATTGATATTGCATCTATTAATAAAAGTATCTAATAAACATAAGGCACCTTTGACTAGATATGGTTTAGTATAGGAAGTTGCATCAAAAATTCACTTCTACACAAATCTAAATATTAGCCTAGCAAACATATTACATGAAAGCAAGATTTATCAACCTAAAATTGATACTACAAATTAGTAATTAAAATAATCCTACTAATTATACCCAATTTATTTGACATTACTATAACACATATCAAGGAAATAAACTACCAGTTACATCAAAACACATAACCAATATAACACAAATATAAAAGAGACAACCATATAACATAGAATTACAAAACAACCTGAAGGATTTATTAATCTATATTTAATGTCAAAATTTCTCCTTCCTTTAAAATTTAGGAAATATATGTATATATAGGATTGGGATGGGAAGACCTCATCTCACAATCCATTCTTAAAGTTTCACCACCATTAGGACATCTTTCAAAGAGTCATGCATGGCATATATGGCCATGATGTATCCAACCATTAATAAGAGATGAAAATTATTACAAAAAAAATTATATTAGAATAAAATAATTTAATTACAAAGGAAATTACCTATGAGAAGGTAGTTGCAATTCTTGTCACTTGGGCTCTGGTAGTCATTACATTTGTAATCAGATCTGTAGTTGTGGTTAGCCTTGTCATTTGAGAAGAAATGACAACTAAAATAATTGGTGGAGGTAAGGTAGTTGGGAATTCCCACTTATTTTCCTAAATTTTAAATTATAGAGCATGGATCACCTAAAAATCCACATCAATTACCTAAAAATCTAATATAAGTCTTTTTAAGAGCTATGGGAGTATATCTATATATTTTCTATGTGATTTAAATACATCCCCAAGCTCCACATAAAGAGTTTATGTTAAGGACCCTACTTCTAAAAAAATTTATCAAATGCATCAAGTCATATTGGGTCTTATATATTGTGCCTCAACCTCTAATTTGAAACTATTTACTGTTATCTAAACAAGATATTCAAAGATGGCCCTGAGGACCAATTCCCCATTTGGGTTAGTAACACCATTGATTTTCATTTCCCTTGAAATTTTAATGACTTGCTCCTTGTAGTTGATGATTTGTAGTACTATATTTTGCATCTATTTATGCCACCTAATCAAGTTATTTATCTATAATCTATGTAGTTGAGGGACCATGCTATATCTATATTAATTATTAGGTTTAGATGATCATAAGCCTTATTCTAGGCCACTTGGCTTAAGTAATGGAGTTTGGCTTCCATTTTCATCTTATCATCAAGGGGGTATACATCTCCTTACTTAGGTTATGACCCCTTTGCATTTATTATTAAATAGATAATGTCATACAACTTTAGATCTACTACTTGTACATTATCCATGATGTCCCTCAGAGGCTATATGGTAATTTTTTCTTACAGTGCCTCCACGGCCTAATCAAAGCCTCTAAACTTTTATTTTATTACTCCCCCTAAAAATTCCATGAAAGTATATAAGTGTTATATGTAATTATATATATTATAGAGGAGAATTATTCTTCTCTTGGTTAAAGATAACACATCTTCTCTTTACTCCAATTCTACCTTCTATCCTTCAGCCATTATGGTTTTCCTCTTGACCTTCTTCATAGTCTTAGTTTATCTATCAAAATGAAAATTGACTATTCCCTGCTCAATAATGAACATTTTTTCCTACCTTATTTTTATCATTGCATTTTCTAGATCCATTATAGAATGTTTAAATAAACTTGTTATTGTGAAGGTTTTTCCTACTCAGTAGGAGTGGTAGATGGGGATTACCCTGGGAGAAGTATGGGTTTGAGAGAAGAGGTTTATAGTTGAGGGAAAGAGGGAATAACTCTCCTATAACTAATAACATTCTTATGGAACACTATGTCAATTATTAGCATCCCTTTCTCTAACCCCTTCTATGGTGTAATGGTTGTAGAATCTATTTGGGATGCATGACCAATTGGTAGGCCTAATTGAGTGGATGGTTATGAGGGAGTAACTAGGGAATCCAAAATGGTGGTGGAGACCAAATATTCAAAATGCACCTATTTATTAAGTCTAAATGATTGAGGGATTTAGGAATCAAATAATAGATAAGTAAGAGTGTTATTGAGAAAAAATTGAAAATAATCTACTACTGAGGTAAAGGCAACCCTAACAAGACCTTTTGAAGGGTGGCTAGGGGGAACCATAATTTTGATCATATGGGTTAGGATAGGGGGTTTCAAAACTAGAATTATAATAATTATACTAACTTTAATACTATTATTTACAACATTAGGTGAGGAATAAAGAGCTTGTGAACTTACCCTTTATATAGTAGCAATCAAGGGAATTATTGATATAGATGTCATTGTTATGTTAGGAGGTGTCAAGGTTGGAGATATATTAACTAATTTACCATGTGTAAAAGCTATATTATTAAACTCTAATTTATCTCCTTTGTCTTCATCCAGGTCTTGAAATAATTTAGTTGAGACTGAACTAGTCTTAAAAAACTCAGTGTCTCCCAATCGAGCCTCTTCTAGTAGCCATTCATCATTGAGATCACTTTATGTGGTCTCATTAATAGTTTTAGATAATTATGTATCTAATTTATCTTCCCATTCCTCTTTGGTAGACCACAAATTTTCACTATCTAACAATACCATGGGTTTCATTTCCTTAAACATTTTATTTTATCCAATACTTCTCATGTTTTTCCTATGAGGTTTATTTTGTTAGAGTACCCTAAGGAAAAACTAAAGGAGTTATTTGTTTCTTATTGTATATAAGGGGGGTCTAATAGGAGTATAATTTGGTATTATAAGTGGTGAAATAGTAGATGGTGAATCTAATGGAGTAATAGGTGGTGATGAGATGAGAGTAGTAGTCGTTATTGGGAGTGAACCTAGGGAAGTCGACACTTTTCTAGGGAAAATATATATTGATGGATGTGGTGGTGAAATGGTTTGGATTGGGGATATGAGTAAAGGCAAACTATAAATAAGAGGAAGGAAATATGGGATAATCACCTACTAAACTATTGTGAGTGGAAGAAAATGAAACATAGATAATGAACTACCAAATTGAGTTACATTTGTGGGACCTAGTGTAGTGTCAACTTACCAAGGATGGGTAGATACTATGGTGGTTTATTCAATGGTAACCAATAGATGGATGTTGAGGAGTCTCATGGATGATTTCTTATCCAATTTATATAGGTGTTTATCTAGATTTACCAACCTATTATTGTCCTTGTGCTTCACTCTGTGGGAGGTATCCTTGAGGAGATTTTGTAACCTAATGTCCCTTCTTAATTCTCTTAGCCTCCTCCTCGATGGCCTCTAGATGATATTGTATATGAATAAATACCATTATATACATATTCACATTATTATTTCTTATGTGGACCTCTATATCATTATAATCATTCATGAATACTTCATCACATGGATATGATACATAGTTGTAATCAATATTCACATTTCCCCTAACTTTGTTTAGGTGATTTTTGACCCTTTTTCTTGGATACCATTATATATAAAGTGCCCACTTGAAACCATAGTTTGTTATGATCTTTCCCACTAGCCAAAAATTCTCCCATATGGTGTATTAGATTCTACCAATGTTGATGGGAGGTGGATAAACAACTCCTTGTTTTTCATTTCTTAGTGGAACATCTACATAATTAGTTATTGAGCTTCAATTTCTTATTCTATCACTTTATTTGGGCCCAAATTTGGTTGATATATATGAGGATCCATAATACCCTCTAGTATGATGATAGTTTAGTCTTGATAGAGCCAATAATCACCAATTTTTTAAATGGTTCATCAAATTTGATCATAAAATCTAGGTATATCCTTGCCATAAATGGATTGGTATACCATTGGATAGAAGATCTTCATCAGTTTGGTCATATTTCTCTTGAATTTATGTATATGAAGAATATTTAATTTGTTATAAATTTAGTTATTAGGATACTCAGTTGATAGCTCCCAGGGTTCCTCAAAAGTTGAGTGAATAATCCATGTTATGGCATCTACTAGATAAAACATCATATATAAATTTTCATCCAATTTGTTTTCTAAATTAAGGATTTGGTTGATCAAATTGGCATGAATGATCTCACTAATAGTTATGACCTTGGTGAAAGTGAGGATGGTGTCCAACATGGGAATCTAAACCTCATTGACATAGGTTATATAGGGAAACCATAAATTCAATTTAGTAAGGCCATATCAATCCTAATTTTAAGCCTAAAAATGGGATTGGGGATAGAAAAAATAAGACCCTTAACTATGAAGGTACTAGGGTCACCTACCCATTATCATAACTTATTGGTTCTATTATTTACATGCATTTATGAGCTGACTAGGGCTTTATTTTATCCCATTTTAGGGAGGTGGAGTCTGTAGTACTTTTCAAAGTTAGGATATTTAATATATGCCACTAGGGTGTTGTATTGATAGAAGTGTAAAATTTTGCTAAAAATTTGGTCATTTTCAAATAAATCAAATAATAGGTCAATGTAGGGAATTACCTCAAGTTTTACCACAACATTATGTAGGCCTACTATTTTTATTATGATCAGGTCTTCTCTATACCTCCATGTGAAATCCAAGAGTTGATCCTTAGGAATACAAGATTTTTATAATTCAAATTCCTCCCATATGGTAGAATAATTATTAAATTCACAATTGAGGGTAAACTCATAAAAACTTGTATCTATGTACTAATTATATCTTACAATGGAATAAATAGAGGGGGAGGTGGAATATGTGAACAAAATCCATTGGTACTCACTTAAGATATTTGGTTCTCTAAAACTATGGAATTACTTGGTTGTAATAGAACTCAAATTCACACTTGCATCTACTATTTAGAAGGCAATGTAATTGTAATAAATTTTATGAATTTCATATATTAACTTTGGATTTGTTAACTCTACTAAATTTAATGCATTTAGTTGGCTAATTCATGTAAATTAATGGCATTAATGTCTTTGGGTTCCTTTATTTTCTTCTATTTTCATATTTTGAATTTGCTTGGTGAAGTGTCACCCCTTTTACAATCCTTATTGCCATGTGAATTTTATTTATTTTGATCTAAGTGCTTTATCATCTCTATTTGACACTTGTTAATTAACAATTTCCTCTAAAATCATTACACACATGTTACCTATCCCCAGTGTCATAATTTCACCATTATGTTACTTCTCACCATTTTTATATTTTCAATTTGCTTAGTGAAGTATTACCCCTTTTATGATCCCTATTGCTAGGTGGATTTTATTTATTTTAATCTAATTACTTTATCATCTCTATTTGACACTTGTCAATTTACAAATTCTTCTAAAATCATTACATTTATATTACTTTAGGTACATGTGGCATAATTTCACCATTATATTTCTTCTTGATCCCTTTCTTTGCTAAAACTTACTTCTTTAGTGCCTCGGGCTTGTGGGATTGTGGAACGTGGATGGATGTCACTGCTATGATATCCCAAGAGTTCTATACCTTATTTCATTACTATGTATGCTCTGGGCTTGTAAGATGATGACACATGGAAACATCTTGACACTCTGCTTGCCCAAGAGACTTAGAAACTTCTTAGAATGCTTTAATAGAAGTGAATCTATAAGATCGTTAAACATGAATGACTTTTGCCAATACATAGGCTTAGAAATTTCATACAAAAATTTAATCTTATAGTTTTTGGGTGATTTTAATTATGAAACTTGGAATTGTCTTTCTATACTACTTGCTCGAGAGTCTTTTAATAAATTTCTAAGTGTCAAAAAAGCTATGGGATAATGGGTTATCTATGAGAGACATACAACTTTTAGAACACTAAAGTATAATGAACACTTTATTTGACTTCAGGGATCTGAGATAGTGAGTGAATGCCACATGGTAAGATTTGGTGACTTGGCATGTGTTTGGGAGAAAAGTATGAAAAAAATATAAGTAAAGAACAACTTTTACAAGTTAAAACATAAAGCAACAACACTTTGACAAACATGTAATTCAGTTAGTTTGAAAGAGGAAAAAACTGACATACTTTTAGATAAATAAGAAAAATTCATGAACTATTAGAACTTGAAAAATTTGATAGCTATGTGCAAAATAAACCAAAGGATGGAGATATAAATCAAGAAAAGCATAAGTATAAATTTAGTTTGTAATAATAAAAGTGTCATCATGTTAGTTTAATCTTCAAGAAACAAACCTAGGCTACCCCATCGATCTTTAAAAATAAAATGTTACTTGATAACGAGGGTCCCTTTTTCAAAAAAATTAAATAGGGGTGTGTTAGGAAACAAAAAATTGCAATTGATAAGGGGAATACTCCAAGGTATTCAAGAACCTAGAATCTTTGGTTAACAACTATAAAGAAAACATGTCTCATACCAAAGAATGATAATTAAAATATAAAAATGAAAGAGGTTCCCAAAACTATATGAAACATAGTATCCTTACTCATACCCTGGATATGTGTGTGATGTAGTGATTTTATTTTATCTTTATTTTGAATTTTTTCTATCAAAGACATGGAATAAAATGTAGGTTTAACAATGGTTTATTTGAATCACAAACAAAAAATTATGGAGCTCAGGCATTGATCTAATCCTAGTTAGATGTTTATATCCCTGATAGATATACCATTGATTCCCCCATTTTCTCCATTCATAAACTTTCATGATGTGTGATACATTGATCTTATTTCATCATGTGAGTATTTGATCACCTTTAGATTTTTCTATAAGTTTATTTGATCACTCTTTAGGAAGCATTGGTCCTCTTTTTTATTTAGAATGTGAATGGAAGAGAGGGTCAGGAACCACTACGATATGGTGTATGGGAGAAATAAAACTAAATTTTCTACAATGTCAATGTTAGTATTATCTATATCAATGGTTATTACCTTAAAACAAGTAAAAATGGAAAGCATGTTTAACCCAAGGAAAGACAAAAATTATTAATTTACATGCAACAATGAGATAAACTTTTACATACCTGATTAAATTATTCAATTGTGATATGACCATGGTCCATTTCTTATTACATACCTAAATTATATAAGTCTCAAATATATGGGTGTAAAAACCTATGAATCAACCAGTTTATGTACTCTACTTAGTCTCAAGCTTTAATTGCTCTCCCTTTGAGACTTGTCCTCATGGATTTAGTATATAAGATCAAGCATTTATAAGAAGAATAGTAGATTGGATTTTATTTTTATCATTTAGGAAGGAGTCAATCAGGTTATTCTAAAATAAAAGATGCCTATTCTAGATAATATGGAACTAATCTAAAGAAATAAAATTATAAAAATAGGAAAGGCTAATCTAGAAAGCATAAAAACTAACCTAAGGATAGTGAAAGATAAAAGAGGAAAGCTAAATATGAATGTGGTAAAACCTATTCTAATTTTACCTCTACTACATCACCTAGAGTTACTCTAAGACATCTTCAGTGGGAGAAACCATGAATTCATGATTCAAAAATTGCCCATTAATTGGGAAGGCTAGGTCATTACCCTCAAGGTCTTTCAAATATAAGGTGTGATTGCCTAAGATATTAGACACTTGATATGGTCCAATCCAAAAGGGGGTGAAATTTTCATGTTGTCTTTCTTCTCATGAGCTTTATCCCCTAAGAAAACTAGGTCTAAAATATGAAAAGCCTTGATCTTAGATATTTTGTTGAACTACCTTTTAACAATGTCCTGGTATTTTTTGAAGCTTTGTATTACTTCAATGCTTGCATCCTCAAGATAGACTATGTCTAATAATCTAGATTGAATCCTTGGATCCTCTTCCATGTAGTATTTCATAAACTGATAGGTTGGCAGTTTAAGAGACATGGGGAAACTAGGTTGTCATCCATGCACTAATAGGAAAGGTGAACTCTTGAAGGTCATTTCTATCTTGTTTTATCCACTAATAATGCATATTTTAATAGCAGGTGGCATTCTCTTGGTTTGTCCTAAAATGACTTTGTAATGACATCCATCAATTTATTATTTTTAGATTTAGCTACTTTTTTCCCTTCTGATTAATAGTTTGAAGAAGACTTGATTATTATTTAATTATTATAGGCACATTCAGTCAATTTAGTACATTGAAAGGCTAGGAAATTTCACTAACTAAATATATGGGATTACTAAACTTGGTCAATATATACTCTTATATAAACTTAATGACATCTTGAGCTCTAGAGTTATTAGTGGCCACCATTTTTATCCAACTCATGTAGTAATTAGTGGTTATGAGGATGAACTTATGCCACACTAAGGAATTGGGATGGATTACTCCAATGAATTAAATACCCCATTGTGCAATAAAATTACCTTCGATGATGGGGTGTAATGGCATGATAACATTAAAATCTCTCTTTAAAAAGACTTGGCATTCATGAAATGTCCTAGAATGGTTGTGGGTGTCTCTAAAAATAATGGGCCAATAATACCCCATTATCAAGATCTTGTGGACCATGATGGGTCCTAGAAGGGTGAACACTACTTATTTTTTAGTGTAGGTTTTCCAAGATATCTACGACTTATTCTCTTGAGACACATCTTAGGTAGATGCCCTTATAGTTTTTATGGTAAATGACTCCCCATTTCATCATGTAGTGGGTAGAATTTAGCCTCAAAACTTACATTTGGTTTCTATTCAACTCAATGGAGCATGATCCCATGATTAGATAATGAATTATCTAAACATACCACTCACTTCTTGCCAATTAGACTTCATGGACTTGTTTGACCTGAATACATGGATCTATTTTAGTCATAATCTGGACTATTCTTTGGCCTCTCACCATCTTGGCTAGTTTGATATCCAAATCAAACTCTTATATATTTTCCATCCATTTTCCTCTTCTTTCACCCATCTCATTTTGACTAAGGGTGAGATTGACTACTGAGTCTGGGACTATGGCATAAATTGTTTTCTTCAAGATATAGTACCTAAACTTATTTATAGCCTTGATCAATGCATATATTTTATTATATATCATTAAATACTTTAATTATTCATATTTTAAAATAGTAATAATAAAATCAATTGGGTATTCATTGTCATTTACCTTTTGGGTGAGTACTTCAACAATAGTATGTTTTGAAGCAAAGGAATATAGAAATAAATCCTTGGTGAAGTCAGGACTAATCAATATTAGAGATTGAGTAATAACTATCTTGATGTATTAGAAGGAACTCATATCCTCAATTTTTGACTCTATCTTAGTGTCTTTTTTCAGCATAGAATTCAGTGTCTTGACAATTTATACAAACCTAGAAATTTGTGTACAAAATTGATTTTAACAAAGAATGATTTCAATTATTTTCTACTAGTTGGAGGTGTTAGCTTTGAAGTGGACAAAATACATTTTGGATAAATATAAATCCCATCTTTGGTGATGATAATTCCAAGTAAATTTCCCTTTGTGACCCCAAAGATACTCTTCTTTGGATTTAAAGATACTATGTATCTTCTAAATCTATCAAACACTTTCTATAGGTGATTTACATGATATGTTATATTTTTATAAAATATAGTGAGGTAATCCATATAGATAATCATGCACTTACCAATAATTCCATTAAATTAATATTCCATGGATCATTAGAAGGTTTCTTTGATATTTATGAGATCAAAAGGCATCCTTTTATAATCATAAGTTCCCCACTTTGTGGTAAGGTCATCTTCATTTAATATTCTACTTTTACTATCACTTGGTGTATCCTAAGAAACCATCCAAGCATAACATCATCTTAGACCCACTAATTATCTAGATTAATTCATTTAGGGAAGGTGAAGGGTAATTATTTTTCTTCAAGGATCTATTTAGGTTCCTAAATTTGATTCATATCCTAATCTCACCATTCCTATTCTTGACTAGTACCAAGTTTTCTACCCAAGAATGTCTAATAGGAAATATGATCTTGGCATACAATAAATTTTGAACCTCATTTTATATGAGAGGTTATATAATGATATTTACTAGTCTTTGGAATTTCCAAAAGGGTCTGATCCCTTTATTCATAGGAATAATGTGAGTGATTACCCTGGGATCAAAAGTCTTGAAGTCTCCATAGGTCCAAATAATTGTATCTTTGTATTCCATTAATATATATTTCAACTTTATTTCTCACCTTCAACACAAGATATACTGATGTTGACATACTGAGGGTGTTCTTTTATCACCAAATTATCTTTGATAAAATTAGACTAATTTATCTTTGGTTGTTTTTCTTTTTAGCTTACGAGTCTATATCAAATATTCTTTCCAAGGACACCATCCTCATTGGGATTCTATTTTTCTTGAGATGCATAATACCATCATCCTCAATATATTCTACTTCTAGACACCTAAATTCACTATCAACTATAATTTAGTCTTCAAACACCCCATAATTATTGATGAATCGGATAGTAAGCTGATCATCCTCAAAGACCTATAAATTATCTATATTGTTGATGATCTAAGGTAAAGATAACAATTCCATGAAAAAATTTAACATCTTAGACTCTTGGAGTGGTAATAATTTGGTATCTAAGGCTATAAATGAATTTTCCACTTGGTTTTATTCTCTTTGAAAAATTATGATGTTGAAATCCTCAAGGGACTCAATTAGGTCCCATGATTTATCTTTATATTTATTCATATATGCCATATTGCATTGATATTTTATTCTAATCTAGTTGACTCCCACTGCTAAATCACCAAATATATATAGGTGCATGACATCATGCCTTAATTAAAACTATAGGTCTAAGATCAAGGCCTCATATTTAGATTGGTTATTGGTTCAATGGAACTATAATCTATATGTGGCTAGGTATAACTTTCTATCCATATCTATTATATCTATCCCAACACTAGAACCTTGTTTAGACTGGGCACTATAAAAATGGAGAATCCATATCTATGAAGGGATTTTGAATTCATACTTATGGGGCTCATGCTCTATTTTGAATGTATAGACACCAGCATGCAAGCATACAAAGTTGACCCTCTCATTTTTGACATTATAATCTGTAATCAAAAAATTCATCTTCATTTTTTTATCAACTTTTATTTTATTAGGAATTACCTTCCAAGGTAGCCTAACATATGAGAAATCTATGGCCATGTACCCATTTAAGGTCTTCAACCAATCTCAACTAACTAACAAACCATAAGCTTCTAGAATTTCAATTACTAAGATGTCTATATACTAATATACATGTGGATTAGAGGCCACTTATATTTGTACATTTAACAACTCCCTAACATAAGGAATTGAGAATGTATCTAGTTACAGGACCACTCTTTTTGACTTATCTAGGGTCAGCCCCAATTTATTGTAAATAAATTTAGGAATCACATTATTTTGAGCTCTCGAGTCCATCAAATAATTATAAACATTCTTACCAAACATTCTCACCATCAATAGGAAGGGTGAGACCTCAAAATTGTCTTTGTAAATCATTAAATTTGTATGCACAACCTTTGACTTGTCAACTATAGAAGATCTCCTAGTCAAGGATTTGAGTAATAGTTTTCTTTTCTCAGTGATCAATTATAACTCATGTAGAGTGGTATTATATTTAATATTCTTCACATATTATATGTTGTTTTATCCCCATTTTATTTATGACATAATGGGATATAGCTGATCCCTTTCCTTTGGAGGAGGTGGATTATTTTCACCCCTTGGATTTATAGGAGTAGTGACATTGTTGTTGGGAGGTGTAGAAGTAGTGAGAATTTATTTTTTACATATATTTTAATTACTCCTTTGAAAATACTAGAATGAATGGATATCATTTGTGTTATCCTCGAGCTCATTCTCATTTTCCATAGGGAATGGAAAATCATAGGTATCATAGACTATTATCATGTTAGGGTGACCTTAAAGTGTTAGAAGGAGATGGATCATGTGGATTTTAAAGTATCTCTTGTCTATCCATTTCTCTTTGAAATATTTCAAAGGTTGTGAAAAATTCTATGCAATCTAGTTCTCTATGCTTGGTTGTGATATAAAACTTGTACTAATTGGGCAATGTTGCTTCCAATATCTTTATCTCAAGCATCTTGTTAGATGGCTAATTAATATTATTACCTAGTTTATTAAAGGGATGGTTGTAACTTTAGTAACTAAAAATTTGATTGGTGTTTTATCTATTAACATTTCCCATATGCTTCTTCATAGTCAAAAATTCATTACTCAATTTCTGTATCATCCTCTGAATGGTGTCTATTTTAGCTTTATTAGAATCAATAACAAAACCTTGGGTGATGAAAGTATTTACTGGAACTAAAGCTTGAACTCTATGGGGATTAATTTTTTGGACATGAATATTAAATAAACTTAACCTTTAGTTAGGTACAGTGTAAGATAGGGGAAATTACATAAGGGTTTGGCTCTGATTGTGAGCCATAGCATTTTGGTTAGAATTTAGGACTAGATTTAATTTTGGATAGGATTGATAAACATTTTTCCCCACTAAACCTTACAATTAAGGTTTCATTTATCTATCAAACTCTATAGACTTAGCATATGCATAGGTCAAATCAATAACTCTAGTTTTTCTATGTACAAACATTATAGTTGTAGGGCATAAATAATTTTTGTTCATCTCAAGAGATAATACAACATTTAGCTTATATGATTTGTCTATCTAGTTATATATTTTTTGAAATCTTACATTAAATTTTCTTATAGGTTCATTACACTCTCTTTTCATGATAGTGAAGACATGGTACATAATGTTAGGGCTAGTAACTTGGACAAACTATCCTAAAAAGGTGGTATGGCACTCATTTTGGGATCTAATTGAGCCCTAGGTGATATTAATAAACCAATCATATGTAAAATATTTTAGCATAAAATGGAATATCATATGAGTTACATTCTCATGGATTACATTTAATATTCCTAAGGCAATCTTGAAGGATTTCACATGTTCTTTAACGGTCCTACCTATTGAGGGAGAAAAGGTAGGGAGGAAATTTTTGGAATTTCTAGGTAGAGCATGAACATATCTTAGAATGTTAAAGGTAGAATCAGATAACCAAGGTTATGCCATTGGACATGGGAGGGGTCACCTATTTGGAGAATATAATTGAACTTGGGATCTTCTCAAAACACATTTATTTGTCCTACCCTTTATGTGGGTCTATAAGGGTGGATGTAGTAAGTTATTACGACAAGGGTGGATGTAGCAAGTTATTGTCATAGGTAGACTTTGTCAATATTTTAGATATATCCATTACAACTAAAGTGATCTTTATGTCTTAGGAATGAAATAGGCCCTCTTTTTAGCACTAAAAATGTGTTTATGTATTGATGTGGGTTTCTTGCACACCCATGAAACCTTTACGAGGTATCTTATACATTTTAGGATCTTAGTAGAGGTGAATTACACTCCAATGCACAAGTTTTAGGGTATTGGGTTTATAGTAACTTGTGGTGGAATGGTGGGTGGAAAATCAACTATTAGCCTAGATGGTTCAGATATGGATGTGAATCTGAGATCCACTTGAGGTGTATGGTGATGTAATTATTCTAAAGTGGGCATAACTCAAAGAAAATAAAAATAGAAGAAAGGGTAAGGTATAAAAAATAATCTTTAAATAAATATCATGGGTTATTTATAATTGGATTTAGAATAAGGATAAACACCATAGATTAATCCTTGCAACTTGCTTCTTTAGGATAAAAACTAAAAAACACAGTAAAGAAGTTTGAGGAACAAAAATGTAATCAACTAAGATTTATTATCTAAAGATTATTGTTACATATCTTAATAAAATACTGTATCGATTAAATATAAATCACCTTTGAATGGTTATAGCTCAGTCTAGGAAGTTTCATTAAAATGGCACTTCTACACAAATATAAAGATTAGCCTAGCAAACTTATTGCATGAAATCAAGATTTATCAACCTAAAATTGATATTACACATTATTAATTTATAGGATCCTATTAATTATCCCAAAGCTAATTTAAATTTATTTAACACATATTAAGGAACTAAACTACTAGTTATATCAAAACATATAATCAATATAACACATAAATGAAAGAGACAACCATAGAACACAGACTTGTAGAAAAACTTAAAGGATTTCTTATCTATATTGAATGTCAAAATTTATCCTCACTTTGAAATGTGGGAGACACATGTATATATATTCTTAGGATGGGGATGACTCATTTATTAAGTAATGCTCAAAATTTTACCACCATTAGGACATCTCTCTAAGATTCATGCATGGCATACATGGCCACGACATATCAAATTGTTCATAAGATGAAAAAAAGTTACAACAACATTCTGTTATAATCAACTAATGTAATTAAAAAGGAAATTATTTACAAGGAAATTGTAGTTGTTGACACTTGGACTATGGTAGTCATTGTAGTTATAATTGAAGTTAAAACTATGATTAGCCTTATTTTTTGAGTAGTTAAAACTAAAATAGTCGATGGAGGTAAGGTAACTAGGGATGTCTACTTTTTTGCCTAAATTTTCAAGTAGAGATCATGACTCACCTAAAAATCCATCTCAATTACCTCGAAGTCCAATAAAAGTTTTGAAGACTTTGGGGAGTCTATCCATATATTTTATATGTGATTTTAATGTAGCTCAAAGCTCTATATAAAGAGTCTTTGTGTTAATGACACTACTTCTAAAAGAAATATCAACTTTAACAAGTCATCCTAGGTTTTATATACTATGTCCTCGACCTCTACTTTGAAACTATTTATTGTTGTCTAAATAAAGCCTTCAAATATGTCCTGAGGACTAATTCCTCACTTGATTTAATCACACCATTAATTACCATTTCCCCTAAGATTATAATGGCATGCTCCTCATAATTGATGAGTTATAGTACTAAATTTTGCATCTCTTGATGCCACCTAATCAGTATATCTCTCCTAGAAGCTACATATTTTAGGACCCATGCTACATCTAGAGTAATTATTAGGTTCATATGATCATAATACTTATTAAAATCCACTTAGATTAAGAAATATAACTTTGCCTCCATTTTATTCATCTTATCAACAAGGGGCTATACATCTCCCGACTTGGGTTGTGACTCCTTATTTGCATTTCTTATTAACTAGATAATGTCATACAACATTAGATTTACTCTTTGAATATTACGCATAATGTCCCTCAGAGGCTATATGGTAATTATTTCTTGTAGTACCTCCATGGCCTGATCGAAGCCTATGAACAATTATTTTATTACTCCCTCTGTATAGTCCATGAAAGTGTAGGGGTCTTGTATGTAATTGCCTATATCATAGGGGAGCATTCTTATTCTCTTGGTTAAAGATAACACATATTATATTTTCTCAAGTTATACATTATATATTTTAGACATTAGGGTTTTCATTTTAACATTTCTCATAGTCTTAGTTTCTTTATTGAAATTAAACTTCACTATTGGATGCTCAAAAATGACTAGGTCCTACCTACCTTCCTCTGATTATTACATTATCTGGATCCATTTAGGAAAATTCAAAACAAATAGTTTTTATGAAGGTTATGCTTTATTTTTAGGAGTGGTATATCAAGATTTCCCTAGGGGATGCATGGGCTTGGGAGAAGTTTCTAGTTGAAGGAAAGGGGAAATAGCTCTCCTCTAGCTAGTGACCTTCTTGGGGGGTAATGTGTCAATTATTATCTTGATTTTCTTTGACCTCTTCTATGTTTTAATTGTTTCATACTCTATTAATGAAATATGACCAATTGGTAGACCTAATTAAGTGGATGGTTGTGAGGGATTAATGGGGGAAGCCAAAATGTTGGTGGAGACTAAATTTTAAAAATGCACCTATTTATTGAGTCTAAAGGACTAAGGGATTTAGGAAGCAAATAATGAATAAGTAGGAGGGGAATTGAGAAAATTTTTCAAATAATCCATTATTGAGGTAAAGGCAACCCTAATAAGGATTTTTTAAGGTTGGTTTTGGGGCACCATAGTATTGATCATAGGGGATAGGACTAGGGATTAAAAAAATGTCATTGTAGTAGTTATACTAATTAGATCAATAGCAGTTGAAATAGTAGGTGAGGAATGAGGAGCTTGTACACTTACCATTTTTGTAGTGGTAATTAGGGTAATTGTTATTGTAGATATCAATTTTGTGTTAGGAGGTGCTGAGGCTAGATATAGATTCATTAATTGACAATGTGTAAAAGCTAAAGGCTTTGACTCTGCTTCATCTCCTTTGTCTCCATATGGGTCTTAAAGTAATTTACTTGAGACTAAAATAGTATTTAAAATCTCAATGTCACTCAACCAAATCTTCTCTAGTAGACATTTATCCTCAAGATTACTTTTTATGGTCTCACTAGTGGTTTTAGACAATGACATCTTTGATTTACCTTCCCATTCCTCTTAAGTAGACCATTCCCTTTCACTTTTTGACACTACTAGGGGTTCTACTTCCTTAGAATATTTTAAACATTTTATTTTATCCATTCCTTCCCCTGACTTTTCCTGTGAGGTTTCCTTTATTGGAGTAACTTGAGGAGAAAATGAAGGAATTATCTGCTTCCTCTTGTATACAAGGGGTGTCTGATAATAGTATAAGTCGATGCTACAAGGGGTGAAATAACAATAGGTAAATCTAATGGAATAATATGTGGTGATGAGGTGAGAGTAATAATGGCTATTGGGGGTGAACCTAGGGAAGTGGACCCCTATCCAAGGAAAGGATATATTAATAGAGGTGATGGTGCAATAGTTTGGACTAGGGATATGAGTGGAGCTAAACTAGAAACATGAGGAAAGAAAGATGGGAGGCTCACTTATTACATTATTTTGATTGGAGTAAATGGAAACATAGAGAATGACCCACCAAACTAAGTTACATTTATGGGACCCTATATAATGGCAATCGATTGAGGAGAAGTGGACACTATGGTGGTTATTATAATGGTAATTATTAGGATGGGATGTTGAGGAAGCCCCTGACCAATTTATTATTCACTCCCCATAGGTGCTTGTCTGTATGGACCAACTTATTCTTGTCCTTGTGTTTGACTCTATGGGAGAGATCCTTGAGGAGGTTTGATAACCCAATTATATTATCAATTCTCCTAGCCTTCTCCTTAATTATCCTAGATGATGTTGTATATTCCTAACTAACACCATGGAAATATTCACCTTATTCATTACTGTGTGTACCTATGTATCATTCAAATCATTCATGAATACTTCATCACATGGATATCATATGTAGCCATAATAAATATTCACCTTTATTCTAAGTCTATTTAGGTGCTACCTAGCCTTTTTTCTTTTTTCTCATTGTATTTAAGGTACCCACTTGAAATCATAGTATTTTATGATCATACCCACTAGCTAAAAATGCTCCCATATGGTGTATTAGATTCTACTAATGTTGATGGGAGGTGGATGGACAACTCCTTGTTTTGTATTTCTTAGTGGAAAATCTACATAATCATCTAGTTGAGTTATAATTTCTTGATCTACCACCTTATCTGAGACTAACTGGGATAGATACATAGGAGGAGCCTTAGTACCCTCTATTTTGATGATAGTGTAGTCTAGATAGACAATAGTCACTAATATTTTCCATGGTTATTTGGATTTGATCATATAATTTAGGCATGTCCTTTACATAAATGTCTTAGTATACCATTGTATAGAAGGTCTCAATCAGTCTAGTCATATTCTTCTTGAATTTGTGTATATGAAGAATAATAAATTCATCATAGATTCAATTCTTGGGATACTAAGTTAATGGCTCCTAGGGTTCCTAAAAATTTGAGTGAATAGTTATTATTATGGATGCTACCAGATAAGACATCATATATAAGTTTTTGTCTAGTGTGTTTACTAAATTGAAGACTTGGCTAATCAAATTGGAGCTAATGATCTCACCATTAGATATGACCTTGGTGAAAGTGAGGTTGGTTTCCAACATGGGAATCCAAACCTCATTGACATAGATTATACTATGGAAACCATAAATTTGGTTTATGAAGGCCATAAAAATCCTAATTATAGGCCTAAATATGATAATGGGGATGAAAAAATAAGACCCTTGACTATGAAGGTACTAGGGTCACTCACCCATTCCCACAACTTACTAGTTGCATTATTTTCATCCATCCATGAGTTAGCTAGGGTTTGATTTTATTCCATTTTAGGGAGGGGGAGTCTATATTAGTTTTCAAAGGTAGGCCCACTAATATACACTACTAGGGTGTTGTGTTGGTATAAGTACAAAAATTTGCCAAAAATTTGGCCATTTATAAATGAATCAAATAATAAGTCCATGCAAGGCATTACATCAAGTTTTGCCAAAGAATTATGTATGCCTAATGATTTGATTTCCACTAGGTATTTTATATACTTCTACATGAAATTTGAGAGTTGATCCTTAGGACCACAAGGTTCTATTGCTTCAACTTACTCCCATATAACAAAATAATGATTGAATTTATAGTTGAGGGAAACCTCATCGAACCTTGTATTTGTGTAATACTCATGTCTCAAAATTGAATATGTAGAGGGGAGAGTTAGAATATGTGAAATAAAATCCATTATTACACACTTCAGATCTTTGGATCTCTAAAACTATGGAATTACTTAGATATAAAAGAGCTCAAATTCATGCTTACAGATACTATTTAGATGGTAATGTAATTGTAATCAGCTTTGTTGATTTCATATATTACTTTTGGATTTTTAAACTCTACTTATTTTAATGAATTTTATTGGCCAATTCATGTGGATTAATGGCATTAATGACTTTAGATTACTTTGTTTTCATATTTTGAATTTTCCTGGTGAAGTGTCACCCCTTTTATAATCCTCATTTCTAAGTGGATTTTATTTCTTTTGATCTGAGTTCTTCATCATCTCTATTTGACATTAGTTAATTTCCCACTTCCTCCAAAATAATTACATTACTATTACATGGCCCCTATGTCACTTTAGGGACTTGTGGTAGAATTTCACTATTCCATTGCTTCTCAGGCCTTTTCTTTGCTTCCACATGCTTCTTTATTACTTCAAGCTTGTGGGATCATGGCATGTGGATGAATATCACCACTCTAATATATTGGTAATGTCTTACCCTATTTCATTAATATGCATTCTCTATGATTGTGGGATGATGACTTGTGGCAACATCTCAATGCTATGTTTGTCTTAGAGACTTAGAAACTTATCAGAATACTTTGACAATAATGGGTATATGGGATTAGGACACATGGATGAATATTTTCAATATATTGGCCTATAAATTTCTTACACTAAAATATCAATTTATTAGTTTCTGTGTGAGCATGATTATAACATTTGGCATTATCTTGCTATTCCACTTGCCTGAGAGTCTTTTAGAAAATTTTAAGTGTTGAAAAAGCATAGGATGTAAGGATATCATTGAGGGGCATAAAATGTTTATAACACTGAAGTATAATTTACACTTTATTTTCCTTCAAGGATATGGAAGAGAAAGTGAATACCATGTGGTAGGATTTGGCAATTTGGTAGGTGTTTAGGTGAAAAGTAAAAAAAAAAGTAAAGAACAACCTTCATAAGATAAAACACAAAGCAAAAAAACTTTGACAAACACTTAATTCAATTAGTTTAAAAGAGGTCAAACATGACATACTTTTGTATAAACAAGAAAACTTCATGAACTGTTAGAATCTAAAAAAATTGGCATACATGTGTGAAATAAACCAAAGGCTAGAGATATAAATAGAGACAAGACTAAACATATATTTAATTTGTAATAACAAAAGTGGCATAATTTTAGTTTAATATTCAATATAAAAAACTTAGGCTACCCATCGATCCTAAAAAATAAAGGTTACTTGACAAAGTGGGTCCTTTTTTAAAAAAAATGGGGGTGTGTTAGGACACAACAACTATGTTTGATTATACCCAAAGGAGAGTTGATATAGGTAAATTCACTATTTAAAGTGATGTGTTTAAACTTAAAGTGATTACATAAATAAAGATCAAGAGATCTAAATAAGATAAGATGACATAAGATCTATTTAAGGAACAAATTTGATAACTCATAGGGTATGTTATTTATCTCATGAATATAGTAGAAACTAATATTAGTTACTAAGCTGAAACCCTAAAAAAAGTCCCAAAAATAAGAAAAAAAATGAATTTAAGCTATAACTAAATATAATAGTTTTAGAAAACCATTGAAGCCTAGATGGAATAATTTTTTATTAATGGCTTAAAATACATTGATGAAATAATGAAGCTATATGATAATATTGAATAAAAATTTGAATGAAAGATCAAGGGCCATCAATATTAAATCAACTTATGGAAAAACATGTTCACATATATAGAAGAGATGGCATACACTTATGCATATGTGTTCATCAAATCAATAATGCTTGACAAGAGAGGGAATGACCTATCATTTTATTTATTATAATGTATACACTTATGCATATGTGTTCATCAAATCAATAATGCTTGACAAGAGAGGGAATGACCTATCATTTTATTTATTATAATGTTTCATGTATAATATGAAAGTAAGTAGTGTAAGACTTAAAGGATAAATCTATAATCCAAGGAGATAATATGTTTGAAACTTGTTTTAATCTCAGAACCTTCATTGTGATTTTCTTAAAGATGATTGATCTAGATTACATTCAATTAAAAACGTAAATGAGTAATTTGTTGGAGCATATAATATGTGTAAGGACACACTTATTGTGAACCTGAATCATAAAAAACACACCAAAAAAATTTCATATTAAAATGTAAACTTATACATATAAAAATATATGTAAAAAACTAATTAAATTAGTTGAAAATGTGAAAAAGGTGAAAAGGTATAACCATTCATAGTAATAACTGATCACCTTCCTTATATATTAAAATCATTTAATGTGAAAAATATATTATGATGATAATAATATGAAGAACATTATTGTACTATGACTAATATAAATAAATTGTGTAAATAGAAGAAGTGATCTGGAGAAGGAAGTTACTAGGTTTAAAATGTTTCTCAATCATGAATATAATATTTATGGGTTTTTCACATATTTTAGGTTTTCCCCTATTAGGATTGTGTTTTGATATGTAAATTTACTTTGAATTTCCTTTTTAATGTATTTGGATGACAAATGGTTAATCATACATACCCTATCATAATATCAGAGTTAGTCATTCATTGTTGTTTAAATAAATATATAGGGTTGTTGTCATAAAACAAACATATTTTTTAATTGTACTACCATTATTACCTTTTATATTTGTCATATCTTCATCAAAAATTTGAAGTGAATCTAGATAATTGTAAGTATCCATAATAGTGTATGTCAAATTTCTTAAAGATAATTACTTTCATAAAAAAAAATAATGTAAGGGATGGTTTCAAAAAATATTTTTGGTACCAATTTACCTATCCATATTTTTAAATAAATTAATAAAATAGTACATATTAATTTTTTTACCTAATTTTTTTTAAAACTAAATATTCCTATAAAATAGGCACATTAATATTCATTTTGATGTATTCCTCATATTTGTTCATGATAAATTTTTGGAAACATACAACTGTAAGAACCTAAAGATCCATTGTTATTATCAAATTTGAATCTTAATTGTAGGAATAGAATATTTTGAATCATTTAAAAATATATCACCAATGGCTTAATTTAAAAAATAGGAATATAATAAATAGATGGATATTGGTACATTCAAGATAATATGGCATGTTGGAAGTTGGGGTTGCATCATTTTTTTTATAAACTCACTAGCCATTCTCTAGATGTAGTTCTATTTTTATCTGATAAGATTCGTTATGTGTGTCATAATATTATCTATTTCTTGTCCAATATTGAAAATTTTCATAAAAAATAACCATTGAATTTGAATATGGAAAATCTCATTTTGAATATTTTCCTTGTAGCTTGTTTATTCTCTTAAAGAAGCTTCTATATGAGATGTTTGATCTTCTACCTCCAAAAAATTGCTCTAGAAATTTTCATCCATGTTGTGAATATCATGTGAATTATTATGAATGCATTCATGAATATAGTATAATAATTGGATTAAATACTTGGTTATTCTAGATATGTAGTTCTATACAACCATAAAATATTGCTTAGGAACTACATTTGTTTCATTCTGATATTTTTTTGCTAAAATCTAGTAGGAAAGGATGTGGAGCATACTCCCTATTCTCTCTCATACTTATGAAAACATCTTATTCATCTCATAACCCCTTAACTAAAATTATTTTTTTATCTCTAATAATTATTTCCTTTACATAGATAATGTAAACTTGGGAAGGTGTCGATTAATAAGACTAAGTAATGTGCACTCATTTCAAAGTCCCTTTGAATACTAATTATTTTAATTGAAAAATCAAGGTTTGATTTGTTCCATTCATATCCATTGGGTGTGATTTTCATTACATTATAAGGATAAAAAAAGGGATAATGAGAACACAAATAATATGGATTTTTCATGTTGGCCTTGGGTCTAAAAATAACTTGTACTCAAATTGGTATTTCTTTAGAGAATTAAACTTTAAGTTCTAAAGTTTAATTACTATGATAAAATATATGTTTTTATTTAAGTAAAATAAACTTAGAAATGGTAATAATTATAAGTTTAAACCCTTGTATCATGATATCCATCTAGGATGTCTAATCATATACTTAAAAAAACTAAAAAAATGATTAAGAAAAACTTTCTTGTTTATACAATGTATATAAAATCTAAATATTTACTTACATTGATAATGAAGTCTTCAATTTTAATATTTTTATTTCATTGTTCCTATATCAATTTTTTTAGTGTTTGTAATTTATCTTGGTGAGATTATTTTTATGTAATGAATTATGACATTTTGAAAATTCTTGATTGGCAAATGAACTGCTAGAGTCTGTGTTATTTTTAACCCATTGAGTGTAATCTCCTTGCTATTATAAAAATACATGGTCTACAAATAATTTTTTTTTAATCATAATTATTTATTATTTAAAGTATCTAGTGTGAAAAAAATACTTTAATAATACACCACCTAAAATTCACATCTACATTACAGACATGCTTATTTTTTTAAATAAATAAAAATGAAAATGAAAAAGTGAGTAAATTGGTAGTTACAACTAGTCTTTGAGGATAAATTAAAAAAACATAATAATATGAGAATAAAATTACATATTAAATCCCTTGAAAATATATTTATATACATTTCATCATGATCACCACATAATTCATTGGCCATTAATGATGCCAAACCTGTTTAATGTAAATTGTTGAAGACGTTGAAATAATAATGATATATTTATATTATTCCATGGTTTCATATAATTATGTGGAAATATTGTTCCATTTACTTGAAAATAAAAACCTTTAATAATTATATTATAAATAATTTATATAAATAAAATACTAATCGAATCCATTTCATTTTACCTGAAAACTGAAACCAAGAGTATATGGTCCCTAGAAACTTTAGTTGTTAAATAGAAATGTCCACTTAAAACTAACGAGCAATGGATTATTAAAAAACACTAAAGAATATATATTTAAATGGAAAATTCTAGCCAACTATTTTAAGGGAAAATAGTATTTCCTCTTAAAATTAATGAAAATACTATTTTTTGATTAGTTGCGCTAATCAACTCTTTAATGGCTTGCATGTTAATTTTTTTTAAATTAATTTTTATAAATAAAAAAGAGTATTCTAATATGAAAAAATATATGATTAATTCATAGGTAAATATTATTTTAGCACATTTCAATTGTATTAAGTCAATATGAATTTACTATTTAGGGTGGGGATGTAATAGTGTCAAGGAAACCTTATTTTTGACATGTAATGTAATTGGTACTTATAATCATAATAATGGTATTTTAATAATGAGGAGTTCCAAAGATAATAACACTCCAAATTAATTTTTGTATATTTATTTAAATACACTTGATCTTTAATATTATAAACCATATTAGTCTTATAAATCTTCTAAATTCATAATTTTTACTAGAAGAAAATATGTAATAAATGTTCTAGGAAATGTGTGGCCTAAGCATGCAATGTTCCTCAAAGAGAATATTATACCTAATTGTATAAATATAAATTCACTCTCTTTGTTTATCATCACTAATATTATTATTATTATTTGACACTAACATCACTAATTTCATCTAATGATCATTAATCCCATATAATTTTAATAATCCTCCTAGTCTTCTATCTAACATCCCCCTTCATTATTTTTCATCTACTAACCTTATCTCATCCCAAAAATAAATTAATCCAAATAATCCCCATTATTTAATAACTAATCCCACTTAACCATTATTTTTGAATTTAAAATTCCCATGACCCACCTACCTACCTACTCGTAGGCTTTCCTACAAGCCTACCCCCTAGATTATCTAGAACCCCCTAATGACATGACTAATACAACACTAATAATGATTATAATTCCAAAGAGATTATAAAGTATTATATAATTATATTATTCCATCCTTTATAATCATCTAATGAATTTTATTACCTTTGATAATCCTCTACCATTGATCCTTCTACACCCAACTTTGGATGTTGGCCATTGATCTTCCCTCCTTCCTATCTTTAAATGAGCCACCCATCCATTAACAATTAAATATAAAATCCATGTCCTATATATGCTAAAATATTACATCAACATAGTCTTTAATCAAGTCTCAATCTAATATCATGATATCATAATATCTGAGTCTAATTTGTATGCAATTTCCATCTATCATTTTTAGTCTTCTATTTATTTGAATCTTGATTTAGAACATTTAGATTAATATTAGAATGTTTTGTTTAATAATTCATTTGATTTAATGGTTCTTAATTTTAATGGTAAATAAACTTTGCATAATCAAAATCTAATTGCTCAAATTTTCATCTTACATTTTGGCAACCATAGTGGGAGCCCTCCTTTTGAGCTGATCTCTTATGTTTTTAATGTGTTTATAAAGCTTGAAATTCATATTGAAGTCATATTGTGGCTCAAAATTTCAAAAATATCATGTTCCAGGTGAAAGGTGGTATTTTTATGCAAAAGGTGACATTGCACAGGTAGTTTTGATCTTGAGAGTTATGGTTTTGAATAAATTGCCAACCTTAACTACTAACCATTTGACCTTTTTGATTGTTTTTAGTATTTTTGTAAAACTACCTCTCCACAATTGTATTTTTGATTCCTAGTTATATTTGTGCCCTTGAGAAGTGTGGTTTTGACTCACATAGTGTACTAGGGTTAACTTTAAATATTAGGACCTCTTGCTAGTGTTTATAACTCTAAGCTAGCCTGGTTGACTTGCAGGGATATAAATCAAAGTTTTATCAATATTAATGTAAGCAAGTTTCTTATGCTCTTTAATACTACATTTCCATAGTATTAGTTTTGAATAATACTTAATTTTGCCTCTATAAGAGGTAATTTTGATACAGACATAAATCAATAAATTAATTTGTGGATTTTGCTAACTGCTAATCTTGTTGTCTCTATTTAGTTGACCTTTGATTATAGGTAATGGATATTTTGGTGTAATACCACCTATTCATAGAGGTGGTTTTGAATCTAACTTATGGTTTTATATATTGCAATGTCAATTTTGAAAATAGTTAGATAATTGTTCTTATCAAATTATTTTCTCATCTATTCTACTTTTTGTAGATATATAGGTCTTATTTTGATAAGTAGTCTTAACACACTCTTTTTCACCTTATGTATATCTTTTAAAATTTAAACTATGCAATATCACCTTTTTACAGAGGCACTTTTGGTTCTCATAAGTGGTTTTGAAAACCCATAGACAATTTTGACCTAGGATAAATTTCTAATACATCCATCTTATATCATCTGATATAAGTCTATTTTGATCAAGAAAACATCTTTTGGCATTATAAATAATTTATTTTGAAATATTGTTTAAAATCTATTTTTTTTATTATCAGATTCAAAATCACCTCTCATGATATGTGGTTTTGATTCCCATAGTTAGTTTTTCACTAACCACAAGTGGGTTTGCCTGACTATGTAGTCATAACAAGATAACTCTCTATAAAATTTAATATCTTGAATTTGTGGTATTGATTCTTCCATTATAGTATTGTACTAGCCTTAAGTATTTTTGTTTAACTATATGATCACTATCAGTCTAACTATCTACAAAATTGCATATCTTAAGTTTCAATTTTAACTTGTCAGTTGTAGTATTGCTTCTCTAGAAGAGATTTTGCATATGACTAACTGTGTATCTATGGTTTTGATCAGTCTATTCATGATTTTTCTCTTTATTTTTCCTTCAAATTTTCCTTTCTTGAGTATATTTTAGGATCATTTTTTACTACCCCTTGACCCTGTTGGGGGATGCCATCACTAGACCCTTACATAATAACCCCTCATCTAAATAAGTTATAGAGAAAAATCATATTTTTATTAAGGCTTATTAGACTATTTTTTTATTATTATTATATGGGTGAATCTAGTGTTAATTTTGGCATTCTAACATCTTCTCTTATGATTCATATTTTTTTCTAACATCTTGTCTTATAGGTTGCCCTTCGAGATCACCAAGTGAAACTACTAATCAATTACATTACAGGACACCTATCAAATATTTTGGCATTTTGAAAAATATCTTGTATATATTTTGTATATATCACACTTAATTAATCGATTAATAAATATTTTTTCTTTCTTGACTATTACCTGAGGGATATAGTGGTGTATGATCTCCTCCTGACATCCTAACAATGAGTCCTAGAGGATAAAAACCACTAATAAACCCTCCCAATTTTATGTTTCTATGGGAAACATGATGTGGAAATTATTCCCATTCACTTTTCATAGTCCTAGGGGGATTATTAATATGGATTTCACCACCATACACAAATCCACACTCCATGTTCTGGTAGAGTCTAAATAAGTGGGAGAATTATCATTAGACCAAGTGATTAACCCCATATAGGTCTTCCATGAAGGGGAAGAGTTAATTATCTAAACCAATCATTAGACAAACCCCTACATGTATTTGATCCCCATATACTTTATGTATATGAGGGATGCCCCTCGAGAGCCTAGTCATCCTATATTAGACCATCATCCATAACATGTGACTTATTTCTAGAGTTAGTATCAGCTCCCAAGTGACTATTACGCAAAAATGGAGTTGAGAGGGTTCAATATATTTCATAATGTGTCACTGACCTACAATATCACCTAAAAAGCCATTATATGGTATAGTTGTGAAGATACACACCCAAATTAGTTTACTATAATAGGTTTGTGATTTGTTTAACTTGGTGAGTGTTGTGATAGACCTATGTTGTTTGTGAGCCAATTCATCCTTTTAAAAAAACCTATACACATATCTAGGCCTTCTTCATAAATCATCATCTTTGTATCATCATTTTGTATATCCTTTTCAATACCCTCTTGTACATATTTTCTTTATGTACATCATTTTAAGCTTATTTCATCTTGCATATTATCATATCTCTCATCATCCCTATCATATTAGTCACATCCTATCCTAGTCTCATCCATCTATCTCTATTCATACCCCCATTACTTACATACCTTCATCCAACCTCATATTTTTTACTTAGACTTAACATTAATCATCTTTACCATCATATTTATCACTTAATCTACCTTGTCTATAACCAATCTTGGTCACATCCTAGTCATTTTTATCACCATATCCTCACATCATATTTTAATATCTTACTCATCCTTAGAGTCTTCATCCAAACCATATTACCAATCACAAAAATTAACTTAGTCAACACCTTGTCACTTGTCTTGACCTTGTCTAGCCTAATCACCTTATCCACCACTTTATCCCTTGAAACCTAGTCTAGTCATAGTCCTTACCTTGTCATCCCCTTGACTATACTAGTCATCCCATCAAGTTTTTAGTCATACATTAGTCTTTATCCACATTGGAAAATAACTCTTTCCACATTAGAGTCAAGATTTTAAGCTTACTCGCGTCTAATCAATTTTTATTCATAATCACAATCCTATCAACCTATCAATAAAATAATATCATCTTATTTAAGTCAACCATTTTATTATTGATCCAATCTTAATCCAATCAAACCCTAGGAAAAATTAGTCTCTCAAGCCAATATATCCCCTATCAAATTTTAGAGATTGTTGTAGCTCACCTAGTCAAATCCAGTCAAAATCATCAAATTCTAACTCACATCCTAATTTGGTCTATTTAATCTTGTCTTACCCTATCTTAAATCTCATATCATTCAATAAAACTTGAGATCATACTAAAATAAGCCTTTATCCAAAAAAATTCAACACATCCCATCTTCATCCCTTAATATTTCCATTCAATCCCCTGCACCTATAGATTGGGGTTGATAAATCACATCATTTTTAATTTCTACCATCCTTATCCATGGCATCTAAAATATATTTGGTTAATACCTAGATTGAGTGATGCCTTATCACCAATACAGATATGATCCTTTCTTACCTCCTTGAGATGAGCACTTCATGTCTTATAAACTTTAAACCCATATACCCTGTTACCTCTAGTCCATACCCATCCATTTTAGTCTACTTATAGCCTCCATACCACCGATTCCCATTCAAATACTACATACACTATCCATAGCCAATTGTCTACCCCATTCTGCACTAGTAAAGGGAATCCTATCCTAATCACCTTGTCTACTACTAGTCCACCCACACAGTCACATCAACACTCATCTGACCTAGAGTATAATGCTTTCAAATCCAAGTCACAAAGTAAAGAGAGGCCCTATACTTCTCTTTGTGTATCCTTATAAAACCTCATTCAAAAACTTGTTTCCATTGAAATGATGGTCTATCCACCCATATGACATCTCAATCCCACTAAACCTAAGTCCTCTTGGTATAATTCTAACCACTACTATGTCTATCACCGAATCTAGAAGCATGCCATTAATTGATGTCACAATTTTAAAATCTATGTCCAAGACCTCATCTACTATGGTGACATAGGAATACAAAATGAATTAGATGAGTTTACATCTATGGGTGAACAAGAAGATGAATGCCAATATTTCATTTTTGATCATGATCAATCCCTTCCCTTTCTAAGCCAATTCCAAGACACCATGTCACATAGAAATTCAAAATGAATTAGATGAGTTTACATCTATGGGTGAGCAAGAAGATGAATGCCAATATTTCATTTTTGATCATGATCAATCCCTTCCCTTTCTAAGCTCATGCCAAGACACCATGTCCATGTTTCATAGTTCCTTTATATTTGACAAATCCTCTATTGAAGATTAGTCTATTCTCAAATAATATAGTTCACCCTTCTCTCACAAGTCCTTCCATGGGTGTATCTTTGTCAAAATTATTATCCTTCCATCATTTTATCAAATACCCCACATTGAGAGGTCACTTGAAAACAATAAATCCTCTACTATAAAAACTTTATCATGTACATTATATTCAAAATCAGAGTCAATACAAGTGTTGTCTGCATTAGTATCAAGTTAAACACTAGTATCAAATTAGATTCCTCTTTAAAATCATCATCCCTCAAATATATTATAGAAAATGATGAATATGAATGCCCTTTTGAAGATACCTCCAATTTAGATGACAATTAATCACCAAGAATATATTTTGATCCCAATTAACATGATGAAGTCATAATAGAGTTATTAAAATCTTTATCTATCAAATATAGTCAAATTGAATCTAATCTTACCTTGGCCATGTGTACTACAACCAGTCTTAGTGATCCTTTTATAAAATTTTAAGAGATTTTCTTTGATGTCAAAATTAGGTCTCATTGGAACCCCTATGAGTACCATATTTTCCCATAACCACTCATTGACCTCATCATACCACCTCTCCCACCTTAATCCCTAATAGGTCATTTTCTTCCTATCAATGATCATTTAATCACTTCCCTCCATAAGGACAAACATGAACTTACATTGTTGGACCCTACCTCAAGAAACATAATAAGTGCCAAAATATAAAGGTCCAAGATCATATTCAAAATGTCATTCAGTATGATTAAATCACTTTAGATCTAATAAGTCAAAATCAAGAAAATTCAAATCATTAGCCTAATCAAAAAGTGTTTTCCCATAGTGAAACCTTATTTGAGGTACTACAGGACCATTAAAGTTTAAATAATCATCTATAAAGTCAAAGATTAATCTCCTCTGGTGAAGCCCAAATTTAGGCACATAGGGATAATCAAAATATAATGAAGTATGAAAATCAAAATAATGTCAAAAACAATATCAAAATGGTGATAATCCTTCAAATATAAAGTGTCTTGGATATCTTAAATTATTTTATCATATGGAACCAATCAAATGTGGACCATTTGGCATGTCAAAAAATGTATGTGAATGATAGTCCCACTTCCCAATCACCCATAAAACCTTATTACTATGATATTATCATCCATTCAAGTCTTATACTCCACCATCAAATCAAAACCCTAAATTTATCCATACCTCACCTCACTATACCAGACAATATTGTCTCTTGTAGGGGTGATGAAGACACCTAGTCTAGATGTTTGGAGGGGTCTCAATCAATAGTCAACATAGGTCACAAGAACATCAATACATACAAAAGTGAAAACATGGTCCTAGTATCACATATCTCAAGAATAAGTGTTGGATAAGGATCATAAAAGTGTTAATATTCCTACATCTAAACCCATATCCATTAAATCAAGATGCTAAAAGTAAAACATAAAAATCATCCATCCAATCATGAAAATTAGTCTTTTGATGCCTTGGGAAAGTACCATGATGAAAAATTATTTCCAAAATCATGGTAAAATAGTCTATTATCCACATTGTACCTCAAAACTTAAGAGGCAAAATCCAATCCTTATCAATCCCATCCATGTCATATCCCTCTGTCCATTGTTCCTACCCATCATTCACCATCATATATTATCAATCCTTTATCCTAGTCTTGACCTTTCATAAGGTAGTATAAGATTCCTTGAGAAACATTTTGGAATCATCCTAGCATATCCTCTAATATAAACTTAGGAAAATAGACATTTTTTCCTTATAATATGGTCATTGGTGATCTCTAGTCTATTCTTCCTTGGTCCTTATCCCCTTTTCAACATCACTCACATCCTTTTGTCATCTCATTAAACATTTTATCCATCCTTATCCTCACTATTAGGATTGGTATTCTCATTTCTATTAACCCCATTTGAATAGTTTACATACATATTCTCAATAAACCCTAAAAAATATGAAATCTAACAATCCCAAAATATATAAGTTGTCTTGTCTCATGTCATCTTATCATATGTCCTATATATCCTATCCATTTTATCTAATATCTTAGTCATCTTATCATTTTTTCATCCTACCTTATCTTATGTCCTAATGGTCTTATCATCTTGACATCTTGTCTTGACATCCAAATCCTTATCCATAGTATAATCATAATCTAAGTCACTAGTCTACTCCAACTCCATACCCCTATCCAAATCCATATCCTTAATCTAAATTCACATCATGATCATCATGACCAATTTAGTCCAAATCATCACCTGATCATTCAACTTATCAATTCTCATCAAGATAATTAGACAAGATTTAATAACACTACATGTAGATATGCTTGTGTGTAACTTGTATAATCTATTTTTTTTGACTTGTTTTCATGTCTTTTATCATGTATATGAATGATTATATTGTTAATAATTTATTCATCCATGTTTCTTTTCAGTCTTGCATCATGAATATTTGGGTAATGAATTAAAATTCTATGATGACACTAAAATATACAATGATGTTTTTAAGTTCCCACAATTATTTAGATTTCATCATCTTCCCGATAATCATGCACTTTGGCACAACATCCTCTTGGTCATGCTTATATCATGAGGCATAATGACTAGTTATATATTTTGGGATTTTTTAGAATATGATGAGCCTTATTATAGTAATTATGGCTTGATAATAGACACACTCATCATTTATACTATCATCATCACCTACCTAATCAAATAATCAATCATCATCCCATCATCAAGTCAATCATTTCAGTCCAATTATCTAATATCTAATCATTCCTTCAACCATTTATTATCCCTTGTATATCCTGACTCATATATCATATCTCTAGTCATCAACATATAACATATCATCTCCAATAATTTATCTTAATCCCATCATCTTCATGTATAACATCTGAGTCACATCCTCTATCTAATAATTAACATGTCTAATAGTCATTATCATCCTCTATCTCTAGTCTATTTGGTCATCCATCATCTAGTCTGAATTACGTTAGCTTGAGGTATTTTTAGACTATTTAGGTAGCACTCAGTTACATGGTGTGATTTTGGTTATCTTAACCACTCTCACCTATTCTCTATCAATCTTCATCACATCTATCTTGTCCTTCATCATCACCAAGTCTTACATCAATCAAATCCCTTAGCTATAATATCAATCATTAATCAACTAGTCTATTGATCAACCACCATCCTTATAATCATCTCCCTAATATTTTCCTCAATCATCCACACTCATATATTATTCCTAACAAATCACAACATCCATATTTTCTTCTATCATTCATCCATGATCACTAATTGGTCAATTCCTCATTTAAAGTTTACAATTTCCTCCTTCGATTAGGGCATGAACAGGACCATAAATTTATTATCATATCTTCCTCCCTTGAATTTGTCTTTGATAGGGGAATAATTTCTAATAATCACATTATGGATCATTGATCTAGTGTATTACATTCTAAATTTTCCCCTTCATATTTTGGTCACTCAATCATATTGTTTCTTCTCTCTCATCTCCTTCATCATATTGTTTAACTTCAGCCTTGAGTTACACTCACCATTAATATTATCAAATTAGTATTATCATGGTCCATATCTCTCCTTGGAAGTATTCTTACTTGGGATACATTGAAATATTGAAAAATTGTTTCTTATCATCATGTTATGATTTATTCCCCCTTTGGATATGTCGACAACCATGACACAATCATTTCACTCCCTATGCATACATATTTTCTAGGGAAATCATCAATTTGTAACTCATTTATCAATTTTATTACATCTGCTTCATCATTTATTTCACATACATCATCCCATCCCCTTATCTATTCATGCATGCCCCCCCCCCTCATTCCCTATTTTGAGTGGCCATCCATCTCATTCTTCACTACATATCCCCTTGAGGGGGCATCATATCCACTAACATCATGAACTAAAATTCAACTAGGAGATGGTTTTTATTTGAAAGATGATTACTCTTTCCACTTCATCTAATCATAATTACATTTCTAAATTTTATCACTTCATTTATCATCACTAATATTATTATTAGTCAACACTAATTTCATTTAATGACCATTAATCCCATCTAATTTTACTAATCCTCATAGTATTTTATCTAAACTCCTCATTTATTATTCTTCTTCCACTAACCTTACCTCATAAAAATAATTAATTAGTCCATTTAATACCCATTATTTATTAACTAATCCCACTTAATCATTATTTGGGAATTTAAAATTCCCATAATACTCCTACTTACCTGCTCCTAGGCTTTCCTACAAGCCTACCGACCCCCATATTATATAGAACCCCTTAATCACATGAATAATAGAAAACTAATCATGACTAGACTTACAAATAAATTATAGAGGCTTATACCTCTCAGGCATTCCCTCTTCTATAATCATCTAAAGAATTTTTAATTCCTTAGATAATCCTCCACCATTGATCCTTCCACACCCAACTTTGAATATTTTCCATTAATCTTCCCTCCTTCCTTTATTTAAATAAGCCACACCTCCATTAACAACTAATTATAAAATACATGTCTAATTTATGTTAAAATATTCCATCAACATAGTATTTGATTAAGTCATCAGGTCAATATCATGTTATCATAAAATATGAGTCTAATTTGTAAGCAATCTCCATCTATTATCTTTAGTATTCTTTTTTTTTAATCTTGATTGGGAACATTTAGTTTTATATTAGAATGTTGATTTGAATAATTAATTTTATTTCATTTTAATCTAATGATTCTCAATTTTAATGGTAGATTGTATATTTGGGCATTTTTTATATAGTTTGTACAATAAAAATCCAATATCTTAGATTTTCATCCTACACTAATTGTGTTTGTTTGTGTGTGTGTGTGTGTGCGCGCGCACGCACGCGTGCGCGTGCGTGAAAAATCATGTGTGTGTGTGTGTATTTATATATGTATTAGGTAAAATAATGTGTTTTCCCCTAACCATTTATAAATATTCATAATAAAATTCAAGGATCATTCTATGATACCATTTCCTTGTGTTTTCCAATGGATATGTTCTCCCAAGAATGACATTTTAATACTCTAAGTGGTCATTAATAGGATTATTATAATGAAAATACTATTAAAGATTCATATTCCTCCCTTAAATATGATGGATATTATTATGTATGTATTTAGAATCATGTATGGCATCTCCCCAACCATAAACGATTAGATTCCTAGACTGAATCATAAAATTGGCCATCTTATTCAAAGTAATTTTTTTCTCTTTGAAACACTATTTTTTGTGATGTATGATGAATATTTTACCATTTATCTATGTTATTTTCTCATCATGAATATTCAAATTTTTATTTATATAATTCCCACCATTATATGTCCTCAATTTATAAATATTCTTCCTAGACTACTTGTCAACAAAGAACTTACAATTTTGAAGTATCCAAATACTTCACACCATTCTCACTAATCCCTATTAATTCACATGCCATGATATTGGTATGTATTTAAACTAGTGAACCTCATTTTAAATAGGATATATATATATATATATATATTTATGGGGTTAAAGATAAGTAATATAACCTTTAAAGGCAATGAATAATGGATACCATCTCAAGATGAATTAAAAATATAAACAAATATGAATTTATAGGAAATATTTATGTAAAATAAAAATGTATAATTTATTAGAGGAAATCTAATATTTTTATATCTAAAATTATGATAAAAATCAAAATTATTGTTTATGCATCACTTGATAGTTGGGGAAGCCCATCTTGTCAATATTGGATATGTCCAATAAATAATTACATAAAATATTTTATGTGTTAGTATTTTTAAGATCATATATGTTAATTTAGGGGACATTTAAGGTTTTACATGGTATAAAATACCCCTTACAATCAAAAAAAAATTTATAGTTGGAAAATAGGGATGAGTTCCTTAAAAACTACAAAGGATTATTGTTATTTTGGTATTTTTTGATATTTTAGTAAAATAAATAAGTATTTTGTATGGGAAAGAATTAAATATACACATAGTTAATTTACATAGTGGTTTCAAAGTAAATACAATAAAAATACCCAAATGTGTGTGCAATTGTGATTAAAAGAGATGAAACAATAAAATGTGAAAATACCCAATGGGGTGCATTATAATTTAAATATTACTATGTAATTAAAAGTTTTAATATTTTATAAAAATTTTGGGCCTCTTTAAATTACCTTGGAGGGTGAGTGTGCATGAAAGTTTCACCTCCTAAAAAACCATGACTTAGTTTTCCTCTTTGCACTTCTTATCTACTATAAAAGCATAGTAGAAAGTCACACCATTTAATTTTTTTTATTTTTCACCCTATGTGAGTCTATGGTGTACCAAATAATAAATATATTTTTTTTTAATGGATGTCCTTATGCTATAAAATTCTTAAAATTATTGCAATATTACCCATGAGAAACTATGGGATGTAGTTCCACTATCATGCTAGCCTAAATCACCCTATGTGGTTTATGGATTCTAATCTTTTTGTATAAAAAGGTGATATTGTAATGATGAATGTGTTTAAATCCATTAAGTGTTACATGTTAGCCTAAACTCATGATGGTTGACTTATGTATTATAATTCCCTTTTATATAAAAAAATTCATATTGGCATATATCCCCACTAAAACATCAAGGGATAGTGTTGAAATAACATTGGAAAAAAAGTTTATTAGCATGTGTATCCATTAAAAATTAAGGGGTAGTGTTGAATTACATAATGTTTTTTTTGGGACACAATTATTATGAACTTGAATCATAACAAAAATACATATAAAAATTTCTATTAAAATATAAAACGTCTCTCTCTCTCTCTCTCTCTCTCTCTCTCTCTCTCTCTCTCTCTCTCTCTCTCTCTCTCTCTCTCTCTCTCTCTCTCTCTCTCTCTCTCTCTCTCTCTCCTTCTCACTCTCTCTCTCCTCTCTCTCTCTCTCTCTCTCTCTCTCTCTCTCTCTCTCTCTCTCTCTCTCTCTCCTCTATTTTAATGGATGTCCTTATGTTATAAAATTCTTAAAATTATTGTAATATTACCCATGAGAAACTATGGGATGTAGTTCCATTATCATGCTAGCCTAAATCACCCTATGTGGTTTATGGATTCTAATATTTTTGTATAAAAAGGTGATAATTGTAATGATGAATGTGTTTAAATCCATTAAGTGTTACATGTTAGCCTAAACTCATGATGGTTGACTTATGTATTATAATTCCATTTTATAAAAAAAATTCATATTGGCATATATCCCCACTAAAACATCAAGGGATAGTGTTGAAATAACATTGGAAAAAAAGTTTATTAGCATGTGTATCCATTAAAAATTAAGGGGTAGTGTTGAATTACATAATGTTTTTTGGGACACAATTTATTATGAACTTGAATCATAACAAAAATACATATAAAAATTTCTATTAAAAATATAAAACGTCTCTCTCTCTCTCTCTCTCTCTCTCTCTCTCTCTCTCTCTCTCTCTCTCTCTCTCTCTCTCTCTCTCTCTCTCTCTCTCTCTCTCTCTCTCTCTCTCTCTCTCTCTCTCTCTCTCTCTCTCTCTCTCTCCTCTCTCTCTCTCTCTCTCTCTCTTTGAATGTGAAAAATATATCAAAATGAAAATCATGTAAAGTGAATTTCTATACTAAATATATCAAAATGAAAATCATGTAAAGTGCATTTCTATACTAAGAAGAATATAAAGAAATTGTGTAAAGAGAATAAGTGAGATGGAGAAGGAAATTACTTGGTTTTAAATGTTTCTCAATTATGGATATACTCTTTATGGGTTTTTTACATCATTGAGGTTTTCCCACATTGATCTTGTGTTGTGGTGTGCACATTTACTTTTCCTTTCCTTATTAAATTATTTGGGTGATAACTAGTTGATCCTATATACTCTGACATATCTTAGAAAGTTAATCAAGGAAGATATTTTAAAATAAGGTACCTTCAACATATCCTCCATTAACATACTGAGTGACATTAAATCTTCATTGGAATATATGAATGTACAATAGAAATATCTTTCAAAGACTATGCATAATATTATTCTAATATATGAAAAATGGCTTATTCATCAAAAGGATATGGTGATTACAAAGATAAATTCAATTGCTATATCTATCAAGAGATTTAAAATATATAAATCCTATTTTAAGAATAATTCCAAATATGCAACTCCTAATATAAATTCATCTTTGGGGAAATCTCCTTATAAGGAATTTTTGTCTTATTCTCCTTTCATATTTTTCTAGATATATTAATTTTCTTTTGTAAAAAATGATATAGACGTGTAATGTGAATAAGACAAAATCTACATATGAAGGGTTAGTCCATTCCCTCCAAACTCTATAAATATGATAAATAGCTATTGTATAAGGGTTATTTGATTCTCATTGTATTTTTTATTGAAAGGAAACGAGAAATAAAGTTTGTGTTTGCTTTTCCAAAGAGGAATACAAGGAAATTATATAACTTTGTGTCTAATGTTTTATTTGTTGATGAGAGTTTTTATTATGTTGATTCATATCCCTCAACCCTTAATTAGTACACATTTTTTATTGTGAAACTATTAAATCATTTTTTATAATGATTTATTATCATGAAAGGGATGAAATTTGTGTTTGTTTATTCATGCATGACCCTTTACCTTGGTTTATTTTATTTTAAAGGTTGAATTCAACAACAAAAAAACACTCGATTCAACCTATAAACATTGTAAATAGATTTATTTTTTTATCTTATTTTCAATGAATGGAAGGTAACCTTAAAATTGAGGAGAGACTCTTCATCTCCATCACTATTGTGAAATTAAATTTTTTCCAAAAATACCAAATATTTCACTACTAGTTTTTATCACCCCCCTTATGGGGCACGTGTGAGTATTTTTGTGCTACCCACTCAACCTATTTAATAATTTTTGTTTCCATATCAATTTAGCCTTTGATAGATAAGAACATTGTAAATTATGGATAGATTATTTTGTCATCCTGCCTGAAAGGATATTCAAACTGTTGAGAAGGAATAGAGTTATATATGACCCATTCTTTAAATTAAAAGAGTAGTATAACTTTAGAATTTATCTAGAGTGGGTAAGAATAATGATCTTACCTCAAACTAAAATAATTTAATTTGCCTAATATCTTGGTTTTAAGAAAAATAGAATTTTAGATCATGGCAATTATACTAGTATCATAAGGTCCACATATTAGACCATTGACATTGGGTGCTATACTTTGTGAATTATCCAAAAGTTCATGGAATTTTTTACTAAGTTTATCAGTGATAGTGAAAAACATCCTAATGAACACATAAAGAATTTATTTTTTTATTGTGTTATTTTGGGTGTAGAAAATGAAGTTGTATTAGTTAGACTCTTTATGGAAGTCTTGTCCAAAGGGGGAAAAAATGGTTTCAACATATCCCAATGGGTTATATTAGAAATGGGAGGAAATGAGAACCAAATTGGAGGAAAGATTCAAACCATTAGAAGATGAACAAACACTATTAGCTCAATTAGTTTAGAATAAAAATGAATCCCATGAATCCATGAGAGAATTCATATCTAGATTCAACAAGTTGATGCATGTGATTCTTCAATCTACCATTACAAAACATATAAAATCATAAGTGTTTTT